>JAVSCE010010628.1:0-18001 GCA_032199065.1 Smutsia gigantea | reverse complement strand
GTGGTCTATTCTGGAAAATGTTCCATGTGCACTGGAGAAGAATATGTATCCTGTTGCTTTTGGGTGTAGAGTTCTGTAGATGTCTGTTAGGTCCATCTGTTCTAGTGTGTTGTTCAGTGCCTCTGTGTCTTTACTTATTTTCTGTCTGGTTGATCTGTCCTCTGGAGTGAGTGGTGTGTTTAAGTCTCCTAAGATGAATGCATTGCTGTCTATTTCCTCCTTTAATTCTGTTAGTATTTGTCTCACATATGCTGGCGCTCTTGTGTTGGGTGCATATATATTTATAATGGTTATATCTTCTTGTTGGACTGACCCCTTTATCATTATGTAATGTCCTTCTTTATCTCTTGCTACTTTCTTCATTTTGAAGCCTATTTTGTTTGATACAAGTACTGCAACACCTGCTTTTTTTTCTTTGTTGTTTGCATGAAATATCTTTTTCCATCCCTTCTCTTTTAGTCTGTGTATATCTTTGGATTTGAGGTGAGTTTCTTGTAGGCAGCATATAGATGGGTCTTTCTTTTTTATCCATTTTGTTACTCTGTGTCTTTTGATTGGTGCATTCAGTCCATTTACATTTAGGGTGATTATTGATAGGTATGTACTTATTGCCATTGCTGGCTTTAGATTCGTGGTTACCAAGGGTTCAAGGGCTGTTTCTTTACTATCTAACAATCTAACTTAACTTTCTTGTTAAGTTATTGTAAACACAGTCTGATGTTTCTTTCTTTCTCTCCCTTCTTATTCCTCCTCCATTCTTTCTATAATAGGTGTTTTATTCTTTGCCTTTAGTTGGTATTTGGTTGGTCTGCTTTCTTTGCTATGATTTTTTTTCCCTCTGGTGACATCTTTTTAGCCTTAGGTGTGCTTCCCTCTAGAGCAGTCCGTTTAAGATATCCTGTAGTGGTGGTTTGTGAGAGGCAAACTCTCTTAACTTTCGTTTGTCTGGAAATTGTTTAATCCCTCCATCATATTTAAATGATAATCGTGCTGGATACAATATTCTTGGTTCGAGGCCCTTCTGTTTCATTACGTTAAATATATCATGCCATTCTCTTCTGGCCTGTAAGGTTTCTGTTGAGAAGTCTGATGATAGTCTGATGGGTTTTCCTTTGTAGGTGATCTTTTTTCTCTCTCTAGCTGCCTTTAATACCCTGTCTTTATCTTTGATCTTTGCCATCTTAATTATTATGTGTCTTGGTGTTGTCTTCCTTGGGTCCCTTGTGTTGGGAGATCTATGAGCTTCAGTGGAGTGCGAGACTACTTCCTTCCCCAGCGAGGGAAAGTTTTCAGCAATTATTTCTTCAAAGACACTTTCTATCCCTTTTTCTCTCTCTTCTTCCTCAGGTACTCCTATAATGCGAATATTGTTCCGTTTGGATTGGTCACACAGTTCTCTTAATATTCTTTCATTCCTAGAAATCCTTTTATCTCTCTCTGCCTCAGCTGCTCTGTACTCCTGTTCTCTGTTTTCTATTCCATTAACAGTCTCTCGCATCTCATCCATTCTGCTGTTAAGCCCGTCGATCGCTTGTCTGATTTCTGTATTGTCTTTCTTCAGTTCCCTCACTTCCTCCCTCAGCTCTTGCACATTTCTCTGTAGGTCCATCAGCATGGTTATGACTTTTATTCTAAATTTTTTTTCAGGCAGGCTGTGCATTTCCATCCCTTCAGACTCCCTCTCTGGGGTTGTCTGGTTGATTTTGGTCTGAACCATATTCCTCTGTCTTTTCATGGCTGTATAATTTGGTCACTGATAGTTGCCACGTATGTCAGCTGGGCTCTTTAAGACTTTAAAAAGAGAAGAGAAAAAAAGAGAAAAAAAAGAAAAAAGAAAGAAAGAAAAAAAGAAAGAAAAGAAAAAACAAAAACAAAACAAAAAAACAAAACAAAACAAAACAAAAAAAATGCCCACCGGACGTAGATTCTGTGGGAATGCTCTAGGTGGCGCTATTGCCCCACTATTCCACAGCTGTGACTGTGCCACTCCGCAGGGCCCTTTATCGCTCTGGCAGGGGTGGGAACGAATAGGAGGCTGTTGATCTCAGTGAGAAGTGTTAAGTATGGCTACGCTTCCTCAGTCGCCAGCTAAGGCGTCTGAAACTCCCCAGGACTCCCAGCCTGCTGGGCTGAGTGTGCTGGGGCGATCCGGCTCCTCCGCTGGGCTCCTGTCTCTTTAAGACCGCTGAGGAAAGCACGCACTTTTTTTTTCCTTCCCGGAGCCGGCTGCAAGCCCCTGGCGCGTTCCCCGCTCAGATCCTGCCCCTCTGTCTCTCCAATCTCCGCTGCACTGCGCAATGTGGGTCAGCGCTCCCCGCGCAGATCCCCAGGGCTGGCTACTTCGCGGGGTGTGCTTCCTCTCCCTCCCGGCTCTGAATCCTCTCCTCCCGCCGGTGCGCTGGGGTGGGGGAGGGCTCGGGTCCCGCCAGGTCGCGGCTCCGTATCTTACCCGCCTCTTGGGGTGCCGAGTCCTCTCGGGTGTAGCTGCACGCTGTGCGCTTTCCTGTGTATTCTCGTCTCTCTTTTAGGAATAGATGTATTTTCTGTGTTTTCGTAGATAAATATAGTGTTGGGAGGAGATTTCTGCCGCCCTGCTCACACCGCCATCTTCCCGGAAGTCTCTAGTCCTGTCACTCTTGACATTGGGCATCTGTTTTCTTAAACTTAAAGGACTTGGAATAACTCTGAGATTGTTTTTATTCATTCGGTATTTCTTTGAATTAATTATAATATATATCTCCTATTCTATACTTATACAGTATTTTTTTTAAGACTTAAGTACTTTTAACCTAATTAAGTCTCACCTTGTTAGAACTGGTGCACCAGTTGAGCCCTGCTTTTGTGACGGTATGGATTGTTTTCTCTCTTAGCTTCATTATATATGAAAATCTCATCAGATGCCATTAATGTCCCTATATAAGGTATTGAAAAGCAGAAAACACAAAAGTTCTTTCATATTTTGATCCTGGGGGAGGGAATCTAGATGACAGAGAATATTATATTTCACAAGCCTGTGTACTATGATTAAGCACGTATGAAATGAAAACAGGCAGACATCAATGTCTAATGGATGATACCTAAATACCAAAACAAAACAAAACGACGTGTTTTAAAATCCTCAAAACAAATGAGTAGTATTAGGATAGGAGAATAACTTTTTTTTCATTAATTTCCATTTCTATGAGTAACAGCAAACACGGAGATATAATCTAATAGTTTAAAATACAAGAAAGCTTTTTCATTCTATATTTCCCATTAGACAGTAAAGTTTTCAAGAAAGTTTAAGCAGTTCAATTATTCTCCAGAGCCTAATACCTGCCAAACAGCTCGCAACTCCTTTAAATTTGGTAAACTCCCTGTGGAGTAGTAATATGCCACTTTTGACCTTCATTTTCATTCAAGGAAGGACTTTATAAATACCGTTTCTTAAATACTGCTCTAATTAATATGTACAAGTCAAAAGAGTTGACTTACCCTACCTGGATTTCATAAAGAAGAACTGAGAAATCATAAAATAAAAGCCTTATCTAAACACACAGGGAGATGCTCAACAACGCATTCTAAAAGTGAATTTCTCATGGGGGAACATCCAGCCGGAATTCCAGTGCCAAACAATCCCACTGGCAGAATGTCAAGTTGTGTTTTCTGTCATCAGGAGGCTCTGCTGAAAAGAGAGCTCAACAAAATGAGAAGCGTTTGAATGAAGGCCAGGTGAAAAGAGATGCAACTTCTTTTCATGACTGTCTTCAAAAATTCCAATAGCCTTTAAAGGCATTTCAGTTACTGGCTTTATTTTAGACCCTGCCTCACAGATAAGCCATGGGGAGAAAAATTGTTTACTTGTATTTCTTTCATATCATCTTCATAGGAATGGTATATAAATTAGATTCCTTCCCTCCCCAAAAAGTCAGTTGGTGGCACCAATCAAATGAACTTAAAAACTCTACAATTTTTCAAACATCACCTTCATTTTGTACTTTTAGAATTATAGTGATATCTGACCAAGGAAACCCTGAATATAAAGAAGATGAAGAAATATGGGCTGTGTGATTACTCAGTGAAGCTAATATGTACAGATTTAATTTTAGGGAAAGTCCCTGCAGTATTTAGTGAAAAAGTTATTAGGTACGTATTTCTCTTCCTCTATCTTCTAAGAATTGATTAGTTTATAGCAATTCCAAATTCTTTTTCTTTTAACTGTCATCTTTGGTAATCTGTGAAGGAGTTTTAAGTTAGTTTTCTCTGAGGTGGTAATATCCCATGTAATTTTCAGAAAAATTCATATGAAAAACTCACTTGATTTAATCCATAAGGGTATAGTTCTAGTTTCTGGGGATAATTCATCTATGATGAAAACATGATTCCTCTTCTCATGGACTGTACAAATAAGATCAGTAAGGGAGAAAAATAAACAATGACATTTAAGATAAACTAGAATATGCTAAACACTGTAACAGATACACCTAGCAATTGTGAGGGATTTGTGAGGAAGGATGTTGAATCAGAGAAGCTTCATGGGGGAAAGGATATCTGAATGGCTCTGAAAAGATTTGGATAGAGAAAGGTCAACTCAAATTGAATAATCTGAGCAGAGGCAGAGATATTGGAAAGTGTTGTCTAACTCCAGACAATGGAGAAGAATCTAGATGATCTGAAGTGTAAGATTTTGAGGGGAAGAAGTAGAAATAAAACTGGTGAAACTGGCTGGGATCATATCACAGATAAGTTGGAATGAGGCAGTGATGGTTTGCATGCAATGATAGGACCTGCAGTACTACCCATCGGAGGGATGGCCAGAGCAAAATATGTTATTGGAAGATGAACCTGAAATGTGGAATAGAGTGGATTAAGAAAAGGAAAAGACAATGGCGTGGAGAACAATTGAGAGGTAAGTTCAGCAGTTTTAGGTGACAGTAATGAGAATGTTAGGCTGGGGACAATAACAATGTGAATAATACAAAATGTGTCTGTTAAAGTTAGTGTAGCTTTACAGTCCTGACAACCTGATTCTAGAAGGGGATTTATTAACTGAGAGGATGTATATATTTTCCATCCTAGAGGGTAAAAATTTAAGTTTTTTAGATGTCTTCCTCATTCTTCTTTCAGATAATTTTAAATGTTCTCATTTGCTAATAGGCTATTTATATCAGAAATACAGCCCCAATGTGTCTTAAGTATTCAAAACCTAAGTGTCATAGCTCATGAGAAAAATGTAGGCCTTTTACTATTTATATGGATTTTTCTATTTCTATCTGGGAAGCATGAAGTACTCTTATGATCACATCTTGCCTTTGCAAGAGAAGTCTCTTTTTATTTTCTCCCAGAGCTGATCATGGTGTTTGAGGTGTATTTTACACAGTACCACTCAATGAAAATCATATGCTATTGGGAATCCAAGTGCAGCAATTCAAGTGACATTGATTGATTGCTGCAGGTTACTAAGAAGAAAGTTCTTCACCCAACTCAGTTGTTCTGCTCATATTAATTTAATGCTGATACTTACAATGTTCACAAGTTAAACACAAGTGAAACATCTGAAGGTTTCACTATATATAACCCATTCTAAAGATTCTAAAACATGACTGATGATGTTTTTTATTTATTTGTATGTGGATAATCGTTGAACTAAACCTATTCCTATTGTTATGTGACAAAGTCATCATTCCTCAGAAGTTTCTATTTAAAAACTGTTAGTAGACTGTTAAGCTTTGGCTCAAGGGCATAGTAAATCTCACATCAGTGTAATTTAATCATCAACCTAACTAATGGAAAATTAAATTTGATGTTCAATACATTGTAATTCCTGCCTCATATATCTCATGACTGTAGATTTTCTAAAATGGGCTGATTTTATATAATGAAATATCCTACTAGTCATAAAAACTGTTATTTTCTTTTATAACTTTATTATTTTAGGGTGGGAATTATCTCATTTCTCCTCTAATTGGTGCATGAGTTGTTTTATTATGTTTGAAAGTAATTCTTTCTTGAATGAATGATTTGTTTCATAGACATACATAGAAATAAAAACTAACATTTAGAAATTTGAGAAATTGAGTCAACCTGTACTTGATAGTTTGCATAATATTTAACTTAATTTCATAACAACTCTACTGTATTAGATAATTTCCTCTCCAAAATTCATGTCTACCTAGAACCTGGGAGATGTTATTTACAAACAGGGTCTTGGCAGAGTATGAAGTTAAGATGAGTTCATACTGGGTTAGGCTGAGCCGTAAATCCAGTATGACTGGTGTCTTTGTAAGAAAAGGGAAATTTGAACACAGAGACACACAGGGATAATGCCATGTGATGATGGGGGCAGAGACTGAAATGAGTCTCTACACATCAAAAATGCCAAGGATTATCAGCAACCATCACAAGCTAGAAGAAGGAGGGAAGGATTCTCTTCTAGGACCGTCAGAGAGGACCTGGTCCTCCTGGCAACTTGATTTGGACCTTCTAGGCGTCAGAACTGTGAGAGAATAAATTTCTGCTGTTTTAAGCCATGCAATTTGTGGTAACTTGTTTTGGCAGTCCTGGGAAATGAATACATCGAAGAAGAAAACAAATTTTACCCAAATTTGTTGATAAAGCATCTGTGGGGGGAAAATGAGTATTTCAACTGCATAGTGTGTGAGTTTTATGTAATTTATTTTTTCTCACCTTCATAATAATCTGCAAGGCAGATATTAGTATACATTTTACAAATTAAGGAAACAGAGTCTCAAAAAATTTAAGAATATTTGCCATTGTCACTCATATCTTTTAATTTCAAAGCCTTGGGTTCTTGCCTTTATTTCAAGCTGCCCTGTGAAGTGGTACAAACTGTTCACAGCCACATCTGAGTGCTTCTCTGTAGTTGCTGTGTAAGAATTCATGTGTTAGGGGAGATGTTAAGTAAGGTAACTTCTAACCCTTTACCAATTCTGAAGTTCTAAAAATGATACATTAGGTCACACAGAATTCTAGAATACTACTGGATTTCAGAACCCCTACTAAAACCCAGGAATATGAACCAAAACAGATAGGTTGCATCCCTGTAAAACATACAAAATAGAGACAAGCACTGAAAACTAGCAATTCACTTTACTTGATCCCTGACCACTTTACGTTGAAGAGCCACAGTAAACGGTTCTTGGTTACATTTCCAGTTGAGGTAATGACGTTTAAAAGTCATCAGTCTCACCAACCAGCTTCTCAGATCACAAAGGTATGAAACTAGAAATAAATTACACAAAGTAAATGAAAAAGCCCACAAACACGTGGAGGCTTAATAACATGCTCCTAAATAATCAATGGATCAATGACCAAATAAAAACAGACATCAACCAATATATGGAGACAAATGACAACAATAATTCAACACCACAAAATCTGTGGGACACAGCAAAGGCCAAGCTAAGAGGGAAATATATTGCAATACTGGCCTACATCAGGAAAGAAGAACAATCCCAAATGAACAGTCTAAACTCACAATTAATGAAACTACAAAAGGAAGAACAAACGAGGCCCAAAGTCAGTAGAAGGAGGGACATAATAAAGATTAAAGCAGAAATAAATAAAATCGAGAAGAATAAAACAATAGAAATAATCAATAAAATCAGGAGCTGGTTCTTTGAGAAAATAAACAAAATAGATAAACTCATAGTCACACTGATCAAGAAAAAAAGAAAGTCTACACACATAAACAGAATCAGAAATGAGAAAGGAAAATTCGCTATGGACACAACAGAAATACAAAGAATTATGAGAATACTATGAAAAATTATATGGTAACAAACTGGATAACCTAGAAGAAATGGACAACTTTCTAGAAAAATACAACCTTCCAAGGCTGACCCAGGAACAAACAGAATATCTGAATAAACCAATTACCAGCAAAGAAATTGAATTGGTAATCAAAAACTACCTAAGAACAAAACACCTGGACCAGATGGCTTCACTGCTGAATTTTATCAAACATTTAGTGAAGACCTAATACTCATCCTCCTTAAAGTTTTCCAAGGAGTAGAAGAACAGGGAATACTTCCAAACTCAGTCTTTGAGGCCAGCATCACTGTAATAGCAAAACCAGGCAAAGACACCACAAAAAAAGAAAATGACAAAACAATATCCCTGATGACAATAGATGCAAAAATGCTCAACAAAATATTAGGAAACCAAATTCAAAAATACATCAAGAGGATCATACACCATGATCAAGTGGGATTCATCCCAGGGATGCAAGGATGGTACAACATTTGAAAATCCATCAACATCCTCCACCACATCAACAAAAAGAAGAACAAAAACCACATGATCATCTCCATAGATGCTGAAAAAGCATTTGACAAAATTCAGCATCCATTCATGATAAAAACTCTCAACAAAATGGGTATAGAGGGCAAGTACCTCAACATAATAAAGGCCATATATAACAAACCCACAGCCAACATTATACTTAACAGCGAGAAGCTGAAAGCTTTTCCTTTAAGATTGGGAACAAGACAAGGATGCCCACTCTTCCCACTTCTATTCAACATAGTGCTGGAGGTACTAGCCACAGCAATCAGACAACACAAAGAAAGAAAAGGCATCCAGATTGGCAAGGAAGAAGCCAAACTGTCCCTGTTTGCAGATGACATGATATTGTACATAAAAAATGCTAAAGAATCCACTACAAAACTACTAGATCTAATATCTGAATTCAGCAAAGTTGCAGGATACAAAATTAATACACAGAAATCTTTTGCATTCCTATACACTAACAATGAACTAGCAGCAGGAGAAATCAGGAAAACAATTCCATTCACAATCACATCCAAATGAATAAAATACCTAGGAATAAGAGGAAGTGAGAGACCTATACCCTGAAAACTACAAGACACTCTTAAGAGAAATTAAAGAGGACACTAACAAATGGAAATTCATCCCATGCTCTTGGCTAGGAAGAATTAATATTGTGTAAATGGTCATCCTGCCTAGAGCAAACTACAGATTTAATGCAATCCCTATGAAAATACCAACAGCATTCTTCCGTGAACTAGAGCAAATAGTCCTAAAATTCATATGGAACCACAAAAGACCCCAAATAGCCAAAGCAATCCTGAGAAGGAAGAATAAAGCAGGGGGAATTATGCTCCCTGACTTCAAGCTCTACTACAAAGCTACAGTACTCAAGACAATTTGGTACGGGCACAAGAACAGACCCATAGACCAGTGGAACAGAACAGAGAGCCAAGATATAAACCCAAGCATATATGTCTATTAGTATATGATAAAGGAGCCATGGATATACAATGGGGAAATGACAGCCTCTTCAACAGCTGGTGTTGGCAAAACTGGACAACTACATGTAAGAGAATGAAAACTGGATTACTATCTAACCCCATACACAAAAGTAAACTCAAAATGGATCAAAGACCTGAATGTAAGTCATGAAACCATAAAACTCTTAGAAAAAAATGTAGGCAAAAATCTCTTGGACATAAACATGAGCAACTTCTTCATCAGCATGTCTCCCCAGGCAAGAGAAACAAAAGCAAAAATGAACAAGTGGGACTATATCACACTAAAAAGCTTCTGTACAGCAAAGGATACCATCAGTAGAACAAAAAGGAATCCTACAGTATCGGAGAATATATTCATAAATGACATATGTGAGAAGGGGTTGACATCCAAATTATATAAAGAGCTCGTGCACCTCAACAAACAAAAATCAAATAAGCCATTTAAAAAATGGGCAGAGGAGCTGAACAGACACTTCTCGAAAGAAGAAATTCAGATGGCCAACAGGCACATGAAAATATGCTCCACATCACTTATCATCAGAGAAATGCAAATTAAAACCACAATGAGATATCACCTCACACCAGTTAGGATGGCCGCCATCCAAAAGACAGACAACAAATGTTGGCGAGAATGTGGAGAAAGGGGAACCCTCCTACACTGCTTGTGGGAATGTAAATTAGTACAACCATTGTGGAAAGCAGTATGGAGGTTCCTCAAAAAATTCAAAATAGAAATACCATTTGACCCAGGAATTCCACTCCTAGATATTTACCCTAAGAATGCAGCAGCCCAGTCTGCAAATGACATATGCACCCCTATGTTTATTGCAGCACTATTTACACTAGCCAAGAAATGGAAGCAACCTAAGTGTCCACCAGTAGATGAATGGATAAAGAAGGTGTGGTACATATACACAATGGAATATTATTCAGCCATAAGAAGAAAACAAATCCTACCATTTGCAACAATATGGATGGAGTTAGAGGGTATTATGCTCTGTGAAATAAGCCAGGTGGAAAAAGACAAGTATCAAACGATTTCACTCATATGTGGAGTATAAGAACAAAGAAAAAACTGAAGGAATGAAACAGCAGCAGACTCACAGAACCCAAGAATGGACTAACAGTTACCAAAGGGAAAAGGACTGGGGAAGAAGTGTGGGAAGGGAGGGAAAAGGGGGAAAAAGGACTATACAATTAGCACACATAATGTAGCGGGAGTGTCGGTGGTATGGAGGCATATGGTGAAGGCAGTATAACACAGAGAAGAGAAGTGGTGATTCTATAACATCCTACTACACTGATGGATAGTGACTGCAATGGGGTATGTGGTAGGGACTTGATAATAGAGGGAGTCTAGTAACCATAATGTTGCTCATGTAAATATATATTAATAATGGCAAAATAAAAAAATGAATTATAGATTTTTTGTCAGTCAGAAGTGATCAATAAAAGATATTTTCCATGTTAAATGTTTTGAATTCAAAAGGTGAATATAATGTATCCTTATAACCTTGCTGATATAGGGGCTGGAATATAGAGGTCATGTAGAATTGGAAGATGTCAAGATTTGATATAATTCACATTCTAGCTCCATCATTCTGGGTGTCAGACGTATCCTTCAGTTTTGTACTTCTTCACTTTCCTCTTCTGCAAAAAAGGTTTAATAATCATTTCCACTCACCTATCTCAGGGTTATTATAAGTCTTACCGAGATACCTGGCACAAAGTAGGTCCTTAACAAATGTCTGAGAAACAATGGTGGGTTTGTATAAAACAATACTGAGTTTGTAAAAGAGTACAGCGGTATGCAAATAATGTCTGTCTAAATATTTACCTGAGTGTTTTTTAAGTGTTGGGCCAGATACATATGCTGCTTCAGATTCCCTAAGGCCCTTTTGAGTGCATTTTCTCTTAATTTCATATTTGAAACAGCAGCTGGAGATCCCTGAAAGAGCCACTCCATACATAGCTCTAGGGAACACATTTCTTTCAATTTGCACTTGGGACCACGTGCTCAAGTATACAGTTCAGTGTTTGTGGCTGAGGTTAACATATCTATGTTCTTAGGACAGGTAATTAATTTCTTGACTTTTCAATCTCAGTGTACATGCATATGCACATGTTTATTTCACATGCTCATACATGTGAAAGCAGGGGTCAAGAACTATGAGGGGTCTGAGATTTTTACCCTTTCTGAAAACTAACGAGAGGCTGCTTGAGTTTCCTGGTATTGGCATGGGACATATGACTGTGAGGTTTCAGAACCAAAACACTCTAACTCACAGCACGGCAGGCACAATGAGCTCTATTTTCACAGTGGTTCCCTTGCCCATGGTCCTGCAGTGGTGATTCAGAGGCAGATCCAGGTGGGTACTGGGCACATGGTAGGTTTGTGTCACAGCTGAGTAACTTTACACTTTTATAAGAGGACTGCAAGCAAATCTGCTTAACTTTTGCCCCAGAGGGAGACATTGTCTATCTTTCAAAGCTGTTCACTGTACACACATCCTTGAAAAGATAGCGTGGGAAAAACTGTGTTCTGTGCTCACACGATGTGCAGAAATGTGAGTCATTGAGGATTGAATCCTAAGAGGAGGTTGTAGGCATCACCACACTTCATCCCTAAATACTTCAAAGTGTGTTGCCTAAGATTGAGGACATTCTCTTACATGGCCACATTGCCGTTATCATTCCTAAGAAAATTGGCATTAGTAATTAACTTTTTCTTCATTATTTGTTCACTTTCCTCTTATGTTAGAACATTACTATCTTTGTTACACTGAAGTATATATGTGGTGAGGACCAATTTACTAATTCACTAGTGTTCTGGAATTCTCTAGTGAGAAGCAATCGTTTGTAAATATTTAAGATCTCTGTCATATCCTATGGGATCGTGAGAAAGGATTGAATAGGAACACTGGTTTTTGCTAGAAAAATTTGATCTTGAAACATGGTTGCAAATATAATAATAGCAATATCAGTAATAGTAGCTGCATTTATAAAGCTCTTATAATGTACTAGGCACTATGCCAAGCTTTTATGTCACTTATTTAGTTCATTTCTATAGCAAAAAATAATGAAGTTTCCACAGATGTAGAAACTAAAGTTAAGTTCCTCAGGGTGGGTGAGTAAACAGCAGAACCAGAACCAGAGCCCAGGTCTACATAGCTCTAGAGCCCAGGCTGTCCACTACAGCTCCATATTACACCATTCACCCTCTGCTAGTGTGAGGAGCTCGCACAAATCATTTCCACACAGCTCTCCACTCTTTGGAGGTGGGTCTACGTATCTCTTTGTTCTGTGGCTTCCCACACCGTTTAGAAGCATCATCATATTCAAGACTTTAGAAGAAAGCGGTAATGTGGTGTCATTAGAGACCTAAGTCCAGGAGTCAGACTTCACAAAATTTGAATCTCAGCTCCTCACTTAACTTGTGTGGGAACCTGGCAAGTCAGCTAACCTCCGTATGATTACTTGTCTGTAAAATGTGGATGGTAGTGACATTTCAGGCCTAGAACAAAGTCAGCGATAAAAATACATCATTAATGTTCTTCACTCAGTACCTCCCTGTGGGGAGAGCCCTACCCCAGCTTCTGGGGGGAGAGTGAGAACAGCCAGAGTGACCTAAGCCTAAGGCAGTGAGGCTATTCTGGTCTCAGGATGCATGTGCATCCTCAGGGCCCCGAAGAGTGAGTGTCACATTTAGCCTGTCCTTGATTCCCACCAGGCGGCACTGATGACAAGCAAAAGCCACAGATGTGAAACCGCATGATTTATTGGGTGGACGGACTGCTCTGACCTGACTCAGTGGGTAAATCAGCTGTGTCCAGTGCTTAGAAGCACTCCTGAGAGCGCTGCCTCAAACATTTCCCCTTCATGACTTTATTCTTTTCCTGTGTTAAGCACCTTTAATAACACCCCTCCAATGTTGTGCAGTGGATGTAGGCACAATCGACTGTTCACTTTATTTGCCTGATGCTTGCTTCCTAATGCCACACCCAGAGGATTTGTGTGGCGAAGTGGGGCCTCCCACTGCCAGGGGAGCTGAGACTGGGGTGTGGGCAGCACAACTTAAGCCCCGGTCAAAGTGTGTTCTGGGCTGGCCTGACCTTTATGATTGATCAGTTCTGCATACTTACACATTAAACACTAAGGTAAAAAGTTTCCATATGATCTGGCTTTTGGCTGGATTACCCCCCTTCCCTGCTCCTAGTATACAGGGTGAGCTGCTTCTGAAGACTATTCCACTGGGAGTGATTTCAATCTCCTATGGCAACAAGGGCTCCTAGGTGAGTGCCTGTCAGAAAATTATCTCTAATGGAGCTTATTGTTGTCCATGACCGGTGGGAAACTCACAATGATAACCCTAAACTTGGGCGATTCATGTCTCCTCTCAGTTACGATATCCTATGAATATTCCTGAAAATCAGATAAGGAAATTTTCCCCAAAGGACCACATTCTGGAGCGTCATGAGTTTGACATGCAGGACTCTTCCACATTTGTCTTCCAGGAGATTGTGTAGCATATTACCTGAATCAAGTACACCACTCCCACCAACGCCAGCTCCCCACAGCAGCTTCTGCATGGTGCACATTTGATTGTTTGGATGTCCAGCTATGGACTTTTTTTTTTAATATAATTTATTTTATTATCATTAATTTACAATTACATGTGCAATATTACGATTATTAAACTACCCCTTCATCAGGTCCCCCCCACCAACCCCATTACAGTCACTGTCCATCAGCGTAGTGAGATGCTATAGAATCACTACTTGTCTTCTCTGAGTTGTACTGCCCTCCCCGTGCCCCCCCAACATTACATCTGCTAATCGTAATGCCCCTTTTTCCCTCTTATCCCTCCCTTCCCGCCCATTTTCCCCAGTCCCTTTCCCTTTGGTAACTATTAGTCCGTTCTTGGGTTCTGTGAGTCTGCTGCTGTTTTGTTCCTTCAGTTTTTTTCTTTGTTCTTATACTCCACATATGAGTGAAATCATTTGATACTTGTCTTTTTTGGCTTGGCTTATTTCACTGAGCATAATACCCTCTAGCTCCATCCATGTTGTTGCAAATGGTAGGATTTGTTTTCTTCTTATGGCTGAATAATATTCCATTGTGTATATGTACCACATCTTCTTTATCCATTCATCTACTGATGGACACTTAGGTTGCTTCCATTTCTTGGCTATTGTAAATAGTGCTGCAATAAACATAGGGGTGCATCTGTCCTTTTCAAATTGGGCTGCTGCATTCTTAGGGTAAATTCCTAGGAGTGGAATTCCTGGGTCAAATGGTATTTCTATTTTGAGTTTTTTGAGGAACCTCCATACTGCTTTCCACAATGGTTGAACTAATTTGCAGTCCCACCAGCAGTGTAGGAGGGTTCCCTTTTCTCCACATCCTCGCCAACATTTCTTGTTGTTTGTGTTTTGGATGTTGGCCATCCTCACTGGTGTGAGGTGATATCTCATTGTGGCTTTAATCTGCATTTCTCTGACGATTAGCGATGTGGAGCATCTTTTCATGTGCCTGTTGGCCATCTGAATTTCTTCTTTGGAGAAGTGTCTATTCATGTCCTCTGCCCACTTCTTAATTGGATTATTTGCTTTCTGTTTGTTAAGGTGCATGAGTTCTTTATATATTTTGGATGTCAACCCTTTATCAGATACGTTTTTTATGAATATATTCTCCCATACTGTAGGATGTCTTTTTGTTCTACTGATGGTGTCCTTTGCTGTACAGAAGCTTTTCAGCTTGATATAGTCCCACTTGTTCATTTTTGCTTTTGTTTCCCTTGCCCGGGGAGATATGTTCATGAAGAAGTTGCTCATGTTTATGTCCAAGAGATTTTTGCCTATGTTTTTTTCTAAGAGTTTTATGGTTTCATGACTTACATTCAAGTCTTTGATCCACCTTGAGTTTACCTTTGTGTATGGGGCTAGACAGTAGTCCAGTTTCATTCTCTTACATGTAGCTGTCCAGTTTTTCCAACACCAGCTGCTGAAGAGGCTGTCATCTCCCCATTGTATATCCAAGGCACTTTATCAAATATTAATTGACTGTATATGTTTGGGTTAATGTTTGGATTTTCTATTCTGTTCCACTGGTCTGTGGGTCTGTTTTTGTGCCAATACCAAATTGTCTTGATTACTGTGGCTTTGTAGAGCTTGAAGTCAGGGAGTGTAATTCCCCCTGTTTTATTCCTCCTTCTCAGGATTGCTTTGGCTATTCGGGGTCTTTTGTGGTTCCATATGAATTTTAGAATTATTTGTTCCAGTTCATTGAAGAAAGCTGTTGGTAGTTTGATAGGGATTGCATTGAATCTGTAGATTGCTTTAGGTAGTATAGCCATTTTGACAATATTTATTCTTCCTAGCCAAGAGCATGGGATGTTTCCATTTGTTAGTGTCCTCTTTAATCTCTCTTAGGAGTGTCTTGTAGTTTTGAGGGTATACATCTTTCACTTCCTTCGTTAGGTTTATTCCTAGGTATTTTTTATTCTTTTTGATGCAATTGTGAATGGAATTGTTTTTCTGATTTCTCTTTCTGTTAGTTCATCATTAGTATAGGAAAGCAACAGATTTCTGTGTGTTAATTTTGTATCCTGCAACTTTGCTGAATTCAGATAGTAGTTCTAGTAGTTTTGGAGTGGAGTCTTTAGGGTTTTTTATGTACAATATCATGTCATCTGCAAATAGTGACAATTTGACTTCTTCTTTACCAATCTGGATGCCTTGTATGTCTTTGTTTTGTCTGATTGCCGTGGCTAGGACTTCCAGTACTATGTTGAATAACAGTGGAGAGAGTGGGCATCCTTGTCTTGTTCCCGACCTTAGATGAAAAGCTTTCAGCGTCTCGCCGTTAAGTATGATGTTAGCTGTGGGTTTGTCATATATAGCCTTTATGATGTTGAGGTACTTGCCTTCTATACCCATTTTGTTGAGAGTTTTAATCATGAATGGATGCTGAATTTTGTCAAATGCTTTTTCAGCATCTATGGAGGTGATCATGTGGTTTTTGTTCTTCTTTTTGTTGATGTGGTGGATGATGTTGATGGATTTTCAAATGTTGTATCATCCTTGCATCCCTGGGATGAATCCCACTTGATCATGGTGTATGATCCTCTTGATGTATTTTGAATTCGGTTTGCTAATATTTTGTTGAGTATTTTTGCATCTATGTTCATCAGGGATATTGGTCTGTAATTTTCTTTTTTGGTGAGGTCTTTGCCCGGTTTTGGTATTAGAGTGATGCTGGCTTCATAGAATGAGTTTGGAAGTATTCCCTCCTCCTCTATTTTTTGAAAAACTTTAAGGAGAATGGGTGTTATTTCTTCTCTATATGTCTGGTAGAATTCAGAGGTGAATCCATCTGGTCCGGGGCTTTTGTTCTTGGGTAGTTTTTTGATTACTGATTCAATTTCATTGCTGGTGATTGGTCTGTTTAGTTTTTCTGTTTCTTGCTTGGTCAGTCTTGGAAGGTTGTATTTTTCTAAGAAGTTGCCCATTTCTTCTATGTTTTCCAGCTTGTTAGCATATAGATTCTCATAATATTCTCTTATGATTCTTTGTATTTCTGTGGGGTCCGTCGTGATTTTTCCTTTCTCATTTCTGATTGTGTTTATGTGTGTAGATTCTCTTTTTCTCTTAATGAGTCTGGCTAGGGTTTATCTATTTTGTTTATTTTTTCAAAGAACCAGCTCTTGTTTTCACTGATTTTTTTCTATTGTTTTATTCTTCTCAATTTTATTTATTTCTTCTCTGATCTTTATTATGTCCCTCCTGGTGACTTTGGGCCTCATTTGTTCTTCTTTTTCCAATTTCAGTAATTGTGTCTTTTAGACTATTCATTTGGGAATGTTCTTCCTTCTTTAAATAGGCCTGGATTGCAATATACTTTCCTCTTAGAACTGCCTTTGCTGCGTCCCACAGAAGTTGTGGCTTTGTGTTGTTGTTGTCATTAGTCTCCATATATTCTTTGATTTCTGTTTTGATTTGGTCATTAACCCATTGATTAATTAGGAGAGTGTTGTTAAGTCTCCATGCATTTGTGAGCCTTTTTGATTTCTTTCCAAAATTTATTTCTAGTTTTATACCTTGGTGATCTGAGAAGTTGGTTGGTAGGATTTCAATATTTTTGAAATTACTGAGGTTCTTTTTGTGGCCTAGTATGTGGTCTATTGTGGAAAATGTTCCATGTGCACTTGAGAAGAATGTGTATCCTGTTGCTTTTGGGTGTAGAGTTCTGTAGATGTCTGTTAGGTCCATCTGTTCTAGTGTGTTATTCAGTGCCTCTGTGTCTTTACTTATTTTCTGTGTGGGTGACTGTCCTTTGGAGTGAGTGGTGTGTTGACGTCTCCTAAAATGAATGCATTGCTGTCTATTTCCTCCTTTAATTCTGTTAGTATTTGTTTCACATATGCTGGATCTCCTGTGTTGGGTGCCTATATATTTATAATGGTTTTATCTTTTTGTTGGACTGACCCCTTTATCATTATGTAATGTCCTCTTTTATCTTTTGCTCCTTTCTTTGTTTTGAAGTCTATTTTATCTGATACAAGTACTGCAACACCTGCTTTTTTATCCTTGTTGTTGTTGCGTATATCTTTGGGTTTGAGGTGAGTCTCTTGTAAGCAGCATATAGATGGGTCTTGCTTTTTTATCCATTCTTTAACTCTATGTCTTTTTATTGGTGCATTCATTCCATTTACATTTAGGGTGATTATC
>JAVSCE010010627.1:0-33332 GCA_032199065.1 Smutsia gigantea | reverse complement strand
CTGAATGCACCAATCAAAAGACACAGAGTAACAGAATGGATAGAAAAGCAAGACCCATCTATATGCTGCTTACAAGAGACTCACCTCAAACCCAAAGATATACACAGACTAAAAAGTGAAGGGATGGAAAAAGATATTTCATGCAAACAACAAAGAGAAAAAAGCAGGTGTTGCAGTACTTGTATCAGACAAAATAGACTTCAAAACGAAGAAAGTAGCAAAAGATAAAGAAGGATATTACATAATGATAAAGGGGTCAGTCCAACAAGATATAACCATTATAAATATATATGCACCCAACACAGGAACGCCAGCATATGTGAGACAAATACTAACAGAATTAAAGGAGGAAATAGACAGCAATGCATTCATCTTAGGAGACTTCAACACACCACTCACTTCAGAGGACAGATCAACCAGACAGAAAATAAGTAAAGACACAGAGGCACTAAACAACACACTAGAACAGATGGACCTAACAGACATCTACAGAACTCTACACCCAAAAGCAACAGGATACACATTCTTCTCAAGTGCACATGGAACATTTTCCAGAATAGACCACATACTAGGCCACAAAAAGAACCTCAGTAATTTCAAAAATATTGAAATCCTACCAACCAATTTCTCAGATCACCAAGGCATAAAACTAGAAATAAATTTTAGAAAGAAATCAAAAAGGCTCACAAATACATGGAGACTTAACAACATTCTCCTAATTAATCAATGGTTAACGACCAAATCAAAACAGAAATCAAAGAATATATGGAGACTAATGACAACAACAACACAAAGCCACAACTTCTGTGGGATGCAGCAAAGACAGTTCTAAGAGGAAAGTATATTGCAATCCAGGCCTATTTAAAGAAGGAAGAACATTCCCAAATGAATAGTCTAAAGACACAATTACTGAAATTGGAAAAAGAAGAACAAATGAGGCCCAAAGTCACCAGAAGGAGGGACATAATAAAGATTAGAGAAGAAATAAATAAAATTGAGAAGAATAAAACAATAGAAAAAATCAATAAAACCAAGAGCTGGTTCTTTGAAAAAATAAACAAAATAGATAAACCCCTAGCCAGACTCATTAAAAGAAAAAGAGAATCTACACACATAAACACAATCAGAAATGAGAAAGGAAAAATAACAACAGACCCCACAGAAATACAAAGAATCATAAGAGAATATTATGAGAATCTGTATGCTAACAAGCTGGAAAACCTAGAAGAAATGGACAACTTCTTAGAAAAATACAATCTTCCAAGACTGACCAAGCAAGAAACAGAAAAACTAAACAAACCAATCACCAGCGACGAAATCGAATTGGTAATCAAGAAACTACCCAAGAACAAAACCCCAGGGCCTGATGGATTCACCTCTGAATTCTACCAGACATATAGAGAAGAAATAACACCGATTCTCCTTAAAGTTTTCCAAAAAATAGAAGAGGAGGGAATACTTCCAAACTCATTCTATGAAGCCAGCATCACTCTAATACCAAAACCGGGCAAAGACCTCACCAAAAAAGAAAATTACAGACCAATATCCCTGATGAACGTAGATGCAAAAATACTCAACAAAATATTAGCAAACCAAATTCAAAAATACATCAAGAGGATCATACACCATGATCAAGTGGGATTCATCCCAGGGATGCAAGGATGGTACAACATTCGAAAATCCATCAACATCATCCACCACATCAACAAAAGAAGAACAAAAACCACATGATCATCTCCATAGATGCTGAAAAAGCATTTGACAAAATTCAGCATCCATTCCTGATTAAAACTCTCAACAAAATGGGTATAGAGGGCAAGTACCTCAACATCATAAAGGCTATATATGACAAACCCACAGCTAACATCATACTTAACGGCGAGACGCTGAAAGCTTTTCATCTAAGATCAGGAACAAGACAGGATGCCCACTCTCTCCACTGTTATTCAACATAGTACTGGAGGTCCTAGCCACAGCAATCAGACAAAACAAAGACATACAAGGCATCCAGATTGGTAAAGAAGAAGTCAAATTGTCACTATTTGCAGATGACATGATACTGTACATAAAAAACCCTAAAGACTCCATTCCAAAACTACTAGAACTAATATCTGAATTCAGCAAAGTTGCAGGATACAAAATTAACACACAGAAATCTGTTGCTTTCCTATACACTAATGATGAATTAACAGAAAGAGAAATCAGAAAAACAATTCCATTCACAATTGCATCAAAAAGAATAAAATACCTAGGAATAAATCTAGCGAAGGAAGTGAAAGACCTGTACTCTGAAAACTACAAGACACTCCTAAGAGATATTAAAGAGGACACTAACAAATGGAAATGCATCCCATGCTCTTGGCTAGGAAGAATAAATATTGTCAAAATGGCTATACTACCTAAAGCAATCTACAGATTCAATGCAATCCCTATCAAACTACCAACAGCTTTCTTCAATGAACTGGAACAAATAATTCTAAAATTCATATGGAACCACAAAAGACCCCGAATAGCCAAAGCAATCCTGAGAAGGAGGAATAAAACAGGGGGAATTACACTCCCTGACTTCAAGCTCTACTACAAAGCCACAGTAATCAAGACAATTTGGTATTGGCACAAAAACAGACCCACAGACCAGTGGAACAGAATAGAAAATCCAAACATTAACCCAAACATATACAGTCAATTAATATTTGATAAAGTGCCTTGGATATACAATGGGGAGATGACAGCCTCTTCAGCAGCTGGTGTTGGAAAAACTGGACAGCTACATGTAAGAGAATGAAACTGGACTACTGTCTAGCCCCATACACAAAGGTAAACTCAAGGTGGATCAAAGACCTGAATGTAAGTCATGAAACCATAAAACTCTTAGAAAAAAACATAGGCAAAAATCTCTTGGACATAAACATGAGCAACTTCTTCATGAACATATCTCCCGGGCAAGGGAAACAAAAGCAAAAATGAACAAGTGGGACTATATCAAGCTGAAAAGCTTCTGTACAGCAAAGGACACCATCAGTAGAACAAAAGACATCCTACAGTATGGGAGAATATATTCATAAAAAACGTATCTGATAAAGGGTTGACATCCAAAATATATAAAGAACTCATGCACCTTAACAAACAGAAAGCAAATAATCCAATTAAGAAATGGGCAGAGGACATGAATAGACACTTCTCCAAAGAAGAAATTCAGATGGCCAACAGGCACATGAAAAGATGCTCCACATCGCTAATCATCAGAGAAATGCAGATTAAAACCACAATGAGATATCACCTCACACCAGTGAGGATGGCCAACATCCAAAGCACAAACAACAACAAATGTTCGCGAGGATGTGGAGAAAAGGGAACCCTCCTACACTGCTGGTGGGACTGCAAATTAGTTCAACCATTGTGGAAAGCAGTATGGAGGTTCCTCAAAAAACTCAAAATAGAAATACCATTTGACCCAGGAATTCCACTCCTAGGAATTTACCCTAAGAATGCAGCAGCCCAATTTGAAAAGGACAGATGCACCCCTATGTTTATTGCAGCACTATTTACAATAGCCAAGAAATGGAAGCAACCTAAGTGTCCATCAGTAGATGAATGGATAAAGAAGATGTGGTACATATACACAATGGAATATTATTCAGCCATAAGAAGAAAACAAATCCTACCATTTGCAACAACATGGATGGAGCTAGAGGGTATTATGCTCAGTGAAATAAGCCAAGCCGAAAAGACAAGTATCAAATGATTTCACTCATATGTGGAGTATAAGAACAAAGAAAAAATACTGAAGGAACAAAACAGCAGCAGACTCACAGAACCCAAGAACGGACTAATAGTTACCAAAGGGAAAGGGACTGGGGAAAATGGGCGGGAAGGGAGGGATAAGAGGGAAAAAGGGGCATTACGATTAGCAGATGTAATGTTGGGGGGCACGGGGAGGGCAGTACAACTCAGAGAAGACAAGTAGTCATTCTATAGCATCTCACTACGCTGATGGACAGTGACTGTAATGGGGTTGGTGGGGGGGACCTGATGAAGGGGTAGTTTAATAACCGTAATATTGCACATGTAATTGTAGATTAATGATAAAATAAATTGTATTTTAAAAAATGATACTCATGCAAATATTAGTTCTATACTCCTCAAATATGAAATACTATTAAAGAGATTTTTAACAGGGATAGTCAAGATAGGATAAAAAATATGGACCTGAAGTTTAAAAATTAGTTTCGAGCCACTGTCAGTGAAACATTTGTCATTAGTATCATGCAGAAGTAGTGTGCCAAGCAGAGGACAGGGTCCACGACGGAAAGGAGCCAGTCAGAACGTTCCTAAAGAGAAAGTGTTCACTTCCCTGCAGTGGAGCGACGGGAATGTTTGGTTCAACCCTTGATGAATCTGAGGACAGACACGATGAAGGAGTGACAATAATAACCCTACTCCACCCCCCTGGGGGTGTGCTGCATGCTGCCAGCTAAATAGGGGCCCCAGCAAGTCCCGGGGGGGTGCTTTTCTCAGCCTCAGTTTCCCCTTTAAATTTGCGATGAGCTGGATCAGTGGTGTTCGCACTTTTTTTAAGCAATCGAACTCTGTCTTAATTGGAAACACAATTATTTTCAACAACTGAAACGGAGATCTTTTGGTTCAAACAGCACTGCTGTGGCTCTACGGAGCTCTAGCTTGAAAACCACAGGGATGAGATCATTACTAAGAAACCTTCCAGCTTTAAGTTTCCATGATACTGCTTACCACAATCTGTCTTTTTCACTTCTCTTTAAAGCAATGAAGTTTCTGGTTGTTTACACTCAACACAGTTATTGATACTGGAAACTGAGGCAAGATCCTGAGAGACAGGCGCTTGAGTTCCTCAGGGTCCCCTTAAAGCCAGTTCCTCAAGTAAATGAACAGTATCTGTAAGCAGGTGGCTGTCCTGAAGTGTTCAAAGCAAAGGAGCCTTAGTTTGCACAGATGAGTTGGTGATAAGCTTTTCATCAGTCCACAGAAAATGAGAAAGCCAAGGACAGTTTAGGGTTGTTTTTTGAAGTTGAATATGTGTTTTTTAAATTCTGAAGTTATCCTTCCTTTGTGATATTAAAATAGTCCTCTTTTTTATGATAATGATAGATCATAGTTTTAATCTTTTTCATTGTCCTTGATATAAAAGTTGATAACCATATGTCAACTCCCAAACATTTTATTTGACATTTACTAGTGTATAAAATCCAAAAAAAATGGAACCACAGCCTGCCTCAAAGATCATTTTTTATGTCTGAGGAAGTAGAGCTTCATGGTTGCTGTGTCTTAAATCCAGTTAACAGTGGGTCAGAGAACCTTTAAGATCCTGTAAGGTGTCTTCACCCCCGCAGAGCCCAGAGTGCAAAGCCTCTCAGGCATCTCTCCTAATTCCCAATCATCACTGATGTGCTCTCACCTCCCAGTTCCGCCCCCACCCGCTTTTGCAGAGCATCCTCCGCCCAATGCTTCTGGGAGGCCCTAAGGAGAAGACTCATGAGCTCAGGAATGCGCCTTGGCACCAGTGACTGCCTTTGCTCTGGGTGACAGCCCTGTGCACTGGCCCCCGGGGCAGGTTCCGTGTGGCATTCAGGGCAGGTGGGAGAACCTGCACTTTCTCTCTGGTAAAGGGCAACCACGGAAAGGCTGTCTTGCCTCGTGAGGTTTTCCAGAGTTTTTAAGTATAAAAACAGCCCTTTTGGTGTTTACTCTCTGCTCCTGATGCCGGGGTGAGACGCGGATGGACCCTCCCTTCAGGCCCAAGCTGTGTGGGGCCCGGCCCCTCATGGCCAGTGAGAACCACCTGCAGAGGCTCTTGGACACACAGGTGTCAGGTCTCTCCCCAGGAGACTCATGTTCAGGGGGCCTGGGGTTAGCACATTTTTATTTTTGGTTTTACTGTAATTCTGATGCGCTAATGTTCTGTCTGAGACTTTGTTGCTGGGCAGGACTCAGCTGCCTGTGGTTCCGTTTCCGTAGACCGTCCGCCCATGCAGAGCCAGTGGACATGTGGCCAAGCTCAAACTCGAGCCACTCTGCCCTTTTGTAGGCCCCCAAGTTGTAATGTTCCCATAAAAACACGCACACACAGCATTGTTTCTCTGATTACATTTGGTCAGTAGGTACTTCATGTACTGCAGCTTCACAAATTGTGGTTGTATTTGTCCCCTAAATGATCCCCGAATTTTCAGTCTTAATCATATGTGTGATGTCTTTCTGCCACTGACATGGAAAATGCCCATTTGACTTTCTAGTTTTTGTACTGCTCTCCCTCATAGATAAAAATCAGGAATGCATCTTTCTACAGATGTCCTTTTGGTTAGCTAAATGGATCCCTCTGTCTCACTGAAGGAGGTAACTGAAACTTGCCCTGTATTGTTTTAGTTTATCTGAACTATGCACCTCTGAATGTCTCCTGTCTCTAAGGAAACTCCAGTGAGTCATCGTGTCAAACTAACATGAATTAGGGTTGTAGCCCGGCCACCCCCTATGCCTTCTAACTTGGGATTTTACTTTTTGTAAAGTGAGACATGCTTCTGGACTGAAAATAGACATCAAAAGAAAGCTCATAATAGTTAATTCGTACATGTTTTGTTTCCTAAAACTATTTTAAAAGCATTCATAGGGACCAAAAAACCTTCAACTTCTCGCAACATAAATATCAGCCCGGGTCTCGCGTGACCAGCCCTCCCCTCCCCCCAGCACCCTCACTGTACTTCCTGTTGGCTCTGGACCCTTACCCACAAGCGCTCACTGGCATCTCCCCCATCACCAGTGCCTCCTGGTCAGTGCCTGCCCGAGTCACCGCAGCCCAAGCCCCCTGCTGCCCCTTCTCAGGGGGCCCTCAGCGCCCTGCGCTGTGACCTGAGAGCCTTACCGCTCCCCCCAGGCACCCCGCCCCACCTCCACCCCTCAGCTCCCCCAGTTACCTGGTCTCATAGATACCTCACCCTCCTCTCCCATGGGGGGAGTGCCCTCAGCAAAGTTAGCAAGCTGAGCACGGTGGGAGGGCTCTGCCTGTCACGCCTGGGACACCCTGGAAGCCAGGTCACCGGGCAAGGCAGGACCCAAAGGGAGCCATCCACGAGCTGCGCGGGAGGCGACAGCAGCCCGGCCGGAGCCCTTGCAGAGACGCCCTTTATTTCCTGAAGTGGCCTGGGCTGCCGGGTCGCCCCGAGCCACCACAGCTCCCGCTGGCCGTAGGCGCCTTCGGGCACAGCAGGGAGGGCGTGGGGAGCCCAGACGGTCCCCTAGGGACGCGTGTGAGTGGGGACAGGCCCCGGCAGGGAACCCAGGGCAAAGGGTGGGTGCCGAGCAGTGGAAACAGGGCTTCCGGAGAGCAAAAGCAGTAACACGCATGGGCTGGAGACATCCGCGAAGGCCAGCCCCAGGCCCAGGGATGGATCGGTGGCCTGAAAGAACGGGAAGGCCGGAACCTCGCTTCCTGCAGCCTCCGTTGGCCTGCCGAGGCCCGGGTGAGCAGGCGTGTGGGCCTAGTACAGAAATCCGCGTTTGTTTGGGCAAAAAAAGCCGGGAGTGCTGGCACGCGGGTGCGCAGGTCTTCCCGGCAGTGAAACCCATTTGCGGTGCCCCGAAGGCCACCCGCCGCCGCTGAGGCTCGACGCTCGAAAGCCCGGCGCGGTGCCCCAAGACCCGAGCAGGGGGGACAATCCCGGCATCAGGTTCCTACTTCCCTTTGGCGAGAAGGGGAAAGAGCTCGTCCGCACTGATGAGAAGCAGGAACGCAGACCGCAGGGCCCTGCGCCCCCAGGGTGCGTATGGTGCCAGGGGCGCAAACGGCAGGGAGGCCGCAAGGCCCTCCGTGCGCGGGAAGCCAGGCGGCCGGCCGGGGCCGCGTCCCCCGCGCGAGGACGGAGGGCGGAGGGGCAGCCGTCGGGGTGGTCCTGCCGCCCTAGAGCCGCGCAGCGCGTGATGGCCCCGCACCCCGCGGTCTGGGGACCGGACGGGAGTCAGGGAGCTCCCGGGGAACCATCCGGGGGAGCCTGGGGGGGGCGGTGGCCGGGCCCTGGGGGGAGCCAGGCTGGCGGGACGCGACTTAACCGCGGGCGGCGCACGGCCGGCGGTCGGGCCCGCGGGGTCAGGGGTCACGGGCCGTGAAGGGCGAGGCCGCCGGGGGCGGACGGCGGCGGTGTCCGCGGTCAGGCAGGCGGCCCGCCGGAAGGCCAGCCTCACCTTGCGCCCGAGCGTCTCCCGAGGTCCCGGGAGGCAAGAGGGCGCGCGCCCGGCGCCACCCGGCAGCCGCCTGCTCACCGCCCACCTTGCTCGGGCCCAAAGCCGGCGCCGCGGCGGGTAATTCCCGAACCCCACCGTCCCGGGCCCGCCCGGACGCGTGCACACTGCCCGCGGCTTCCCCCGCCGAAGCCCCCGGAGCCTGGTGGAGCCTGGTGGAGCCTGGGGCTCGCTGGCTGTGAACTGCTGTTAGGCAGGCCGAGGGGGCTGCACATGCACTGAGCGCTTACGGTGTCACTGTCAGACACTTGGAGTGCATTTCCTCATTTAACTGCCCAACAACCCTTCCAGGGAGGTGTCATCAGGCATTACTGTTCTCTGTGTTGTCCCGAAGAAACGGCGCTCGGAGAGTCACACGGCTTACGAGCGCAGAGGCAGTATGGGGCGCGGCGGGCCGTCCCAGGGTCTGTTTCTCAGTCATTGCAGCGCACTTCTCCGAGGGTCTTGACCTTCCTAAGGGGGAGGAATGCCCCAGGGCACCGGCTGTGTCCTGGGGGCCGAGGCAGCCACCGTCTGCGGACAGCAGTAGGAAGTGGATGGGCAGGTGGATGTCGGTGGATTTGACCTGGAGCGCCCAGAGGCCATTCATGTGCCGGCCTTAATTGTCAGAGGCCTGCCTCTCTGGGCTTGGACAGCCTCCGCTCAGCTCCTCCTGCTGGGCAGCAAGCCGGAGACACCACAGGGGTCCTGCCACAAGGCGGAATCGTGACGTTTCCTTACTCTCCTTAGAGCCGTCCTCCCCCAGCGCCCTCCCATCCCCAGCTCCTGTCCGGCACTGGCCTCTGGCCCCTTCCTCTGGGTGTGAATAAGGCCGAGTCTGGCTGCCTCTGTCCTGGGAGGCAGAGAGATTTCTGTCATTAAATAGTGGCTCGGAAATCAGGAGTCAGCAGTGGTCCCATTTCCCTGACCTGCAAATGACGTCACAAGGGTCCTGGGTCCCCATTTCCTGCCTAGGAATTAGGGTGTTTCCTCCCCAACCCTCCCTCCATGACCTAGATAAGACACCAGAGATCCCCAGGCAACAGTAAACAGGGCCCATCTGATTAGCCTTTGCTCTCTGGTCAGTCCTGTTTTTTATTTCTGTGAACTTACCTGTTATGTAATACTTACAGGGTTCTTATTTATTCCTGGAATACATATATTGCTTTTTTTATATAACTTTAATTTTTCTGCATGGATCTATAATATAAATTCAAAGAGTACAAAAGGGCACAGTCTCCTCACACAGGGAGCCAGCTTTGCCGCCACTGTTAACAGTTTCCTGGGTCTTTTCCCAAAATAGTCCACATATTTATATACGTGCTTCCTTTCTTCTGTGTTTTTAATGTGTTCTACATTGACACCTAAAAAGTATGCTCATTGATGCCTTGAAAAAAATCAGCACAGTTTCAGAATTCATGGCTGAGACTCTCAGCAGAGCGCTTGTGTCATGTCCACAGCACTCGCTCTATTACTCACATGGGTCTGGTGCAGAACGAGGTGACACCCACCCTAGACAGGGACTGGAAACTTCTCCCAGTCTTCCCTAGGTGCAGAACAAGAAATACAGGAGGGTATGAAATATATGAGATCAGATGAGACAAAGCAGTCCAGCTGGGTGGGGGGGCGGGGGGGGGGTGTTGCAGGGGCCCTGGAACTCACACTGCAGCCAACTCGTGTGCTCACAGCACGGGATGCCAGTCAGAAGCAAGGCTGGCTTTCTTGGGATGAATTTTTCTACTTTTCTGGTGTGGGTTGGTTTAGTATCACTATCTACAGGAACAGTCTAAATCTCGGGTCTCCTTAGTAACTTTACATCTATTTTCTCAAACACTCGTTGCTTTCCAGAAGTAAGTGACGCCGCCACCTGTAAGGGCCACTAACTCTTGCTCCAGTCGCAGGGATTCAGCTCCTCTGCCTGCACCGTCTAGTCCCATCACAGGCAGAGGCAGAGCCGCGTGCAACATGCAAACCCCAGAGCTTTCCTTTCCCTGGTCAGAGTCCTGGCCTTGGTATTTTTACTCCCATCCTTTGTGGAGATGCTCGTCACCAGGAAGAGGAGAACATATAAGCAGAGTGGATGAAGGGAAGTCAGGGACATAGATTTTTTAAATCATCCTGACCAGCCCTAGCATATTCAGGAAAGAACTCATTTTGCTTTCCTAGATGAGACCGCTGGTCCATGCCACCATGCGGCAAGTCACTGCCTCCCTCCTGAGTGTCCTGCTCCCTTACTTGAAAGCTGGGCTCCTGGTCCCTCTTGGTCAGTCTCCTCTTGGCCCCCTTGGCGGGTTCCCACTTCTCAGCTTGTTCTGTGCCTCCTAGGGTGAGTCCTACACAATCCCCATTCATTTTCATGCTTCTAGCTAATCTTCTGGGGGGTGGGAGGACAGTTTGCAAACCTTCAGTGCCATCTCTGACCTCTCCTCTGAGATTCAGGCTCACACCCAGTGGCTTTGGTGTGGCCATGCTGCCTTGGGGGATCTCTGGGCACCTCACACTCATGTCCAAAATGGAATTCTCCACTTCTGCTCTCCACTCATCCTCCTCCTGGATTTAACTCTTAACCGTTAACACCAATCATTGACCTTTCTAGCCAAATCTGAGCACCATCTTCTTTTTTTTGTTTTTATTTTTTATTGAAGTATAATTCCTGCACAATGATAACATTAGTTTCAGTTGTACAACATAGTGATTTGACAATTATATACATTATGAAATGGTCACCACGATAAATGCAAAGTGATCTGTCACCACAGCAAGTTATTACAGTGTTTCTTACTGCCGTGCTTCTCATCCCCATGACTTACTTATTTTGTGATTGGAAGTTTGCAACTGTTTATCCCCTTCACCTGTTTCCCCCATTCCCCTACCTTTCTCCCCTGTGGCAACTACCAGTTTGTTTGTGTTTATGAGTCTGTTTTGGTTTTGTTTGTTCTCTTATTTTTTTTAGATTCCACATATAATTGAAATCATGGTATTCGTCTTTCTCTGTCTGAATATATCCTCTAGGTCCATCCATGTTGTCACAAATGGCAGGATTTCATTCTTTTTTGTGGCTGAGTAATACTGCATCATGTATATGCACCACATCTTTATCCAGTCATCTATCAGTGGACACTTAGGTTGCTTCCATATTTTGGCTATTGTAAGTAATGCTGCAGTAGACATAAACACTTCAAGGTAGTGATTTTGTTTTCTTCAGGTAAATATCCAGAAGTAGAATTACTAAGTGGAATGGTATTTCTATTTTTAGTTTTTTTGAGGAACCTCCATTCTGCTTTCCACTGTGGCTGCACCAGTTGACATTCCCACCAACAGTGCAGTGCACGTTGTTCCCTTATATCCACATCCTCACCAGCACTTGTTAGTTCTTGTCTTTTGGATAGTGGACACTCTGGTGGGAAGTGATAACTCATTGTGGTTTTGATGTGCATTTCCCTGATGATTAGTGATGTGGAGCATCTTTTCATGTACCTGTTGGCACCTATATGTCTTCTTTGGAAAAAAACGTCTATTCAGGTCCTCTGCCCATTTTTAAATTGGATTGTTTGTTTGTTGGTGTTGAGTTGTGTGAGCTCTTTGTATACTTTGGATATTAGCCCCTTATCATATATATCACTTGCAAATTTATTCTCCCATTCAGGAGGGTTGCCTTTCCGTTTTCTTGATGGCTTCCTTTGCTGTGAGCACCATCTTTTCCATTGGATGCTTCCCTTTCTTTTCTCGCTGTGTTTACCCAATAACCAGGTCTTCCAGTTTCTATCTCTGAAATATTTCTTGACCCCCACCTCCTCCCTTCCAGTTTCCTACCACTGTCTTAATGCCTCAACCATTGCAGCAGCTCCAAGTCTTTCGATTCTTAAGTCTCCTAGAGGAATATGTTGTATCTGGTAGAACTCCTGACACATCAAGCAAAAAGGAAAATGATTGGTGTGAGGCTGGTTTCAGGGTGGCTTGGTGGAGGAGCTCCGTGGACGTCCCCCAGGCCCCGGGTCTCCGTCTTGCCGCTGAGATGCTCTCTTCCAGGCTCACTCTCCGGCTGCAGAAAGTCCAGCTCACAGCTCTCAGCTCCGAGTCCTACGGGAAAGGTCCAGATGAGGCACACCTTCCCTGCCCGTCCCCAGCTGGGAAGAGGAGCAAGGCCACGGCCAGGAATGGCATGAATGGACACTGAGCGGCCAAACGCATCAAGAGCCGCCATCCATCTGACCCTGTTATTCCTCTGCCTAGACTTCCACAGTTCCCCAAGTCAAAATTTGCCATCAAAATCTTCTCAAGATGATTTGACTTCTGTCTGTACACAACTTTCCTCATTACTGACCTTTCTCATCCTGTTGGCACAGACATTTCACCTGTAATCCTGACTGAGTTGACTTTTAAAAATGACCACTTGGATATATCTCTTAATTTGCATGGGAACTATGAGCAAGGCTGTGAGATGGTGCTGAGAGAACTGGGGAGAGGGGAGGGGCTCTGACAGTCCAGCCAGGAAGGCAAACACACCCCTTATTTTAAGAGAGAACTGAATTGAGTTGGCTGGACAGGTGTTGGAGGACTGAAAGGTGAAAAGGGATGCAGGTACATGAACTGAAGGAATCAGCTATCATTCCCAAGGAACAAAGGGAAGGCGGCAGGATTTTAAAATCCCAGGCCCCAGAAGCCTGGAGGTAGGGGCCGCAGGGCTGGACTCACGTGGGCCCCCAGCTGGTGCTGACCAACCTGAGGGAGGTGTGAGGCTGGCCCCAGGAGTCAGGGAGCAGACCAGAAAGCTGGAAACCACAGCCACTCTTGGAGTCCCCGGGGACGTGGGCGAAGCTGAGGGATAGGAAGGGAGCAGGTATTCCGGGGCGCCCCCTGGTGGCAGCGCCGGGTGGGGCAGGGGCCGCATCCCATAGTGGCCGCTGTCTGCAGAGCAAGTGAGGGGGCTGGACTGGGGGCTCCGCAGCAGGCCCAGCGCAGGGGGAAGAGAGGGGCAAGTGGGACCCGCGGGGTGAAGGCAAGAGGCTGTGGGACCCTCTGACGTCGCCCCTCGCTTGGCTTTCCTGCTTCACACCCCGGACGTAGTAGTACAGCCTCTGCTGGGGGTCCCACCACACATCCCCCTACACCCCCCACACACACATACCCCACATAAACACACTCACGCTCCCCCTCACACCACGCTTCTGCTCAGGAGGTTCCCTGGCCGAGGTCCAGCACCCCGCAAGCAGTCGGGGGACAAGGAACCCTCTGCCTGTGGTCGCTGAACAAGCGCTTCCAGGGCCGAGGGTGAGGGAGGAGGGGAGCCGAGAAGGAACCGGGGACCCGAGCAAGGGCGGGGCTTCAGGCTGCATCCCACTGGGCGCTGGACGGTAAGGTGTGCCCGGAGTCAGTCTCCCTTGAAGCCGAGGAGCCTGGGTTTCATGCTCCAACACCTGGGAGGCAGAGGCAGACCTGCCTGGGAAGTTCCCGGATGCCACACGCCCACAACCCTCCTCCTGCCTTCCTGGCTCTTAACCAATGGCGGGCCCCGCGGTCCAGTTCCACAACAGAGTGGGTGGCCAGGGCCGCTCAGGGCTGGCACTTCTAGAGGGGGTCTGCCTGCCTGCCCTCCCTCGCCACTTCCTTCCTTCCTTCCCATCACCTTCGTTCCCTTTAGTGGGGCCCCGAGTGAAATTATGTGTACATGGAGGCCTGGCAGCCTGCCCTCCTCTCTGCACCGGTGGCTCCATCCTCACAGGGGGGGCCTCACCTGCCCAGGCATGGACATCCCAGCCCTGCCCGTGTAACTCCACACCGCCTCCAAACACCTGCCCCTTGGCCAGCCCTCAGGCCTAGGATCCCTAGGCCAGGTGCACATCCAGAAAAGATACCTGCCTAAGCCTCAGAAACAGTGGGGCATTTTTCATCATTTCTTTCTCTCTCCTTGGGTAAAAGCTGAAAATCTACGTCCCTTGTCTGTTTCCCTAACATCTTACATGCATACTGACCAGATCGAACCTGTGCATGACCAATACTTCTCCCCCTCCTAAACAATCCAAGAACCATCCTTAGAGCATTTGAACTCCAAGCTTCTCCCCCAACTTATGTGCCCTTTTTGTTACTTTTTACCTCTTTTAAAAAACCCACAGGACATTATTGTTGTGTTATACAAATAATTCTGTTTACATTTATGTCCATATTTTCACTTCCTTTGTTCATCCATTCTTCCTGCTTCTCGGACTGTCTGTCCATCAGGGACCTTTTTCCTACTACCTGAAGTGCATCCCAGAATTTCCTTTAATTAATGTTTGTCAGAGAAAGCATTCAAAGTTGATTTTTTTCTGCAAGGTGCTGGTTCAGCAACTCTTTCATATCCTCAAGGGCTTAGACAGCTTTTGTGTTACCTGGTCAAGACGATTAAGAAAGTGGGGGACTGAGCGCTGACCCAGAAGGAGGCAATGCTAATCACCCAGTTCTCCTCTGGGTGTTCCTGGGTGTGAAGACATTGAAAAGAACAGCAACTTTGAGAAAGATGGAAGCACTAGAGAAAATGAAGCGCTGTTATTACTTTGATTTTCTTTTATATGGTGCTCACCTGTTTCTGAGGACTGCATGCCGTGTACTAGAAGTCTTTGTCCTCAAATGGCCAGAGCACTGAGGCCATCTGAGCCTTCTCAAAGGAGCTGTTCATACGCTCTGGCTCTGTTTCATCGATGCCTGCTCACTCTGCATGCACCTAAGGCCAGCTTCCAGCCTCCGCACGCCTCACTGAAGTCGTCACGGCTGCCATGTCAGTATGGCTCCTTCTGGGTGCAGGCTCTGAGGTGAAGTTAGAGGCACCAGAGCTTCATTCCAGGCTAACCCCCATGAGAGGGGAAGTGGAAAGGAGGGGAGGGCAGAGGGAGCCTTCCTGGCCTGGGGAGGAGGGAGGCCCCAGGCCGTCGGGGCAGCCTGTATGGAGCTGCCAAGCAGGTTACCCACGCCGGCCCTTAGCCACCGCTCTGCTCCTCACTGGCTGAGGGTGGCCTGGAGGAAGTGGCCTTGCTCAAAGGCAGAGCGGACCCCGAAGGCTCTCCACCCCCCCAGCTCGAGGCTATCAGTGACTGCACTCCTGGGGACAGGTTCTGTCTAGCAGGGAGACCTGAGCCTGTGCTCCCTGCTGCCTTGGCCAGCGGGCAGCAGATCCAGTGACGTCCTCCAGCCCTGGTCCCCTGACTTCTCTGAAGCATTAAAAGCCATCGCCCTGCCCCTTCCTCTGAGACACCATCCTCCATGGGCTTCTGTATCTCAGTATTTTCCTGGTTTTTCTCAAACCTCAATGGCTGTCCCTTCTGAAACTCCTTTGCACATTCACCTTCATCTCTGGAACTCTGTGTGTTGGTATCGTCCAAGCCTGTTCCTTAGCCTGTGCTCTGCATTCTCTCTGTCACTCACAGCCATGACTTAAGTAGAATGGCAGTCTAGCCCCACGTCTTAAATTGGGAGCTTTACAGAGTTAGTGGGCGACTTGATTCAGTTTTGCACACCAGCCTGTGTCAGTCTTCCTCTGCCCCTCGGCACCTCAGCCTTGTCAGAGAACATCGCATCGGTGAGGAGCTCTAAGCTGGGCTGACCCCTGCCTGCACAGAGGAAGGAGTCTGTAAGCTCACACAAAAGTGTGTCATTATTTTTTCTGAAAGTATGTTATTATTGTAACGCTTGCCGGATTGTTATTCGCTGACCACCTGTTTTCACAGTTCCTGATTTTCTAGAAAAAACATCCCAGATCCCTATCTTTGCATTAAAAATAGCCCAGAGTGTATTTTCTGCTGCTCCCCTTCATTCGTGCTCTGTTCTGGATCAGCATTTCCCAAAGCTGTGTTCCTTGGAACATTAGTGCCCCTTAAGATAGAAGGCAGTGCTCCGTGAAAAGTCAAGTTTGGGAAATATTGCCCTCTCGGAAGGTTAAAATATGCTCTCATGTTAAAGGTCCCGAGAAGTCTAAGCGTTTTGAACCAGCTTACACAGCTGAGTTAGCCACGGGGTCTCTTTCTTCCATGCCACACTATAAAATTCCTGTGGGCCACTCGTGTTCCGCACAACACAGATAGGACACCTTGCTGCAGGCCAGGTGATGAGGTCAGCCAGCAAGTCTCTGCCACCAGGAACCCCGGTGGGGGAGCTCTCGTTCACATCCTTTTCAAGGTCAGGCTGTTCCCCTTTTCCATCTTGTGAGCTACTCAGAATGGTTCCAGTACACCCTTTGAATCAGGCTGGCCTAGGTAAGTTCTGGTCCTTGCAACTGGAAGACTGACTCCACACCAGTGGGTACATTGTCCGTGGCAGGTCATAGTCCCGAACCGGACCTCTCCCAGGGCTCCTTACCGTTTGAACGGACAAGTAAACTGTGGTGTATGTGCACACTGGGGTCCTGGACCGCAGTGAGAATCACCTGTCTCCGGCCATATGTAGTAATATGTATGGATTGCATGAATAGAATTGGAAAAAACAGCTAGGCACAATATGAATGAGTTTATATGAAGGTATAAAACAGAAAATTAACACTGTTAGACATCAGGATGGTGGTTCCCATGGACACAGAAGGGATGCTAGGAGCGCCGTGGCCTCCTGGTCATGCCCTGTTTCTTGGTCTGGGCGCTGGTTTCCTGGATCTGTTCAGTCTCTGTGCCTCATGATAGATTAATGCTCTGTATGTATGTCATACTCCAATAAGAAGTTTGGGAGGGTGTTGTTAGAAAAGATCACTCTCCACTGAGGGTTCCTTTGGCAAAATCACCCACAGGGAGCGTGTTAAGGACAAACAGAAATGGAACGAAACCCTCACTTGCCTTGGCTCAGTCCAGACGCATTTGGTTCTCACGTTTGTCTAAGCACCCACAACTCTTACACCCTGTGCATGTCAGAGTCACTCTGTATTCATCCTGTTGTCAGTTTTTATGTCTATATTTTATGGGACTCTGATATCCAGGGGCCTGGGGGACCCAGGGAGGCACCGCCCCTCCCAGAGTTAGCTAATTTCTACAGAGAGCAGACCCGGAGCCCACCCACAAAGCCTCTGTCCGGCCTGCGTGCCCCAGGGGGCAGAGTCCCTCTGCCTAGTCTACAATGCTGGCCAGTAGGGACTACCCGCTCCTGTGGCCCCGAGCTGAAGAAAGCATTCACTCCAGCCAGCCCGCAGCCTACCCTGTGGCTCATCCTGCCCTGCGCATGCCCATGGAAACCGCAGCAGAGGCTCCTGCTGGTGCCCCTCCCCTGCCCCCAGCAAACCCGGGGCTTCCCTGTGGCCCTGTGCCAGGGGAACCCGTGACCACAATCTGCCTTCATGACAGTCATTTCTGTGTATCTTACCAACTGGATAAAAATAAATCCCAGGTATATGTTAAAGCACATCCATTCCTTCCCCAGTTTTTTAAAGCACCCTCATATTTCAGGCAGTTCTGGATGGCAAGGGTAGAGCAGGGACCGTGCCAACAAGGAGTGCATGTCAGGTGGGCAGAGATAACAAGCAAGAAATGAGTGTTTCCAAACAGTGAAGCGATGAGAGTGAGACAGTCCAGGACGGCCTGGTTTATGTTGTTCTGTTATCTGCTTGAGGGAGGGGCCTGGGGAGACCGGCCTGGCTGCTGCTCTGCACGGAGGGCCCTGCGGCCTGTGCCGGGGGCCTGGCGCATCCAGGTGACCGGAATGAGGGGTCTCCGGCCGGGCCCATCCAGACCAGTTCTCTCCCTTTCTCCACAAGCAAAGGAGGGTTAGAATCCAAGAGGAAAGAATTCCCCAGCGCCAGCAGAGTCCACAGCCTGCTCCAGTCAAGTTGCCTCCCAAAGGCTGTGAAGCTGAGGTGCTACAGCACCAGGACCCAGGGCTGGGCTGGCCACATGCCGGAGCCCTCAGGGCAGCAAGCAGCTTGCATCTGTGTTTACAGAACTGTTTGCAAATAAAAAGTAAGCAGGCAGATCCCCAGGTCTCTGTGTTCCCCATCCCTGGGGACCCACTGCCCAGTTTAGTTTAGCAACAACACAAGCCTTCCTCAGACTTGGCGGCCCATGTCTGGGAGCAGCCCGGCATCCAGGCCACCCCAGGAGGGGCAGGCTGGCCACCTCCCTCCACGTTAATGGCACACAGACATTCCCACCTTTTTAATTTTTTTTTAATGAGCTCTAACTTATTCTGGATAAGACTGGATTCAAATAAGGATAGAAAAACTAAATCATAGGCTCCCACATGTCAGGGGAGTGCCACGGGTCACCAAGGAGGCCCGAGTCCCTCTGGAGGCTTGCAGCTGAGCCACCCCTATACCTGGGGGCAGGCAGGGGTTGCAGCCTCTGTTCCCCTTCCTCAAAGCTCCCAGCCTGGGCCTGGGTGTCTTGCACTGGGAGTCCGCCCCACACGCCCCAGGCCCCGAGCCAGCACTCCGCATACGTCCTCCTCAAGGAAGGACCAGAGACCCCAGCTCTAAGAAGTCACTCTCGTGTCTCCCACTGGAACCTCCAGGGCAGAGCAGGTGCGTTTCCCCAGGGCCAGCGGGGCTGCTTTGCTACTGTGGAAGCTGCACTTAGCACCCCGCTCGGGCTCCTTTCCGCAGACTTCTCTCCTCATAGGGTCTGCGCAGGTGACAACTCCTTCAGAGGACATTTCCTGTGAACCCCGGCCAGGATGTGGCTTATTTGTCTTTGCGTCGGATCCCTAGAGTTTGCCTCTCACCATGTATCTCCCTGGTGGGTTTGTTTGGATATTTGTACAAATGCAGCCCTTCAGCTTTGATAGCAGTCCTTGGGGGGGGCTTTTTATCTGTCAGCAGTGTCATGCTCCAGCACTATGGAGGCTCCAGGGCCCCCTCATTCCTTGCAGCCATTTAAAGCCAGCAGAGGTCTCCCCCAGGGCCTGGGGCTGGTGGAGTCAGAGCTTCTGTGTGGCCAAGACCCATCGCTGGCCACCTCTACACTGCCATTGTCCTCCACAAACTCCACCAGGCACTTGACAGCCTGTGAAAGGGCCGTTCCCCTGTATGTCGGTCAAATCTCAAATTCTCAAGGCTGCCAGCTGGCTTAAGAATGTCAACAAAGAATCTCTCTACTTATCAAACACTTTATATTTCCCCGTTTAAGCAGGAAGCCTGCAGAGGAAAGGCCCAGCCTCCTGTTTAATCTAAGAACCAGGCCTCAAGGGTCACACGTTTAGTAACCTGTATGTGTAGGCACCTCTTTGGATAAATCAAAGCTTGCTTGGAAAGCATCTAAATCCTATAAAAGTAATTTATTTGCTTATCCACCAAATTATAATATTCATTTTGTTTGTGTAAACCCATCAGTCACCAGTCATTGATATAAACCACAGGAAACTATTTCAAGGAGAATTTGGCCCCAGACACAGTTTCCAGTTTGAATGTGACATATTATACCTGCGAGGATTGCAGGAAACCATAAATAATTCCTAATTCCTACACTAGGTCTGGGTCTATGTGTAACAAAGATTTTTTTGCTATTGGAAACAACACACCAGGAAGCTGGGAAGGAAGGCTGGCCTCAGAACGACACTGGCCCTTCTTGTAGACAGCATGGAATGAAAGATGCCCCTTCCTGCTGAAATTATCATTTGGGAAGACTACAGAAATTTACCTGAGGGCTTGGGCATACAGTTCAAATCCAGCCACGCAGAGTAGGATCCCGACCAGCAAGGCAGGAAGCGTGGATTTCCCTTCAGGACGGGGCAGGGAGCCCAAGGCCTGGGCAGGACAGGCCAGGGAAGCAGCCGCCGAAGGGCAGGTTGTCCATGTAGCCAAGCGGGAGGCATGTTTTCAGACCCTTTCGTGCTGGTTTCACTGCCTTGGGCCTGCTGTTGACACCACCCAGCTGCCTGGTACATGCAGGCTTGGAAAGACCCTTGGGTGCTCTAGCTGAAGTGTCTGGAGGAGATGGTGGGAGACACAGACACCTATGGCAGGTGGCCAGAACCTTCCAGGCTTGTTTGGAGAGAGCTTGCCTCAAGCTTCCCTCCCATTGTCCATCAGAGCGCCTGACTCTTTCTTCACAACATCTTAAATTTCCATCACTGCCAAGGAGGCTCATTTTCCCATGGTTAATACACAGTGTGGGAATAGTATACCTGGACCTTCATTCCTGAAAAAGGCGGCCTTTGACAAGACAAGCAAGAATTAGGTGGATGGGACACGGGCAAAGGCGTTACCATCTGAAGGACAGCCTGTGACACAGAGGCCCTGGGAAGCTCAGAGGGGCAGGGCCACCCGCAGGGAGGCTGGGCAAGGGCCGGAAGCCCAGGGGGCCCTGTGTGCCCAGCTAAGGAGTTTTTGGTCTTTCTTGAAGCAAATGAAAAACCACTGAACAACTTTGCCCAGGACAGCAGACACGAAATCAGACTTGCTCTTTCAAAAGCTCCGTGGCCAAGGTTGAGAGGCGGCCTGGACAGGAGGAGAGGGACCCCAGCAGACGCGTGAGAGCAGGAGCAACACCTGACCCAGGGCCCTGTGTCTGGAAGCATCTGTAGTGTGTAATGAAGAACCCAGTTCATTTCCAGTCCTTCTTGGACAGGTATTTTTGTAAAACAAATTACCAGAAAAATGATACTTTAAAAAGACATACAAAATGTAAGCCCTAATTTTTTGAGATTAAAAAAAAACATATAAAATTTACAAATCTTAGATGGTAAATTTTTAAGTATACGGTCAGTAGCGTTAAGTAGTCACATGGCCGTGCATCCGTCTCCCATCTTGTAAAACGGAAACCACCCGTCAAACAACAGCCCCTACTCTGCGCCCACCACCCTCCTTCCTGCCCCCCACAAGCTTGACTCCAAGAACCGCATATAAGCAGCACGATACAGGATTTGTCCTTTTGTGTCTGGCTTGTTTCACTTAGCATAATGTCCTCAAATGTTATCCATGCTCTGACATTCAGAGGTTCCTCTTTAGGGCTAAATAATATTCCACATTTGTTTATCCTTTCATCCTACAAGGAACGCTTGGGCTGCTTCCACCTTTTGGCTATTGTGAATAATGCTGCTATGAATATGGTGTACAAATAACCTCTTCAAGTCCCCAGGTTCAGTTCTCCGAAGGATATCCCTGAAACTAGAATTGCTACATCGTATGGTAATTTTATTTCTAATTTTTTGAGGAATCAAAATACGGTTTTCCACAGGCTGAACCATCCAGCTTCCCACCGATAGTGTAGGAGCGGCTCCCTTATTCCAGTGTCTCCACACCCTAGCCAGCACTCGTGATCTTCTGGTTTTTTCGGTAGTAGCCATCCTAATGGGTGTGAGGTGAAGCCCACCTATTTTATTATTAGGTTCAATATGTATAAAATTATCTACTGGGCCCCGTAACAGCTTAAATCGCTTCTTCAAAGTGCCACTAAATAATGCTTTAGGACACTCGCTCTCAGCGTGCACTCACCTCGTGGCAGGCCAGAACAAACACTTCCCTCACCTACCTGTCTGGGGACCAGGCCTCCACGAGCCCTGCCCGGGCCAGGCCGCCCGGGTGGAGAGGCTGACGGTCAAAGCCACCCTTCCTGAGCTGCCCTCTGGGAGGCTGGAAAGGAGAGTGATGGCTGTCCTGAGGTGTAAGGAAGGAGGCGAACTGTTTTTTTTTTTAAGTTTTAAATACGTCCACAGATTCTTCAGCACTCTTCGCTTCCAAAGGTGGGGGTTTAATTCTCCTAACTGTGTGACGGTCACAGAAGACCGTGTGGCTCCCTCTTTGCCCTTTGTCCTTCCTGGGTCACTTGTGGGGGAATCCAGCTGCCACGGCCTCAGCAGGCTCAAGCAGCCAAGGCGCCCTGGCGGCAGCTGGGCGTGGGCCCTCCTGGGAGCCGGCGCTCCGCCCCGGTCAAGCCTTCAGATGACTGCCGCCTTAGCCAGCATTGTCGTCGCCCTTCATGAGAGGTCCTGAGCCACAGGCCCCAGGTCAGCCCACAGAAACTCTGTGAGGTAGTAAGGGTTAGTTGTTTTAAGCTGTGGTAATTTATTATGAGCAACAGGAAACAAATATACTGCCCTAATGTGAGAGCTGAGAAGGTGGACAGTGGGCCCCACCCAGAGTCAAGGTTTGGCAGATAGGCCCTGTCAGAGGCCAGGAGGGCAGGCAGGGAGGAGGGTGGGTGACATGTGAAGAGACTGAAGTGGGGCCAGATGAGAAGGAAATGGAGAAGTTGTAGCCGGGAGGTCTCCCTGAGACCAGAGAGCTCGGGGGTGGGGGTGCGAGGCAGGGGTGCAGGGCCAAGAGTGCGTCCTGTTGGAGGGCCTGCGTGAGAGCACTGGGTCAAGGGGAGGTGCAGGCCCTGCAGCGGAGGCTTGTGGACAGCCATGCCAGCCAGGACAGAGGTGAGGCTCAGGCTGCAAGGAAGACCTGCTGTCAGGCGCCAGGGGTCCCAGCCGTGTGCGATGCTGGCTCCAGCCAGTAGATGCCAGGGCACATGGCGTGTCTCTGGGGGACTCGAGGTCTCACGGAGGCTCTTCCCCAGGGTGGAGGCAGAACAGCGTGTGAGTAGCCTTAGAGAGCAGGCCAAGGGCCGCCCCCGCGGGGCTGTGAGGACGGCAGCCAGGAGGCCTGGTGCCCACTCTCACTGCCTCACGGAGCCAAAGACGAGGGCCTCATCTAGAGGAGAGGGAACCAGGCTCTGGGTGGCCCTCCCTGTGCTGGGCGCTGGACGCATTCCAGTCCTGCAGCTGCGGCTCACACCTCTAGAGCAGAACCTGGCGCCCGCTCCCAGCCAGTGGCTTCTTTCTCTTCAGTGGCTCCTGGGTGTGACCTCTGCCGCACTCTTCTTCCTTCCCAAGTCTCCACACCCCCTGGGGTCACTGCATCCCCAGGCAGAACCTGGAGTCCCCTGGGGTCGCTCTTCTCTGGGGCAGGCTCATCGGCTGGATCTCTTCACATTGGCGAGTCTCCCAGGAAGCCCTGCAGTTCCTCATGTGAACAGGACCAGCAAGGCCAGGCCCACAGCCCCACGCGAGTCTGCATTCCACAGCCAAGTCTGGCCCCCGCTCGCACTCGGTGCATTTAGCCCAGAGTCCTCATATCTGTGCCTGTCGCTTTAGACTCAGGTCCCCAAGGCCAGGTTTAGGTGATAGGCCAAATGCGTGACGGTACAATGGCAACTCTGCAGGGTCGCCTGCCTCTCCCTGTGCTGGAGATGCATGCCTGGCCCCCGCCACACCGTCTCAAAGCGACACAGGTGACAGTGTTTGCAGAACCCTGCACAGTTGACAAAGCTAGAGACCCCTTTCCCCAAAACCGTTAGGGCAGAACAGTCTCCTGCTGGCCTTGGATGTCCGCTCGATCCCCTGCTTTTGCGGTTGTTTAATGTTGCAGCCGGTCAGCTTGAAGCTGTGTAATAAATGAGTTCCAGCTTGAGTCTTGGCAGATTTGTTTTGCTTGAGGGAAGTTGTTTACGTGAACGGGTGCCCCCTCGGCATAGTTCGATTTACATTACACCGAGTCTTGTCCATCATCTGGATGCTGCTGTAAACAAGATAATCTTTGTCTACCAGGAATGAGCCCAATGCCAATAACTTTAAATAAACACAAGCACCAGTTTGTATTTACATTGTCTGAGGTAACCGCTGGCAGGAGTGTTTCAATGGCGCCAGCAGCCCCTCCCTGGCTAAGGTCGTGTCGGCTCTGACCTCGTTTGTGAAGGACTCACACGGGAAGGATGTCATGTTAGCAGATGAGGGCTACACCAGGCCCACACTCTTTTGTGTGTGGTTTTGGCCTTTTTGAATACCTTCTAGCTGATGGTGGCCCTTTCTGCCCGGGATGGAGCAGGAGAGGGGTCAGGGAAAGACCTCAGGTGTGTAAAGTGGAGTCACGAACTTGAGGTCCGGATCCGGCCAGTCCAAGGCTCTCCTGTAAGTGGGCTCTGAGGACTGAGTTATTAACAGGGCTGTGACTGCTCTGTGGGAGGCATCCGTGCACTGAGTTGCATTCCATGCAGAAAAGAAATGAAATTTTGCAGACATCTTCTGAGTGTCTGCTGCAATTCCAAACCAAGCAACTCTTCGAACACTGATAGATTGTCCCTGTGAAAGAGTGAGGAGAAAGGCAGTTTTCTGCACTAATTTGCTCTCCCAAGAAAGCAAGGCCTGTATAGTGTGTGATTCACACTCCCGCCCTCTTTAGGAGCGCACTTGGAAACACCTTTTGCAGTCACACTATGTGGATAATATTCCAGGCTTCAAATGCGGGACATAAGAATTCAGTTTCTAAGAGCTCAGCAGACTTCTTGTGGAATACCATTCTGCTGAGGGACGGTGTCGGTGGGGGAGAGAGAGTGTGCACTCCACATGCAAACATACTGCGAGTGACATCTTTGTGGTCCCATGTTGGAGCTCTAGTCTGAAAATCTCTCAGGTCTGCTCTTTATAAACCCTCAAATTAAGATGAATGAAACCAAAGAGTCAATAAAAAGCCTACTTCATAACTTTGTACTTTATGGTGTTTGGTTTTATTCCATGCAAAAGAAATGAGACTGGGACTCCACCTGGACTGCAGGCACCTTGAGCAGGGGAGCATGGGGGGCGTGACAATGGTGGGCCCGACAAAGCTCGGTTTTGCCTCTGTCTGTCCAAGAGACCTCAGGAATACTATTTAACCCACTGTGACTCAGTTTCCTCTTTTGTATGATAAGTGATAATAGTACCTTAGCTCACACGGCTGTTGAGAGGATTAACGTAAGATCCCTGTGTCTTTGGGTGGACTCACAGAATAGCAGTGTGAGCGGGGCTCCGTGAAGAGCGTAGAGTCACTGCAACCAGTGTCAGTGAGTTGGGCTTAATGAAGCAGAATGGCTTATAGAATTGGGGATGGGGCTGAAGAAAACCACCTGCAGCTGCGCCTTCAGGGATGATTCCCAAAGTCACCCTGCAGAACCAAGCCACCACGGCTCTGCCCCTCTGTGATCAGGAACCAGCTATTACAGCTGCAGGCTCCAGAGGTCACACCTGCTCACTGCCATCATCCGGGGGCCTCTCATGTCCGCAGACTTGCCCAGAATCCACAGACGCTGACCTGCCTCAGTCCCATCTCCCAAGCCTGTCACCGACGTTTCTCCATGGCTCGCTGGGACTCCTGTGCAAGAGCTCAGGGGTTTGGTGAAGTCACTCAGCGTGCCAGCCCCCGAAGATCAGGAGGCTGAATGGAAGGAAGGAGGGCGGGGCCTCAGCCACTGCGCATGAAATAAAGGCCTAGGCTTGGGGAGAAGTGGGACCGGCCTCATGCGTGCCCTTCATCATCCTTGGGCTCCTCTGCATCTGTGGCCACGGATGAGCCCAGTGTGGTTCTGAAAGCTGTGTTCCTCTGGACCAGTGCTGTAGAGAGTACCAGAAGATTCCAGGAATTTCTAGGGAAAAGATAAAATGGAAAAGATTCTGTGAGCTATCAGTACAGCATGAAAGTCGCTTCACTCTTGCTAGAATAAAGTTAGAAATGAAATAATGGAAGAAAACACAACAACTATTAGCAGTGTTTATTTCTGGGTAGTAGGAATAAGAGTATTATTTTCTCCTTTATATGTTTCTTTGTATATCCATTAATAGCTATTAATTTTACTATATATATAAAAAAGCAATTCATATGATTTTTAAAGCCAATCAACCAAAACCAAAACGTTCTTTTCTCTCTCTTTTCTTTCTTTCTAATCTCTTAAATCAATTGTTGACATATTAAAAGTCCTCCCCAGTAGGTAAATCCTTACCTGTGGAACTAGTAGACCATTTTCACAGTGTTCCAAACACACAGCATTTGAACTAAATTCATCTGCTTGTCAATGGCTGGATTTTATCCCATCTCTTGAGTGAATTTGTCTATCAACATCTCAAAATTGAAATGCAGACTTAGAAGCTATTTTTATAGTTGCTCCTGGATTAACTTGTTTCTCTAAAAACAACACCAATAGTGAAACCCATGGAGAAGATTGAATTAAAGGTTTTACAATAGTTTTTACCCCTCAAAAGTGTGACGAGTACTCCCCATAAGGTAAAGTAAAAACTGGCATTTTGTTTATTTAAAGTATGATATATGTGTGGACTGCACAAAGTTTTCCTTAAGTAGGATCTCATGTAGCCTCACGAAGCCCTGGAGGAAAGCGTGCCCTTTCTTTTACTGGGGAAACAGGCTCAGAGCGGTTGAGTGACTTGTCAAAGAGCACACAGACGTCTATTTCCATCCGTGGGACTCCATCAGTCTCAGATGAGAGCATGTATATACACGTCCCCTTTGCCCACCTGTCAGCTAAGGATGATGGCACGTGTTGCACCAGCTTGCCTCCCAGAGCTATTCCCTGGTCACTCGCAGTGTGGGCCGCCTCACCCCAGCGTGGGTACCGGTCAGGGAGCCGATCTGAACGGGATGATAAGCACCTGCCATCTCCATGATTCTCAGCAGGGCCACAGCCCCTCAGGACCCCTCAGTCCCACTGAAGCACCCTGAGGCTGTCAGCCTCTGCCTGCCCTGCAAGTGACACTCTGGGAAGAATGTGCCCATTGGAATATTTGGCCCAAAGCCTTGTTTCCCACAGGTTGGAATGTCAATTTTCAGTTTGCCAACTTCTCATTTTTTTCTCAAAAGGACATTTCATACTATTTAACACTCCCCCACCACACCCGCCCCCCCATGTGGAAAGGTTTGTTTTCAGAATAAACCATTCAGAATTATAATTTTAAAACAAAACAGTTTCATAGGAAAATCATTACGCTGTCATTTTTCTGATGTTGCTGCAGACCAGTGTGTGAGTGTGACGGCCACCTCCTAACTCCTGGAACCTTACATGGCAAAGGGAACTCAGGTAGCAGACACAAATTAAGGTTGCTCACGCACAGGGCTTAAAATGGGGAGATAATCTTGGGCTATCCAGGTGGGTGCCATGTAATCACAAGTCCAGGGTAGTCATAAGTAGAAGAAGGAGGCCAGTGAGGAGGTTGGAGTGATGTGATGTGAGAGAGACTCGCTCCACTGTTGCAGCTGCAAAGACAGAGGAAGGGCCCTGAGCCAGGGAACGAGGTCAGCCTCCAGAAGCTGGAAAGGCGAGGGAATGGATTCTCTACCCTGGAGCCTCCAGAAGGAAATGCAGGCCTGTCGTCAGCTTGACTTGAGTCCCGTGAGAATCTGAACCTACAGAACTGTAAGATCGTATATGTGTGTTGTTTCCAGCCACCTCGTTTGTGGTTATTTGTTATAGCAGCCATAGAAGACGAGCACAGACAGTGAAACTCATCATGGCGTACAGAGGTTCCGGGGTCCCCTAAGAAGCCATCCTAAGAGCCGGTCGGGATTTCCCTTCTGCAAAAGGAGATTCTATACAACTAAGTAAGAGGTGTATCCAAAGCGCTCTGCCCAGCGCCTGTCATGCAAAGCCATTCGGGAGCTGCTGAGGCCCAGGCCCTACCTACACCTTGTTTCTGAGCTCACAGCCTGAAATGAGGGGCACACTGCCCTGAGAGGGAGTTGTGCAGGGCCCAGATGAAGGAGACCAACCTAGCAGAGCACGACCCACACCGGAAGGGTTGGGGAGACTAGTTCAGAAGGTGCTGGGCTCAGAGCTGCCAGCACAAGCTGTGTTTTTCTGCCTCTCCTAAGGACTGAAGTTGCTCATAGCTGTTGCTAGGAACACAGCAGGTGCTTGATAAGTGACAGCTGTCATTATTAGTACTACCATGAGTACCGTGTTGTCCTTGTTATTGTTTTTTAACCAAGGCAACTGATCAGATCCGTTTTTAAATGAGGTCACTTTGGGACTAAGACAGAGTAATTTGAAGGCCAGAAGATTGAGATCCCAATGGAAACAATAAGGAGGCAGCTGGACACAGAGCCCCCAAATCTCAGCATGCACAGAGAGCACAGAAATCTCACGTATGCATACCTCCCTAACTCCTGAGTCTCCAATCTCCAAAAGAGGCTCGGAGAAGTCCAGTCACTAAAATTTGAAAAGCCAGCACATGCTGAAGGCGGAAGCAGATCCCAGGTTTGCACACAGACAAGCAGGTGCGGTAATTTCTTTCAACTAGAAACTGAAAATAGCTTCATAGAGAAATCAGCACACCTTGTCAGCTCCCCTTGGGGCCTGATTGGTGTTAAAATCCCAGATCCTCCAGTGTGCCATTAAGGTAAATAGAAGTGACTGCAGTAACAGTCTCCAGGTGTCCGTGCTCCTGCACAAGGGAAGTTCTCTGTTGATTACATCTCAGACCAGCAGAGGAGAGGGAAGGGCTAACTTATATTCCACACAGCTCTTCAGGGTCCCAGACTTCTTCCCTCCTCTGACTCACTCTCCTCTTGGTTCCTGGAGTATCTCCGTCCATCCAGTGGATGGGCAGAAAGGGGAAAACCCTGTGTTGGAGGGGTATTGCGGGGCCATATTTAAAGTTTGAGGCAATTGTAGATTTACACAAAGCTCTAAGAAATAATACAGAAGGAGTCCATGGACCCTCCACCCAGTTTCCCCCAATGGCAACTCTCAGAGTTCCAGTATATTACAGCAGCCCGTGCTCGCACTGATACAGATAGTGAACAGCTCCATCACCACAGGGGTCTCTCAGGTCACCCTTTACAGCCATGCCTGCTTCTCTCCTACTGTTATGGAAAAACCTGAAAAACCTGGACTGGATTGCTGATGGAAGAACCAAGCGGCACTCGGAGGTCTTGGAGTGTTGAGGTTTTATTTTTACACCCGTGGGCTCAGAATGGAGTAATCTCCCAAGGTCTGAGCCCCGAACAAAGGCAAGGGAAGCAATATATATCTTTCTGCTTCCTTATCTGCAACATTCCTGCATGCACAGCAAACAGGCAAGCAAGGGGGAGTGAGTGCCTGGCAGAGTGGGGAGTGAAGGGGAGGGGAAAACAGGAATTCTGCTGTCTTTGCTAACAAGAGAAAACAGAAGGGAGCCACCTGGACTAGATGGATGTCCTTGTAAATTTTTCCCCTATCACTACCTCTGTCCTCTCCTTAACCCCTGGCAGCTATTAACCTGTTCTCCATTTCTCTAATTTTGTCATTTCAATACTATATTTATTTGGAGTAATATAGCATGTAAGCTTTTGAGACTGTTTTTCTCACTGGGCATTATTCCTTGGGGATTCTTCCAGATTGTTACCTAAAGCAATAGTTTGTTCTTTTTTATAGCTTAATAGTATTCCATGGTATGGATGTACCACATTCCATGAGAGAAGATCTGGGTAATTTCCAGTTTGGGGCCACTGTGAATAAAACTGCCACAAACATATCTGTAGAGATTTTTGTGTGACGTAAGTCTTCATGTCTTGGATAAGCACTCGGGAGGGTGGCTCCTGGGGTGGAAGACAGTCACATGTTTGTTTATAAGGAACTGACAGACCATTTTCCAGAGTGGCTGTTCACGTTCTAGTCCCACCAGGAATGGGTGAGTGATCCAATCCACATTCCCTCATGTCATCTAGTGTTACCAGTATTTTTTATTTAGCCAGTGAGTGTGTGATGATATAACGTCCTCATTTAACTGGCATTTTCCTAGTGGTTAATGACATTGAACACCTTTCCACGTGCTTGTTTTCTTCTGTGCATCCTGTTTGGTGAAACGTCTCTTCATGGTCTTTTGCCCATTTTCTAATTAGATTGTTTGCTTTTCAATACTGAGTTGTGAAAGTTCTTCATGTACTCTAGAAATGTGGATATGCGGTTGACAAATAGTTTCTCCCAGTCTGTAATCTGTCCTCTTATCCTTAACAGGGTCTTTCTCAGAGCAACAGTTTTTAATTCTGATGAAATCTAATTTATCTTTTTTTTCTCTTATAGATTTATGTTTGATTTATGTCAAGCCTAAAGGCTCTTTTCTTACCTCTGGATCCCAAAGATTTTCTTTTATATTCTTCTAGAAGTTTTATAGTTTTACATTTTATATTTAAGTCAGTGATTTTTTTTTAGTTAATGTTTGCATCGCATGCAAGGATTTTATGGGCGGGCCTGGATGTGGCACATGTCACTTCTGCTCACATTTCTTTGGCCAGAACCTGGTCACATGGTTCCATCTGACTGCTGGGAGGACTGGGGATGTGTCCCAGGGGTGTGCACAGGAGGAAGAGGGGAGCACAGGTATCAGGTATCCCTGAGCACAACAGCCTGTGTCATACCTGTTTATGATGTCCAAAAAAGCTACTCCTTTTTCTGTTACTGTGTTCCAGAATATTCACCAAATAGCAGGGAACTGGCAGTTTTTCTGGGCCTGGAACATAATAGACACTGATAAATATTTGTTGATTTAGAGAAAAGGGGGGTCTCACTGTATCTTTAGGCTATCCTACAAGATCAAAGTCATGCTGTTTTACTGCTTGGAGAAGCTGTGTTTTTCTGCCTCTCCTAGGAGGCCTGTGGAGGAAGGTTTATCTAGGTGTAGATGCTTTGGCCCAGGATTCTGTTCACCTGGTACCTTGAAGTGGTGGCAGGAGGAGGTGGAGAAGTGCAGAAGCAGAGACACCAGGGAGGTGGAGGATTGGATATGCATTCTGCAAGGGAGTGAGGACATGAATTCCCAAGGAGAGGGCCAAGGAATTAAAGAGCAGCTCTTGGGTGAGAATAAGAGTGAGTTTATTGTGGAGGTGAGCCCATCAGCAGAGATGGCAGCTGTCTCCATCAACCAGGAAGGGAATGGAGGCAGGAAACCGTCCTGGATGTGAGGGCGCCGCTCCTCCAGGAGCCTCGGAGTCGGCCCGTTCCAAGTTTGTGGTTCCTGCCCCGGCTTGGGGAAGCCAGGGTCCACAGCCTGCAGCACCGTCAGTGACTGCAAGGAAGGTTCAGGAACCCCCGAGGAGACTCAGGAGGAAGAACTCCTCCTCCTGACTGTCCGCACTGTGTGAGGTTAAGAGCGTGGGTGCCCTGTTGAGACATCCCAGAGTGGTGTGGGTTCCTCACCAAACCAGCACCCCAGCTCCCAGTTTTGTATGTCTTCTTGGCAAAGTCTTCACATTTCAAGCAGCGTGAGTATAAGAAGGCCACACGAGTCTTCTCTCCAGGTTGCTGTCCTCAAAGCACCCTGGTGATAGGGAAGTGGGGATGGCCTTGGGGCCTTGGAGGGTGACAGCAAGGGACAGTCACTCCACGGCACGGGAATGTGAGTGATGGAAAAACAAGAACCATGAAAAATCGTTGCAAACCTTACCGCGTGAGATGTAACGGCAATGCCTGCCCAGGGCCGGGCTTTGGGGCACACATCCCTGTGGTGAAGAGCTGCCCTTCAGCCTCCCACTGGGCAGGGGCTCTGGGGGCCGGGAGCAAGCTCCTTCAGCCCGCCCCCACCCCATACACACCCTGAGTCACTGTGCCTGGGACGCCCATAAATACTTCTTGAATAAACTTCCTCCTTTGCTCTGGGTGCACTGGAGCCTACGCTTGAAAGTTCAAAGGGAGAAACAAAAACCTAAGCTCTTCCGAACTTCAAACAGGGCCCCTGGTCAGGGTCAATTCACTCTGTCTGCAGTCTGCAGTCAAGGAGCAGATAAATGATTTTGCCCTGACAGCTCCTACACGAAGTGTCCCTGACACTCCCAACTCTGTGTAGCCCGCGCCCGTGTCCAGCGATGACTTATGGGGTTAAGACACCCGCCTGCAGTGAGGCGCCTGGTCCCTGTGACCGCCCCCAGGAGAGGGGGGCGCATGGCATCCTGGACTCACTGTGTCCAGGCACGTTGCCGCAGAACCGGCCTGTTCTTGGGAAAACCGTGTGTGTGTCTTGCCTCCCCACACAAAGGTGGTTTCAACAATTCCATCGGGCGGCGCGTTCTTCTCCAACAGCTGTGTTTATGTGCCCTGCGTTTGGGCGAGCTCTCTTTGGGTGGGGCGCACACTCTGCAGGAACCCATTTTGTCAGCTTGTTGCTAACAAAAGGCCACCTAAGCCCCTTTGGCGGTGGGCGCCCCTAATGGGCTTTCCTGTTAGACCTGGTGCGCGCGTGCACGGGTGTGTGTGTGTGTGTGTGTGTGTGTGTGTGTGTGTGTGTGAGAGAGAGAGAGAGAGAGAGAGGGAGGGAGGCAGCGCTGGGCTCAGAGATGTCTCTGTGGGTGGTCTGAGAGGCTATTCCTCATTTCATGAAATCCATGCTTCATTCCTGGCTCTGGTCAGACCTGCACGTCACCGAACGGGTCCCTTATCCACTTTCCAGCACCGCAGAGGCTTGGAAGGGCTCGCGGGTCGGCCGTTGCTATCGGCAACAGCAGGCAAGCCAGAGTCTCAGCAGGTTTTAATATTTCAACATCATAACCCTCAGCTGGTTGTGAGCAGTTGTCCCGCAGGGGCAGGGGGCCCCAGGGAGAGGCTGGGCCTGCTTTTCCTCTGAGGGGCCACCCTGGGCAGCCGGTTCCCTACTCTCTCGAGGCTGGGCTGCCCCACAGGAGCTGGAAATGAGGGCCTGTCTGACCTCCAGGCCTGGGGGCCCGGAGGCCCCTTGGGAGGCAGCCTGCTGTGGAACCCACTCACAGCAGGTCCTGAGCAGATGTGGTCTGGGCTTCAGGTAGGGGAGTGCTTCCCATCCTTGGAGAACATGGAGCTGGGAGCGGCGGGTGTCCTGAGCTGCGAGCAGGTACGGCAAGCGCTCCCCCTGTGCACAGGGCCGGCACCCGCCTGGGCTGCCGAGGCGCCCAGTCGCCTTCTCTGTGGCTGGTCCGCCCGCAGCAGGATGGCAGCAGAGCCCGCCCTCCAGACCTCGGACCACCAGCTGGAAGTGGCTTTCTGGTTTATGGAGCAAGTCGGCACCGTGAAGTCAGTCATTCTCAGCGGCCAGAGTAAAGTCAGTGCCCTGCCCCCAACCCCGCAAAGGCGGCTTCCAGGGGTCCCCCAGGCCCCCCAGCCAGAGGCGGCCAGCCAGGCTCCTGGGCCAGACTCAGCCTGTACCACCCAGGGCCTCTGAATGGACTCCCTGTCTGCCAGAGCAAACAAGATCCCCGCGGGTGGGGCAGGAGGTTAGGAGGGACGCGGGGGAGGACAGGGGACTTTTTCTCTCTGTATGTTCCATTCGGGAAAGCCTGCCAAGGGACTTGCCAAGCGGCCCAGTCTGTTCCAACATTATGGATTCACTGATAAATAGCCCCATTCAAGGAAGACAAGGCCCAAAGGGCTTTTAAATGCAACTGCTTCCCCATGCTCCAG
>JAVSCE010010626.1:0-34656 GCA_032199065.1 Smutsia gigantea | reverse complement strand
AGATAACTGGGTACTAATTGGATTCTGCAAATTGGATTGCTATGACTAAAAATGGAAAACTTCAAGATACTCTCAATACTGAATGCACTAGCTTTAAACAAAGGTTATATATGCTTAACATTTTTATGTCACTATATAGTATATATACTATGTTATTTAAAATTACAAATTACAAGCCAAAAAAGTATTGTTGTGAAAGAATAATCAAGATTTAAAGTTTCATGTAAATTCAAAAAATTTCTTAAATCCATTTATATATGTGGATCTTCTCTTTGGTTAATTATTCAGGAATAATTTTATTAGGTTAAATGATCACAATTCCAAAAGATGATTTATGAAAACAGCACATCCAATTTTATTCCACTAAAGATCATATTATAGCTAGACAAATAATATCACCATGATCTCTGGCTGCAGACAGTATTATTGGTCTTAGTAATGTGGTACACAGATGAAATGATTATTTGCCGTCAACATGTCTAACCACAACAATAACCATCACCTCACAATTTCTGCGTACTTACTATGAGTCAGGCTTGATTTTATATGTGTTGACTCATTTAAGCCTCACAGACAGACACTAAGAGGCAGATGATACTCATTTTACATATGAGAGAGCTGAGGCAGAGAGCAGTTATGTAACACCTATAGAATCAATAAACTGTAGAGCAAGGATTTGAACCCAGGAAGTCTGGCCCCAGTAGGTATACTCTTAACACTATGCTACACTGCTTCTTAGGTCTACAACAACTCAATGCTGAAGATTAACTTCATGGGTAAGCTACTTCTCATTATTATTTCTAAAAACTGACATATAAAATCTTGATTAAAGTTCAACTGTAGCAATTTCAGTAACATAATATCTTTTAAAAAATCAAGTCAATTATATTTTTGAAAGACTAGTTTGCTATAAGATGCAGAATCATTAAAAGTACAATGATTAAGCAGCTTCTGGAATGGCTGTGTAAACTCAGGGAAACCTTTTCCACTGGAGTGACAAATATTTAGTAGCTCAAAATGAACAATTATTCAAGGTCTCTGGAGGTTAGTCAAAAGGCTTACAACAAATTGAGAAGCATTTATTCAATAAAATCTATGGAAATTTGACAAGAATGATAGGAGGCTGTGGCACTGAGGCCTGGGAATGCACCCATGTCCCCATAGCTCTGACTTGTAGAACTGTTCTAAGGGGCCCAGAAGCTAAGTGGCAAATCAGCTCCTTGAGGTGGAAGGGCTATTCAGAATGCATTTTGAAGCTGTTAAGTATTGGATGATCTCATTTTCCACTGTTCCATTCTGTGAAAGGCCTACATTGAGTGAGAGGTTGAAGCCAGAAGACAGGACCCCTGAAAATAAAAAAGGGAACCAAAACAGGAGATAAAATAGAAGGGTTAGAAGATCAAGTTGAAATATCTCAAAGTAGAACAAAAAGACAAAGAGATGGAAATAGGGAAGAAAAGGTTTGAGAGTAAATATCAATCTTGTGAGCTCTGATACTATTTGAGTAACATCATCTGCACAAAGGAAGAAGAGAGAAACTGGAAGGAACTTTTCTAAGAAATACAAAAAAAGCTCTCTGAAGAACAATGAGTTTCCATATTTTAAAAGAATTTTAAGAACCCAGCATAATGACTTTTAAAAAGGCCCACAATAAAGCACAGCATTGTGAAATTTCAGGTACTGGGATAAAGAGAATATCATTAAGGTTTTCAGAGAAAGAGTAAAAAGGCAAGGCACTGTTCTAAGTGCTTTGCTTATGTTATTCAATCTTCTCAATAACTCTAGAGGTAGGTAAGATTATTTTTATTTTAACCAATTTTTAGATGAGGAAATTTAGGCACAGAGAGGTTATGTGATTTGCACAAGACACATAGCTTGGCTTGTATATGATATGAACCCAAGTTGTCTGGTTGCACAGTAGAAGCTTTTATACATATGATATACCTCAAAATTCTGAACTTAAAATCACTTCAAACCTAGAATTCCATACCCAGTCAAACTATCAAATTGCTGCATAAAGACATTGTCAGATATCTCAAAAAAAGGTGCTCTTCTCCTCTGGAAGTTACTAGAGTACAGACTCCACCAAAGTGAAGATGAAAACAGGAAAAAAATATAGGAAATCCAGGAAACTGGGAATCCAGCACAGATAAAAGGCAAACAGAATTCCTATGATGATAGTTCAACTGGCCAATTTAGAATGAAACAGATAAATGAAGGACTTGGGAGGGAGCTCTTTGTTGCCAAGAAGATAAATTACCTGATGGGGTTGAATGTACTGAGAGAAGTTACATAGTTCAGTGAGATAGTATGGGGATGAATTAGCTATAATGCACAGAAAATGAAGTGAAGAAATAAGGCAACTATTTATTCCAGGTCTAACAATAAATTGCAGAAGAAATACAATCACACTATACTAATGACTTGAATATGAGCAATGCTATAAAAATGGGGGAGGGAAAGTGAGGAGGGACAGAGGAGGGACAATGTAAGAGAGCTAAATTTTTCATACAAGTTAAGTCAATAACTGATAATATCTAAAGCCATAAAATCAAAAAGTAGTAATAAATTGTTAGTTATAAAAGAAACAGCAAAAAATGCTTTGGTGGTTGCCTCAAATAGTAGACTAGTGGGATTGGAATGAATTAAGACAGAAATTGCCTTTTCTTGTTATCAAAAGCATGATTTAACTTTTAAAGCCTATGTGCTTATATTACTTGGATAAAAGTAAAATTCAAATATATAAGGAACCAGAATAGAAATTTATATATTTAATCCACAAAAAAACATATATTTATGATTATTGAAGAAGATATTAAAGTAGAGTCAAGATGGGTGAGGTTTTGAACATTTACAAATTAAAAAAACAAAACATACTTTACTACAAAAGTTAAGTGTGGCTTGCTATAATAGCCACTAGAAAAAAATATACAAATATGTTAAAAATGGGAAGTAAATATATAGTTATCCCTTCCTAAGAGTTTTCATTTAGGAAGTAGATGGTGTACTTTTTTCATTGTGCCCTAATCCATTTCTTGGGCTTCAAAGTATACTCAAATTTACAGGGCATAAATTACCTACATATTAGGAAAAAAAGTACAATAACAATTGTGGATAAAATGAAGAGTCCTATGGCCAGGATTTCACCTGGCCCTGGTTGGGTAGTTCACTACACATGTGTGGACAATACGTTGTCACTGACTCTATATAAAGAGCTCTGCCCAGTGCTCTGGGCGACACGGTGGCACAGCTGCAAGGCTGCAGGAGAGCAGAGCAGAGGCTCGAGTGGTGGCAGCACCTAGGACAGAGACTGAGATGCCTGCAGGGGCAGAGAGGCCCAGAGGCAGAGACTGGCTTCCTGCATGCAGACTTGCTCTGAGTGGACAGGATTCTAGTGAATGACTTGCCACCGTGGGAATAAAGCTGGGTATAAATCACTTTCATCTCAAGAACGTTCCACTGTCATTTCTTTGGTCTCACTGAATATATACTGAACTTGTTCGGGGCTGAAACCCATTGGCAAGACAATGATTTTCAAGTGATTTGGGAAAAAATATTCAGTTGGTTGCATTCTCCCACCAAATCTCTATGACATATTGAGCTTTAGAATTATTGGAGCTAGGGAAAACATTTTCTTACACAGGTGTCAACCCACCATTCGCTGAAATATATATATATATATGTAATGTGTGTGTGTTTACACACACACACACATTTGAAATACAACAGAACATAAAAATGTAAGACTTAGAAAACAGAAAAACAGCTGTGAACAAGTATCCGTAGTCCATCTTTCTAACTAAAACTATGAAGGTGCAACAGGGATCTCTGATAAGCTTGCTTTGTAAGTAGTTCAACACTGGTCATGGCTCTTCTCTTTTTTGAGAACAGTTACTTTACACATTATAAAGCTCCTTGTAAAGGATAACAGCTGATGTGATGTGTTTGTGCTGGGGCTGCAAAAGCATACTATCATCAAAACTACAAAGCAATTTCAAGCTGTTATTGTTTATTTATTTTATTTTTTATTTTATTAAGGTATTATTGATATACACTCTTATGAAGGTTTCACATGAAAAAACAATGTGGTTACTACATTCACCCTTGTTATTGTGTCCTCCCCATACCCCATTGCAGTCACTGCTCATCAGTGTAGTAAGATGCCACAGAGTCACTATTTGCCTCTCTGTGCGACACTGTCTTCACCCCCCCACACCATGTGTGCCAATCATAATACCCCTGAATCCCCTTCTCCTTCCCTCCCCACCTGCTGTCCCCCACCCCTCCCTTTGGTAACCGCTAGTCCTTTCTTGGAGTCTGTGAGTCTGCTGCTGTTTTGTTCCTTCAGTTTTGCTTCACTGTTATACTCCACAAATGAGAGAAATCATTTGGTACTTGTCTTTCTCCACCTGGCTTAGTTCACTGAGCATAATATCCTCCAGCTCCATCCATGTTGTTGCAAATGGTAGGATTTGTTTCTTTCTTATGGCTAAGTACTATTCCATTGTGTATATGAACCACATCTTCCTTATCCGTTCATCTACTGATGGACACTTAGGTTGCTTCCATATCTTAGCAATTGTAAATAGTGTTGCAATAAACATAGGGGTGCATGTGTCTTTTTGAATCTGAGAAATTATATTCTTTGGGCAAATTCCTAGGAATGGAATTCCCAGGTCAAAAGGTATTTCTATTTTTAGTTTTTGGAGGAACCTCCATATTGCTTTCGAAAATGGCTGAATTAGCTTACATTCCCACCAGCAGTGTAGGAGGGTTTCCCTTTCTTCACATCCTTGCCAGCATTTATTTGTTGTTCTTAGTCTTTTCAATACTGACCATCCTAACTGGTGTGAGATGGTTTTTATTTACATTTCCCTGATAATTAGTGATGTGGAACATCTTTTCAGGTGCCTATTGGCCACCTGAATTTCTTCTTTGGAGAACTGTCTGTTCATATCCTCCTCCCATTTTTTAATCAGGTTATTTGCTTTTTGGGTGTTGAGGCGTGGGAGTTCTTTATGTATTTTGGGTGTTAACCCCTTGTAGGATATGTCATTTACAAATATATTCTCCCATACTGTAGGATGCCTTTTTGTTCTGTTGATGGTGTCCTTTGCAGTACAGAAGCTTTTAAGTTTGATGTAGTCCCATGTGCTCATTTTTGATTTTCTTTCCCTTGCTAGAGGAGATGCATTCAGAAAAAAGTTGCTCATGTATATACTCAGGAGATTTTTGCCTATGCTACTTTCCAGGAGTTTTATGATTTCATGACTTACATTCAGGTCTTTGATCCATTTCGAGTTTACTTTTGTGTATGAGGATAAACAGTAATCCAGTTTCATTCTCTTGCATGTAGCTGTCCAGCTTTGACAACACCAGTTGTTAAGAGGCTGTCATTTCCCCATTGTATGTCCATGACTCCTTTATCATATATTAATTGACCTTATATACTTGGGTTTATATCTGGGCTCTCTAGTCCATTCCATTGATCTTTGGGTCTGTTCTTGTGCCAGTACCAAATTATCTTGATTACTGTGGCTTTGTAGTAGAGCTTGAAGGTGGGAAGTGAGATTCCCCCCTGCTTTATTCTTCCTTCTCAGGATTGCTTTGGATATTAAGGGTCTTTTGTGGTTCCATATGAATTTTAGAACGATTTGCTTAAGTTCGTTGAAGAATGCTGTTGGTATTTTGATAGGAATTGCATTGAATCTGTAGATTGCTTTAGGCAGGATGGCCATTTTGACAATATTAATTCTTCCTAGCCAAGAGCATGGAATGTTTCCATATATTGGTATATTCTTTAATTTCTCTCATGAGCATCTTGTATTTTTCAGTGAATAGGTCTTACACTTCCTTCACTACATTTATTCCTAGGTATTTTATTCTTTTTGATGCAATTGTGAATGGAATGGTCTTCCTAATTTCTCTTTCTGTTAGTTCATCATTAGTGTATAGGAATGTAACAGATTTCTGTGTATTAATTTTTTACCTGCAAAGTTGCTGAATTCAGATATTAGATATAGTAGTTTTGGAGTGGATTCTTTAGGGTTTTTATGTACAATATCATGTCATCTGCAAACAGTGACACATTTACTTCTTCCTTACCAATCTGGATACCTTTTATTTCTTTCTATTGTCTGATTGCCATGGCGAGAACCTCCAGAAGTATGTGGAATAAATGTGGAGAGAGCGGGCATCCTTGACTTGCTCCTGATCTTAAAGGAATGGCTTTCAGCTTCTCGCTATTAAGTACAATACTGGCTGTGGATTTGTCATATATGGCCTTTATTATGTTGAGGTACTTGCCCCCTATACCCATTTTGTTGAGAGTTTTTATCATGAATGGATGTTGTGTTTTGTCAAATGCTTTTTCAGCATCGATGGAGATGCTCATGGGATTTTTGTCCTTCTTTTTGCTGATGCGGTGGATGATGTTGATGGATTTTTGAATGTCGTACCATCCTTGCAACCCTGGGATGAATCCGACTAGATCATGGTGTTTGATCCTCTTGACGTATTTTTTTATTTAGTATTATTAATATACAATTACATGAGCAACATTATAATTACTAGACTCCCCCTATTATCAAGTTCGCACCACATACTCCATTCAGTCACTGTCCATCAGCGTACTAAGATGTTATAGAATCACTACTTGTCTTCTCTATGTTATACTGCCTTCCCTGTATCCCCGCACCCCACCCCCACCTCTGCTCTATTATGTGTGCTAATCGTAATAGCCCATTTTCCCCCTTATCCCTCCCTTCCCACCCACCATCCCCAGTCCCTTTCCCTTTGGTAAATATTAGTCTATTCTTGGGATATGTGAGTCTACTGCTGTTTTGTTCCTTCAGTTTTTCTTTGTTCTTATACTCCACAGATGAGTGAAATCATTTGATACTTGTCTTTCCCTGCCTGGCTTATTTCACTGAGCATAATACTCTCTAGCTCCATCCATGTTGTTGCAAATGGTAGGATTTTTCTTCTTTTTCTGGCTGAATAATATTCCATTGTGTATAGGTACCACATCTTCTTTATCCATTCGTCTACTGATGGACACTTAGGTTGCTTCCATTTCTTGGCCATTGTAAACAGTGTTGCGATAAACATAGGGGTGCATATGTGTTTCTCAAACTGCACTGCTGCATTCTTAGGGTAAATTCCTAGGAGTGGAATTCCTGGGTCAAATGGTATTTCTATTTTGAGTTTTTTGAGGAACCTCCATACTGCTTTCCACAATGGTTGAACTAATTTACATTCCCACAAGCAGTGTAGGAGGGTTCCCCTTTCTCCACAGCCTCGCCAACATTTGTTGTTGTATGTCTTTTGGATGGTGGCCATCCTAACTGGTGTGAGGTGATATCTCATTGTGGTTTTAATTTGCATTTCCCTGATGACTAGTGATGTGGAGCATCTTTTCATGTGCCTGTTGGCCATCTGAATTTCTTCTTTGGAGAAGTGCCTGTTCAGCTCCTCTGCCAAGTTTTTATTTGGCATATTTTCTTTTTGTTTGTTGAGGTGCGTGATCTCTTTATATAATTTGGATGTCAACCCCTTATCAGATATGTCATTTATGAATATATTCTCCCATACTGTAGGATATCTTTTTGTTCTACTGATGGTATCCTTTTCTGAACAGAAGTTTTCAGTTTGATATAGTCCAACTTGTTCACTTTTGCTTTTGTTTCCCTTGCCCGGGAAGGTATGTTCCTGAAGAAGTTGCTCATGTTGATGTCCAAGAGATTTTTGCGTATATTTTTTTCTAAGAGTTTTATGGTTTCATGACATACATTCAGGTCGTAGATACATTTAGAGTTTACTTTTGTGTATGGGGTTAGACAGTAATCCAGTTTCATTCTGTTACATGTAGCTGTCCAGTTTTGCCAACACCAGCTGCTGAAGAGGCAGTCATTTCCCCATTGTATATCCATGGCTCCTTTATTGTATATTAATTGACCATATATGCTTGGGTTTATATCTGGGCTCTCTAGTCTGTTCCACTGGTCTATGGGTCTGTTCTTGTGCCACTACCAAATAGTCTTGATTACTGCAGCTTTGTAGTAGAGCTTGCAGTAGGGGTGCTTAATTCCCCCTGCTTTATTCTTCCTTCTCAGGATTGCTTTGGCTATTCGGGGTCTTTTTTGGTTCCAAATGAAGTTTAGGACTATTTGCTCCAGTTCATTGAAGAATACTGTAGATATTTTGATAGGGATTGCATTGAATCTGTAGATTGCTTTAGGCAGGATGGCCATTTTGACAATATTAATTCTTCGTAGCCAAGAGCATGGGATGAATTTCCATTTATTAGTGTCCTCTTTAATTTCTCTCCTGAGTGTCTTGTAGTTTTCAGGGTATAGATCTTTCACTTCCTTGGTTAGGTTTATTCCTAGGTATTTAATTCTTCTTGTTGCAAATGTGAATGGAATTGTTTGCTGATTTCTCTTTCTGTTAGTTCATCGTAAGTGTCTAGGAATGCAACAGATTTCTGTGTATTAATTTTGAATCCTGCAACTTTGCTGAATTCAGATAGTAGATCTAATAGTTTTGGAGTGGATTCTTTAGGGTTTTTCATGTACAGTATCACGTCATCTGCAAACAAGAACAGTTTGAGTTCTTCCTTGCTGATCTGGATGCCTTTTATTTCTTTGTGTTGTCTGATTGCCATGGCTAGGATCTCCAGTACTATGTTGAATAAAAGTGGGGAGAGTGGGCATCCTTGTCTTGTTTCCGATCTTAAAGGAAAAGCATTCAGCCACTAGCTGCTAAGTATAATGTTGGCTGTTGGTTAGTCATATATGGCCTTTAGTATGTTGAGGTACTTGCCCTCTATACCTATTTTGTTGAGAGTTTTTATCATGAATGGATGTTGAATTTTGTCAAATGCTTTTTCAGCATCTATGGAGATGATCATGTGGTTTTTGTCCTTTTTGTTGATGTAGTGGATGACGTTGATGGATTTTCAAATGTTGTACCATCCTTGCATCCCTGGGATGAATCCCACTTGATCATGATGGATGATCTTTTTGATGTATTTTTGAATTCGGTTTGCTAATATTTTGTTAATATTTTTGCATCTATGTTCATCAGGGATAGTGGTCTGTAATTTTCTTTTTTTGTGGTGTCTTTGCCGGGTTTTGGTATTAGAGTGATATTGGTCTTGTAGAATGAGTTTCAGAGTATTCCTTCCTCTTCTACTCTTTGGAAAACTTAAAGGAGGATGGATATTAGGTCTTCACTAAAGGTTTGATAAAATTCAGCAGTGAAACCATCTGGTATAGGGATTTTGTCGTTAGGTAGTTTTTTGATTACCAATTCAATTTCTTTGCTGGTAATTTGTCTTTTCAGATTTTCTGTTACTTCCTGGATCAGCCTTGGAAGGTTGTATGTTTCTAGACAGTTGTCCATTTGTTCTAGGTTATCCAGTTCATTACCATATAATTTTTCATAATATTCTCTCGTAATTCTTTGTATTTCTGTGGTATCCGTAGTGATTTTTCCTTTCTCATTTCTGATTCTGTTTATGTGTATAGACTCTTATTTTCTTGATAAATCTGGCTCGGGGTTTATCTATTTTGTTTATTTTCACAAAGAACCAGCTCCTGCTTTCATTCATTCTTTCTATTGTTTTATTCTTCTCAACTTTATCCCTGCTGTAATCTTTATTATGTCCCTCCTTCTACTGACTTTGGGCCTCATTTGTTCCTCTTTTTCTAGTTTCTGTGTATGTCTTTGGGTTAATTGTGAGTTTAGACTGTTGATGGGGGATTGTTCTTCTTTCCTAACATAGGCCTGTATTGCAATATATTTCCGTTTTACCACTGCCTTCGCTGCATTCCACAGATTTTGCGTTGTTGAATTATCGTTGTCATTTGTCTTCATATATTGCTTGATCTCTGTTTTTATTTGGTCATTGATCCATTGGTTATTTAGGAGCATGTTGTTAAGCCTCCATGTGTTTGTAGGCTTTTTCGTTTTCTTTGTGTAATTTATTTCTAGTTTCATACCTCTGTGGTTTGAGAAGCTGGTTGGTACAATTTCAATCTTTTTTAATTTAATGAGGCTCTTTTTGTGGCCTAGTATATGATCTATTCTTGAAAATGTTCCATGTACACTTGAGAAGAATGTGTATCCTGCTGCTTTTGGGTGGAGAGTTCTGTAGATGTCTGTTAGGTCCATGTGTTCTAATGTGTTGTTCACTGCCTCTGTCTCCTTACTTATTTTCTGTCTGGTTGATCTGTCCTTTGGAGTGAGTGGTGTATTGAAGTCTCCCAAAATGAATGCATTGCATACTATCTCCTTTAATTCTGTTAGTATTTGTTTCACATATGTAGGTGCTCCTGTGTTGGGTGCATAGATATTTATAATGGTTATATCATCTTGTTGGACTGACCCCTTTACCATTATGTAAGGTTCTTCTTTGTCTCTTGTTACTTTCTTTGTTTTGAGGTCTATTTTGTCTGATATAAGTACTGCAACACTTGCTTTTTTCTCCGTATTGTTTGCATTAAATTTCTTTTTCCTTCCCTTCACTTTTAGTCTGTGTATGTCTTTGGGTTTGAAGTGAATCTCTTGTAGGCAGCATATAGTTGGGTTTTGGTTTTTTATCCATTCAGTCACTCTGTCTTTTTATTGGTGCATTCAGACCATTTACATTTAGGGTGATTATGGATAGGTATGTACTTATTGTCATTGCATGCTTTAGATTCATGGTTACCAAAGGTTTAAGGTTAACTTCCTTACTATCTAAGAGTCTAACTTAACTCACTTAGTGTTCCATTACAAATACAATCTAAAGGTTCTTTTTTTTTCCTCATCCTTTTTCTTCCTCGTCCATTCTTTATATATTAGGTATCATATTCTGCACCCTTTCTCTATCCCTTTTTATTATGTTTGGTGACAGCTATTTAACCTTAGGAACACTTCCATCTAAAGCAGTCCTTCCAAAATACACTGTAGAGATGGCTTGTGGGAGTTAAATTCTCACTGTTTTTGCTTATCTGGAAATTCTTTAATCCCTCCTTCATATTTAAATGATAATCTTGCTGGTAAAGTATTCTTGGTTCGAGGACCTTCTGCTCATTGCATTTAATATATCATGTCACTCCCTTCTGGCCTGTAAGGTTTCTGTTGAGAAGTCTGATGATAGCCTGATGGGCTTTCCTTTGTATATGATCTTATTTCTCTCTCTGGCTGCTTTTAATAGTCTGTCCTTATCCTTGATCTTTGCCATTTTAATTATTATGTCTTGATATTTTCCTCCTTTGGTCCCTTGTGTTGGGAGATCTGTGCACCTCCATGGCCTGAGAGATTATCTCCTTCCCCAAATTGGGGAAGTTTTCAGCAGTTACTTCCTCAAAGAAACTTTCTATCCCTTTTTCTCTCTCTTCTTCTTCTTGTACCCCTATAATACAAATATTCTTCCATTTGGATTGGTCCCACAGTTCTCTCAGTATTCTTTCATTCCTAGAGATCCTTTTTTCTTTCTGTGCCTCAGCTTCTTTATATTTCTCTTCTCTAGATTCTATTTCATTTATCATTTCCCCCATTGTATCTAATCTGCTTTTAATACCCTCCATTGTGCTCTTCAATGATTGGCTCTCTGTCCTATATTCATTCCTGAGCTCTTGAATATTTTTCTGTACCTCCATGAGACTGTATGATTTTTATTTTGAAATCTCTTTCAGGAAGATTTATTAATTCAGTCTCAGTCCTTTCTCTGGTGTTCAGATTTTGTTTTGAACCAGGTTCCTTTGATGTTTCATATTTGTATGTGGTACCCTCTAGTGCCCAGAAGCCCTACTCTCTGGTGCTGCTCAGCCCCTGGAGTGATGTCCGTGGTCGCAGGGGAGTGGTGCTTGTGCCTGAGGGGAGGAAAGAGCTGTTTCCTGCTTCTCGGCTGCTATGCTTGTCTCCACTGCCAGAGCCAGTGGGTGAACACACAGGTGTAAGCTTCTATGTTTGTGTTTGTAGCTGCCGTAGGTGGGGCTTCCCTCTTGCTGGCCTGACACCAAGGCAGGGGCTGCCTGTTTGTGAGCCAGGTGCAGGCTAGCCAGGAAGAAGACACAGCAGGCTGCATATCACAGTGGGGGGCCTTGGAGCTGTATAGCCAGCCAGGGGGATGGAGTGCCTGAAGATTAAGTTCCCCACCTGCTGGGCAGAGTGAACCCAGACAATTTTGTGTACCTGTCCTTTCTCCTGAGCAGTAAGCTCTGTGCAATCCTTGCCCCTTTAGCAGTCCTCTCGCTGTTAGGAAGTCTCTCAGACTGCACAACCAGGTCAGCTGGATATGAATTCCTGTTTTCCACAAGTAGCTGAAATCTCCATCTCTCTAGGTATTCTGCCTGTCTTAGCTTTCCAACCCCACTAATCACCAGAGCACCATGCAACGTAGGTTCATGATCCCAGAGCAGATCTCCAGGGCTAGGTGTTCAGCTGTCCCAGGCCTCCACTCCCTCCCTGTTCTGTTTCTCTTCCTCCCACCAGTGAGCTGGGTTTGCAGAACGGCTTGGGTCCTGCTGGGTCACAGCTTTGGTACGTTACCCTGTTCTGTGAGGTCTGTTCTTTTTCCAGGTGTATGCAGGCTGGTGCAGACTTCTTTCCTGTTGCCCTTTCAGGATTAGTTGTATTAATTATATTTTCGTATTATATGTGGTTTTAGGAGGAGGTCTCTGTCTCACCTCTCACGTCTTTAATCCCTTCTCTCAAGCTTGTTATTGTTTATAATTCATTTATTAGGCAATTTAGTGTTTGCTCTCCTCCATAAGACTAAATGAAAAAAAGGTTTGTTAAATTAATGGAAATTCGAAATCATTATCTAAACCATGGTAAGACTTGTTCAGGTTTTGGATACTGTGAACGAAATACAAAGCTTTGTCCTGTAGATTGATGGCTCTCCTCCTTTAACATAAGCACTCATTTTACACGATCCCAACTTGTAAGTCATTTAACCTTCTGGAAATGGAGTACTAAAAACCACAATTAAAATTGTTTTTTCTTGGTTTGTTCCTTGGTTAATTACAATGTTCAAACAGACCATTAGAAATAACTATTTTAAAATTCTCAGTTTTGCCCATTTTTATTTTCTTTTAACAAAATATGTCATGCTTCTCATTAATGTCATTAGTTGTGATGCCTGCTGAGAGAAAATGCTGACTTCTGTGAGCACGGAATTAATTTCCTGAATTAAAAAAGGTTTTTGAGAGGCTAGATCTTGCATAGTATTTATTTACTCAGAAGCCTTCAATGTAGGAAATGCTTTAATTACTGTGGTAGGTGCCAAATCACCAAATCTACATTTATGTAATGAATCATATGAAAATTCCTGAAACATGTTCCTTCACTGCCTTCAGCCATTTAACCTTGCTGCAACCTCCAACGCACAAGGAAGGACACAAAGACCTTAAGAAGTTTCCTTCCCCAGGAAGACTAGACAGTTGGCAAAGGTTACTCTCAAGTGAAGCAATGTATAATGAGTGAAAATATTAGGAAAAGGGAGGGGACAGGTGAGGAAAGGGGAGGGAGGAGGAGAAGAGGGTGTTATATATGCACAATTTAGGAGGGACTAGGTTAACAGGTCCAGGACAGAAGTGTTCGGAGGAGCCAGACAATACCGTGGACAGGCTTCAGGGCCAATACAGCAAGACAGGCCAAATAAAAGGGAAAACTCAAGGCTTAACCAAGATTACTTTGAGGATAGGCACCAAATTCAAAGATGTAAAGTCCAACCTAGGACCGTGAAATAGAATGAAGGTAGAAATAGAATGAAATAGAATGGCCCCCAGGATCCCACAAAGAGCTAGAAAGGACACTGCTTAGCACAGATATGGCTACTGCTGTGACAAAGTACCACAGGAGAGCTGCTTTCAAAAGTCTGGGCTGATATCCTCACAGGGTCACCACATAAGTCTTTAAGGGAAAGAAAGTTTGGCATCTTATGAGTTGGGGCTGTTGAGGAAATAAGGAATATTAGAGAAGGATGCAGAAAGGTGAGGTATAGAATAGGAACCTGATATGAAGCAAATGGTTAAAAGTCATATAGGGATGAAAGGGGTGCTGAGCTTTCAAAAGGACAGTATAACTATAGTGATCCAGCCTATCTAGTATATTTTGACTTTATAGGGACTGAAATTAATAGGCAATATTTATTTATAAATAGCATACATTCACATGACATATTTCTCTGCCGCGACTTTATGATCAGATATCTAAATATTTTAAATGTTGGGATGCATTCACTGTAATGCTTACAAATTCTAATGAAATGCAATTAAGTGAAATAACAGATGATAAAAACCTTCTACTTGGTATTTTCTAAAAAGTAGATGTGTAAAAATAAGTATTACTAGATCAGCAAATGTGTATCAGGGAGAGGTATATATATTTAAAAGTAGGTAAAATTCTCTAAGTTTCCTTGAGGGTGAAGACTATTATACATCTATTTACTCCAAAATGCCATGCACTGCACTTGACAGATGACATATATACTAGACAACAAATGTTTCCCAAATAAGATTTTGATGAATGTGAAGTTAATAGAATATAAAGAAAGAAGGACAATGTGTATATTTTGTTATGGAGTGAACTCGAGAATATATATTAAATAGTGAAAAAAGAAGATGCAAAATAGTGTGTAGAATATGCTATCTTTTATCCAAGAAAGGGAAGGAAGAGTCTTTGTTTGTATAATTAAAAGAAAACACAATGAAGAATAAACCAAAACTTAATGAAAATGATTACCTATGCAAGAGAGGGTAACAGGTTTGGAAAATACTTTTTTTAACAGTTGGTCTTTGGACCCATGTAAATGTTTTATATAATTATAACACAAAATTAAATTAAAAAAACAGTGAATAGAAACAAAAATCAGAATGAAGCAAATAACCTAATAATACAGTAAGCTGGTGGCTAAGGCACAAAGAGAATCATTTTAAGTAAATTTTTAATTTTAAAACATTTTAATTTGAAATAACTTCAGACTTTGAAAATTACAGACGGTTTTGTTTTTATAAACCTAGCCCCTATGAGAATCTATATCCTAACAAGCTGGAAAACCTAGAAGAAATGGACAACTTCTCAGAAAAATACAACCTTCCAAGACTGACCAAGCAAGAAACAGAAAAACTAAACAGACCAATCACCAGCAACGAAATTGAATAGGTAATCAAAAAACTACCCAAGAACAAAACCCCTAGGCCAGATAGATTCACCTCTGAATTGTACCAGACATATAGAGAAGACATAATACCCATTCTCCTTAAAGGTTTCCAAAAAATAGAAGAGGAGGGAATACTTCCAAACTCAATCTATGAAGCCAGCATCACCCTAATACCAAAACCTGGCAAAGACCTCACCAAAAAAGAAAATTACAGACCAATATCCCTGATGAACGTAGATGCAAAAATACTCAACAAAATATTAGCAAACTGAATTCAAAAATACATCAAGAGGATCACACACCATGATCAACTGGGATTCATCTTAGGGATGCAACGATGGTACAACATTTGAAAATCCATCAACATCATCCACCACATCAACAAAAAGAAGAACAAAAACCACATGATCATCTCCATAGATGCTGAAAAAGCATTTGACAAAATTCAACATCCATTCATGATTAAAACTCTCAACAAAATAGGTATAGACGGCAAGTACCTCAACATCATAAAGGCCATATATGACAAACCCACACAGCTAACATCATACTTAACAGCAAGAAGCTGAAAGTTTTTCATCTAAGATCGGGAACAAGACAGGGATGCCCACTCCCTCCACTGTTATTCAACATAGTACTGGAGGTCCTAGCAACGGCAATCAGACAAAACAAAGAAATACAAAGCATCCAGATTGGTAAAGAAGAAGTCAAATTGTCACTATTTGCAGATGACATGATACTGTACATAAAAAACCCTAAAGACTCCACTCCAAAACTACTAGAATATCTGAATTCAGCAAAGTTGCAGGATATAAAATTAACACACAGAAATCTGTTGCTTTCCTATACACTAACCATGAGCTAACAGAAAGAGAAATCAGAAAAACAATTCCATTCATAATTGCATCAAAAAGAATAAAATACCTAGGAATAAACCTAACAAAGGAAGTGAAAGACCTATACCCTGAAAACTACAAGACACTCCTAAGAGAAATTAAAGAGGACACTAACAAATGGAAATGCATCCATGCTCTTGGCTAGGAAGAATAAATATTGTCAAAATGGCTATACTACCTAAAGCAATCTACAGATTCAATGCAATCCCTATCAAAATACCAACAGCTTTCTTCAATGAACTGGAACAAATAATTCTAAAATTCATATGGAACCAGAAAAGACCCCGAATAGCCAAAGCAATCCTGAGAAGGAGGAATAAAACGGGGAATTATGCTCCCTGACTTCAAGCTCTACTACAAAGCCACAGTAATCAAGACAATTTGGTATTGGCACAAAAACAGACCCACAGACCAGTGGAACTCAATAGAAAATCCAAACATTAACCCAAACAGATACAGTCAATTAATATATGATGAAGGAGCCTTGGATATACAATGGGGAGATGACAGCCTCTTCAGCAGCTGGTGTTGGAAAAACTGGACAGCTACATGTAAGAGAATGAAACTGGACAACTACCCCATACACAAAAGTCAGCTCAAAATGGATCAAAGACCTGAATGTAAGTCATGAAACCATAAAACTCTTAGAAAAAAACAGAGGCAAAAATCTCTTGGACATAAACATGAGCGATTTCTTCATGAACATAACTCCCCGGGCAAGGGAATCAAAAGCAAAAATGAACAAGTGGGACTCTATCAAGCTGAAAAGCTTCTGTACAACAATGGACACCATCAGTAGAACAAAAAGACATCCTACAGTATGGGAGAATATATTCATAAATGACATATCCGATAAGGGGTTGACATCCAAAATATATAAAGAACTCATGCACCTCAACAAACAAAAAGCAAATAATCCAATTAAGAAATGGGCAGAGGACATGAATAGACACTTCTCCAAAGAAGAAATTCAGATGGCCAACAGGCACATGAAAAGATGCTCCACATTACTAATCATCAGAGAAATGCCGATTAAAACCACAATGAGATATCACCTCACACCAGTGAGGATGGCCAACATCCAAAACACAAACAACAACAAATGTTGGTGAGGATGTGGAGAAAAGGGAACCCTCCTACACTGCTGGTGGGACTGCAAATTAGTTCAACCATTGTGGAAAGCAGTATGGAGGTTCCTCAAAACACTCAGAATAGAAATACCATTTGACCCAGGAATCCCACTCCTAGGAATTTACCCTAAGAATGCAGCAGCCCAGTTTGAAAAAGACATATGCACCCCGATGTTTATCGCAGCACTGTTTACAATAGCCAGGTAATGGAAGCAACATAAGTGTCCATCAGTAGATGAATGGATAAAGAAGATGTGGTACATGTACACAATGGAATATTATTCAGCCATAAGAAGAAAACAAATCCTACCATTTGCAACAACATGGACGGAGCTAGAAGGTATTATGCTCAGTGAAATAAGCCAAGTGGAAAAAACAAGTATCAAACGATTTCACTCATATGAGGGGCATAAGAGCAAAAAAAAAAACTGAAAGAAAAAAAAACAGAAGCAGACTCACAGAACCCAAGAATGGACTAATAGTTACTAAAGGAGAAGCGAATGGGGAGGATGGGTGGGAAGGAAGGGACAAGGGGGAAAAAGGGGCATTAGGATTAGCAGACGTAATGTTGGGGGGGGGGCGCGGGGCAGGCTGTACAACTCAGAGAAGACAAGTAGTGATTCTATAGCATCTCACTACGCTGATGGATAGTGACTGTAATGGGGTTGGTGGGGAGGACCTGATGAAGTGGGTAGTTTAATAACCATAATATTGCACATGTAATTGTAGATTAATGATACCAAAATAAATTAAAAAAAACAAACCTAGCCCCTACATTTCCAGTCATGTAATTCGGCTCTCTGATAAAAAACTGTCTTAATGCAGAGTTAGTTGATGGCCAATGACAAGGTTTCCAACTACCTAACCTCTCCTTAGATGTCCAATCATGTAAAGACAAATGGAAAGCACTATCAGAACTTACCTGTGTTTCTTTTTTGTTCAATTGGGGTATCGTTGATAAACAATCTTATATTGGTTTCAAATGTACACACAGTGGTTCAACAGTTACCCATATTATTATATTCTCACCCCCTCTAGTGTCGTAAGTGTTTCTTAAAAGATGCTTGACTTGATCCTTGAAGTAAAAAACAGTAAAAACTGTGAGTCAAGAAAGACTGCTGTACAAAACCTGAAATTGACCCCAAAAGTATTGCATCCCAGACTCCCTGTTCTGAAGCTGATCCCATAAAGTCACAGCTGCCCACTGACCACTTGTGAAGGTAGCATGGCATGGTGATGAACAATGGCCCTGGGAGTTTGACAGAACTGAGTTTGAATCTGGACTCTGCCATTTACTCAACTGATATGTGAGCTTAAATTAAACATGTCACTTAACCTCTTTTCACTTTCAATTCTTTCATCTATAGAAGAAGCATAATATGATATCTGTATAATAAGATTGTAATAAGAGCTAATGAGACACTTTTCAGCACAGTAACTCACACTACTAAAATGCTAAATAAATTTTAACTATTGTTGGTATATTATTCTATTATTAATTTATTATTAATAATATTACCCTTTATAACAATATTATAAAATATAACTTTATAATATTATTCTTGTCACTATAAAATTCTATCCCTCCATTTCAACCTCATAAACTTCTATTCTTAACTACATCAGAAACACAGCAATTGTCTTTCAACCAGAACATTAATGTAAGAAGCTAAGTTCTGCCATTTTATTGGGAAAAATTCTATAATATTCTATCCCTATCTGAAGGCAAAGTCATTATAATTAAGATTCTTTAAAGTTACCTTAAAAACCATGATGACTTCTGCTTCTAACCATGAAAGTTTAATTGAAATAGAACTTTCTTTTCTCACTGAATCAGAAAGCTGAATAAATATTCCCACTCATTGGGACAATGGGCAGTAAAGGACTATGATTCCTATGGGAAGGGAAATGAATGGAGTGAATGCCTAATGATAGCCCGGGCTTCTTCCTGGTAGCATTTTCCAGTTCCCAGTACAATGAGAGAAAACAAAGCAGAGCATGGCAGTGTCACTGAATTAAGGAGACAGACATCATAGTTTAGGGAGAACTGTGAGGGAGATGGAATGTTCAGGGCAGAGTACCAGAGAAAAGGGAGCTGGCACAGAAAAGGTCCAAAAATCTGCACAAGGAACACAGTGAGTTTTGACCTTAATAATAATTTGTGCACACATAGGTTGAAACTCTATGAGGTTGGGCAAGAGAGCAAGGAGACATTGGAGTTCTAATCAGTCACAGTAGAAAGGCCTTGCTGAACACTGAAGGGAATCAGTAGAGAGCACAGAGAGGTCACATGTAAGGATTGGAGCTAATTTAAGCTCTAGAATAAAGGCTACTCTAGATCCAGACTAACTGAAGGAAGCAGCAAATTGTAAAACATAAACAAAAGGAAAGCTAATCAATACAAACAGATTTATAAATGACAGATATGAAGGCATTACCAGAAAGGAACTTTTTATCTTATGAACATGCACAAGGATTTAAAAGAAAGCATGAACATGAGGAAAGAAACAGAAGAAATAAAAAGTAAAAGGAGCTTCTAGAGTTCAAAAAATACATTACCTTAAATGAAAAGCTCACTAAACAGAATATTAGACAATGCATGAAAAAAAAACAATGAAATTGAAGACACAGTAACAGAAATTACCAAAATGTAAAAAACATTTGTCAAGAGAGAAAAAAGACTGAAATTAAAATACAGAAGCTCAGTGACAGTGGTATAATATTAAGGGGTCTAATAAACATGTAACTGTAGTCCCTAAAGGAGAGTGGAGACAGAAAAAAAACCTGAAGAAAAAAATGTCCAAATTTTTCCCAAATGTTATATACAAGCACACAAATACAAGAAGATACAAGAAGCTCAAGCCAATTAAAATACAACAAAATTGACCAAGATACATCATCAATAAACTGCATAAAAAATAGTGATAAAAACTTTAAAAGCATACAGAGAAAAAATACAGCACATAAAGGGAAAACAAAGATAAAGGGTCAGTTGGTAATAATAATGTAGTCAACACATCAAGAGGGCACAACAACCCTAAATGTGAATGTACATAATAACAGAGCTTCAAAATATAAAAAAGACAAAAATGATAGAAGTGCATGAAGGAACAGACAAATGCACATTATAATTGATATAACTGATTACAATTTATATAATTATAACTGACATATAAGTTGGTAAATGATTTATAAAAGGATATAAGAGAGTCAAATGATATTATTAGCTAACTTGAAATAATTAATTTTCATAGAACACTATACACAAAAATAGCCTATTATACCAAGACAGGCCGTATTGTGGGCCATTAAAAAAAAGTCTCAAAAATTTTAAAGGACTCCATGATACCCATTCTCCTTAAAGTTTTCCAAAAAATAGAAGAGGAGGGAATATTCCAAACTCATTCTATGAAGCCAGCATCACTCTAATACCAGAACTAGGCAAAGACACCACAAAAAAAGAAAACTACAGACCAATATCCCTGATGAACATAGATGCAAAGATACTCAACAAAATATTAGCAAACCGAATTCAAAAATACATCAAGAGGATCATACACCATGATGAAGTGGGATTCATCCCAAGGATGCAAGGATGGTACAACATTCGAAAATCCATCAACATCATCCACCACATCAACAAAAAGAAGGACAAAAATCCCATGATCATCTCCATAGATGCTGAAAAAACATTTGACAAAATTTAACACCCATTCATGATAAAAACTCTCAACAAAATGGGTATAGATGGCAAGTACCTCAACATAATAAAGGCCATATATGACAAACCCACAGCCAACATCATACTTAACAGCGAAAAACTGAAAGCTTTTCCTTTAAGATCGGGAACAAGACAAGGATACCACCTCTCCCTCTTTTTATTCAACATAGTACTGGAGGTCCTAGCCACTGCAAGCAGACAGCACAAAGAAATAAAAGGCATCCAGATTGGTAAAGAAGAAGTCAAACTGTCCCTGTTTGCAGATGACATGATACTGTACATAAAAAACCCTAAAGACTGCACTCCAAAACTACTAGAACTAATATCTGAATTCAGCAAAGTTGCAGGATACAAAATTAACACACAGAAATCTGTTGCATTCCTATACACTAATGGTGAACTAGCAGAAAGAGAAATCAGCAAAACAATTCCATTCACAATTGCACCAAGAAAAATAAAATACCTAGGAATAAACCTAACCAAAGAAGTGAAAAACCTATACCCTGAAAACTACAAGACACTCAGGAGAGAAATTAAAGAGGACTTTAATAAATGGAAATCCATCCCATGCTCTTGGCTAGGAAGAATTAATATTGTCAAAATGGCCATCCTGCCTAAAGCAATCTACAGATTCAATGCAATCCCTATCAAAATATCAACGAACTGGAACAAATAGTTCTAAAATTCATATGAAACCACAAGAGACCCCAAGTAGCCAAAGCAATCCTGAGAAGGAGGAATAAAGCAGGGGGGATTACACTCCCTAACTTCAAGCTCTACTACAAAACCACAGTAATCAAGACAATTTGGTACTTGAATAAGAACAGACCCACAGACCAGTGGAACAGAATAGAGAAGCCAGATATTAACCGAAGCATATACAGTCAATTAATATATGATAAAGGAGCCATGGCCATACAATGGGGAAATGACAGCCTCTTCAACAGCTGGTGTTGGCAAAACTGGACAGCTCCATGTAAGAGAATGAAACTGGATTACTGTCTACTTCCATACACAAAAGTAAACTCAAAATGGATTAAAAACCTGAATGTAAGTCATGAAACCATAAAACTCTTAGAAGAAAACATAGGCAAAACTCTCTTGAATATAAACATGAGCAACTTCTTCATGAACATATCTCCACAGGCAAGGGAAACAAAAGCAAAAATGAACAAGTGGAACTATATCAAACTAAAAAGCTTCTGTACAGCGAAGGACACCATCAGCAGAACAAAAGGCTTCCTACAGTATGGGAGAATATATTCATAAATGACATATCCAATAAAGTGTTGACATCCAAAATATACAAAGACCTCATGCACCTCAACAAACAAAAAGCAAATAATCCAATTAAAAAATAAGCAGAAGCTCTGAACATCACTTTTCAAAGAATAAATTGAGATGGCTACAGGCATGTGAAAAGATGCTCCATATCACTAATCATCAGAGATATGCCAATTAAAACCACAATGAGATATCACCTAACAACAGTTAGAATGGCCTACATTCAAAAGACAAACAACAACAAATGCTGGCCAGGATGTGGAGAAAGGGGAACCCCCCTACACTGCTGGTGGGAATGTAAACTAGTTCAACTACTGTAGAAAGCAGTATGGAGGTTCCTTAAAAAACTAAAAATAGTAATACCATTTGACCCAGGAGTTCCACTCCAAGGAATTTACCCAAAGAAAACAACTTCTCAGATTCAAAAAGACATATGCAACCCTATGTTTATTGCTGCACTATTTACAATAGCCAAGAAATGGAAGCAACCTAAGTGTCCATCAGTAAATGAATGGATAAAGAAGATGTGGTACATATACACAATGGAGTATTAATCAGCCATAAGAAGAAAACAAATCCTACAATTTGCAGCAACAATGATGGAGCTAGAGGGTATTATGCTTCGTGAAATAAGCCAGGTGGAGAAAGAGAAGTACCAAATGATTTCACTCATTTGTGGATCATAAGAACAAAGGAAAAACTGAAGGAACACAACAGCAGCCGACTCACAGAACCCAGGAATGGACTAACATTTACCAAAGGGAAAGGGACTGGGGAGTATGAGTGGGAAGGGAGGGAGAGGGGGAATAAGGGGCATTACAATTAGCACACATAACATAGGGGTGGGGTCACAGGGAAGGCAGTATAACACAGAGAAGACAAGTTGTGACTCTATACCATCTTACTATGCTGATGGACAGTGACTGTAATGGGGCATGTGGTGGGGACTTGATAAGGGGGGAATCTAGTATCCACAATGTTGCTCATGTAATTGTATATTAATTATGCCAAAGTTTAAAAAATTTGAAAAGATTGTATATCAGCAATAATTCAAAAAAATAAAACAAAAACAAAAAACAAAAAAAGAAAAGAAAGGTCTCAATTCTTGATCTTAGCTTCCAACTTAAGAAATGAGAAAAAGATGAGCAAATTAAATGAAAATAAGGCCATGAAAGGGGAAAAATGGTAGTTTATTATTAAAGTGGTAACAAATGATATAGAAGAAAGAAAAACAACTGAAATAAAATAAATAGAAAACTCATTTTTGAAATAGGTCAATGAAGTTGATTAACCTCTAGGCAAACTGATCAGGACAATAAAAGAGAGAAAAGATATGAGTTAACAATACTAAGTATGAAGAAAAGTGACCTCACTGAAGAGTTTAGATATACCAATGGTAATAAATTTTATAAGTAACTTCATGCCAATGAATTCCTCTATTTAGATAAAATGGACAACTTCCATGTTCAATAAAATGAACACAAACTAACAAACTCACTCAAGGAATAAACTGAATAGTCCTATATGATCTTAAAAACAGAATTTTTATTAAAAAATTATCCTTCAAAGAAAGATTCAGACACAGATGGCTTCACTAATGAATTCTACCAAACATATAATAAAGAAATAATATAAACTCTACACAAACCATTTCCCCAAAATTGGATAGGTAGGAACACTTCCCAACTCATTCCATGAAGTCAGCATTCCCTTGATACTAAAACTAGATAAAGATATTACAAGAAAACTATGGACAAATATCCAATTTCTGGGAATACAGGTTAGCTTATCACTACAAAATCAATCAATATAATTCTCCGTCTAAGTAAACTAAAGAAAAATACATATGACCATTTCAATAAATGCAGAAAAATGATTTGACAAAATCCAAGATCCATTTCTGATAAAAACTCTCAGCAAACTAGGAATTGAAGAGAAATTCAACCTGAAAAAGGCCATCCACAAAAAACATACAGCTAACATCATACTTAATGGCAAAATATCACACGTTTTCCAAGATCAGGAATAAGACAATGTCTGCTCTTGTGACTTCTACTCAACATTTCACTGGAGGTTCTAGCCGGTGTAGTAAGACCTAAAAACCAAATCAGAGAAATCTAGTTTGGAAAGGAAAAAGTAATGCTAACTGTATTAAAGACAACATAATTGAAAAATTGTTCATGTAGAAAATAAGACGAAATCTACAAAAAGCTACTAGAACTGAAGAAAACAAAGGCAAAAATCTCTTGAACATAAGTATGAGCAATTTTTTCCTGGAAGCATTTCCTTGGGCAAGGGAAACAAAATCACAAATGAACAAGTGGGACTACATCAAACTAAAAAGCTTCTGTACATCAAAGGGCACTATCAACAGAATGAAAAGGCAACCTACAGTATGGGAGAATATATTCATAAACAGTTCTTCCAATAACGAGTTAACATCCAAAATATATAAAGAACTCATGCACCTCAACACCAAAAAAATCAAATAACTTGATTTAAAAATGGGCAGAGGACCTGAACAGACATTTCTCCAAAGAAGAAATACAGATGGCCAACAGGCACATGAAAAGATGCTCCACTTTGCTAATCAGGCAAATGCAAATCAACAACAATGAAGTATCACCTCATACCAGTTAGAATGGCCACTATCCAAAAGACAAGAAATAACAAGTGTTGGCAAGGATGTGGAGAAATGGGAACTCTCCTACACTGCTGGTGGGAATGTAAGTTGGTATAGCCACTGTGGAATGAAGTATGGAGGTTCCTCAATAAACTAAAAATAGAAATACCATTTGACCCAGTAACTCCACTTCTAGGAATTTACCTGAAGAAAACAAAATCCCTGATTCAAAAAGATATATGCAATCCTACATTTATCACAGTATTACTTACAACAGCCAAGATATGGAAGCAACCTAAGTGTTCATCAAAAGATGAATGCATGAAGAAGATGTGGTACTTATTATACACAATGGACTATTATTTATCTGTGAGAAAGAAATTCCACCATTTGCAACAACATGGATGGATCTAGAGGGTATTATGCTGAGTGAAATAAGCCAGAGACAAATACCATATAATTTCACTTACTTGTGGAAAAGAAAAACAAAGCAAAACAGAATGAACAAAACAGCAGTAGATTCATAGACACTGAGAAGTGACGAGTGGTTCCCATAGGGTTGGATTGGGGTGGGTGGATGAGGGGGCTAAAGAAGCACAAAAGTTCTCAATCATAATATAAGTTGTTCATGGGATAGTAGTACAGCATGAAGAATGTAGTCAGTGATTCTGTAACAACTTTCTATGTTACAGAAAGATAGTAACCACACGAGTGGGGGTGAGGTTTTAATAATATGGGTAACTGGAACCACTGTGCTATATATTTGAAACTGATACAAGATTATATATCAATGATACTTCAATAAAAAAAGAAAAGCCACTAGAACTACTGAGTTTAGCAAGACTGCAGGAAAGACTGATACACTCCCCCACACACAAAAATCAACTGTATTTATATATTCCAGCAGCAGAAAAATACCATTTATAATAGCATCACATGCATGACATATACAGATAAATCTTACAAAATACATGAAAAACATTTACATGAAAAACTACAGAATGTTCTTGAGAGATATTAAAGAAAACACTAATAAAAGAGAAATACTGGATTGATGGGTTGAAAAACTCCATATTGTTATTATGTTTGTGTCTTAGTCTTATTCTGTTGCTATAACAAAGTACCATAGACTGGGTAGTTTACAAACAATAGAAATTTATTTCTCACAGTTCTGGAGGCTGGGAAGTCCAAGATCAAGGTGCCAGCATGGTTGCATTCTGCTGAGAGATCTCTTCCTGGTTTACAGCCAGTGCCTTCTAGCTGTATCCTCACATGGAGGCTAAGGAGCTCTGTGTTGTCTTTTTTAAAAAGCATTGATTTCATTCATGAGGGATCTGCCCTCATGACCAAATCTCCCAAAGGCCTTACCCTCCTAATACAATTACATGGGGCATTAAGATTTTAACATATGAATTTGGGGAGGGACATAAACATTTAGACCGTAATAGTTCTCCCCAAATTATTCTATATATAGGCTGTACTTATTTTGTATAGTACTGTGTTAACTGAAAAATATGCATATTAGAACCATGCAAGGTGAGGTCTTGGGTACTACACAAAGCTGACAACTACCTGTATTCTACATAATCCCAGTCAAAATGCTAGGAGGCTGTTTTTTTCTTTGCAGAAATTGACAAACTAATTCTATAAAATTCTGAGCATATGGAAATACAAAGGACCTAGAAAAGCATAAACACTTTTGATAGAGTAGAACAAAGTTGAAGTAATGATATTTAGGACTTACTATGAAACTGCAGTAATAAAGACAGCATGGTATTGCCCTAAAGACAGACCAAAAGGTCAGTGGAACAGAGTGAAGAGTTTTGAAACAGATCCATACTTATATGTACCACCAACTTTTAACAAAGTTACAAGGAGAATTCAATGGATAAAGGATAGTCTTTTCAAGAAACAGTGCTGGAACAACTGTTTATCTGTATATAAAAAGGAAAAAAAATTTGTATCTATACTTTGCATCATATACAAATATTAACTCAAAATGGATCATAGACCTAAATGTGAAACTTAAAACTATTAAACTTCTGGAAAAAGGCACAGGGGACAACCTTCTGACTGACCTTGAGTTAGGCAAAGATTTCTTAGAAATAGCACCAAAAGCACGACCCATAAGAAAACAAATTGACAAACTGGACTTCATCAAAATCAATGACTTCTCATCTTCAAAAGACACCATTAAGAAAACAAAAAGTCACTAAGTAAAATATTTGCAAATCACATATTTTTTTATCAAGGACTCACATCCATAATATATAAATACAAATAAGGAACTGTATATAAAAAATAGAGAACTCTCATAACATTAAAAAACAGTTCAATATAAAAATGAAAAAAGGTTTGAACAGATATCTCAACAAAAAAGATATGTGGATGTCAAGTAAGCACATGAAACAACGTTTAACATCATTGGTCATTAGGGAAACACAAATTAGTAACACTAGGGAATATCAAAATACACCTGGTAGATTGGTTAAAATTTAAAATATGGATCATACCAAGTGTTGTCAAGAATGTGGAGGAACTAGAACTCTCATATACTGCTAGTAGAAATGTAAAATGATATGGTCACTTTGGAACACAGGCAGTTTCTCAAAAAGTTAAACTTACATCTATCAAATGATTCAGCCATTACACTCTAAGTTATTTTCCAGAGGGATAAATTTCATACACAATGAAATTTCATAGCAAGTTTACTTGCAATAGTCCTAAATCAGAAACAACCCACATGTCTATCAACAGGTCAATGAATATATAAACTGTGATATAACTACACAGGGGAATACTACCCAGCAATAATCAAGAATCAACTACTGATACCTGCTACAGCAGCCCAACCAAAGTGCACAATTCCATTTATATAAAACTCTAGAAAATGTAAACTAATTTATAGGAACAGAAAGCCAATCAGGGGTTGGAAAATGGTTGGGGTTGGGGAGGAATGTGCAGAAAGGCAGGAGGGTGGGATTACAAATGGCCACAGGAAACTTTTGGTCCTGATAGATATATTCATTACCTTAATTGTAGTGATGGTTTAATAGGTTTATACATATGTCAAAACTTATCAAATTGTACACTTTAAATACGTGCAGTTTATTGGAAGTCAGTTATATTGACGTAAAACTGTCAAAGAAAGACAACTGACTTTTTAATGTAAAAAATAATACATGTAGGGTTTATAACATATACAGAAGCAAAAGGTATGAAAACAATAGTGGAAAGGATGGGAAGATGCCAAATGGACATACGGTATTATAGGGAGCTTGTGGGGACAGTGGTTAAATGTTATTTGAAAGCAAACTGCAAGCAATTAAAGATGTATATTTTAAATTGTAGAGCAGCCATATAAGAATAGTGGTATAGCTAAGAAGCAAACAGTGAAAATAAACTAGCATGGTAAAAAATACTCAACAAATCTAAAGGCAGCAGAAAATGTGGGGAAAAAAGAACAGATGGGAGGAATAGAAGATAAATAAAATCATGAAGGAATCATTTCCAGCCACACCAATGATTATATTCTATGTAAGTGGTCTAAATACTAAACAAAACTTAAAAAACTAAAAAGTGGCTATAATAACCAGGAAAAGTAGACTTATTAGGACAAAGAAAGACATTTCATACTGACAAAAGGACCAATTTATCAAGATAATACTCATAAGGAGACCTACTGAATGAGAGAAAATATGTGCAAATCATGTATCTGATAAGGGGTTAATATCCAAAATGTATAAAGAATTCATATATCTCAATAACAAAAAAATCTGATTAAAAAATGGGCAGAATACCTGAACATTTTCTCAAAGAAGACATGTAGATAAAACATGTACATGAAAAGATGCTCAACATCACTAATCAGTAGAGAATGAAAATCAAAACCACAATGAGGTACCACCTCATACCTGTTAGAATGGCTATTATCAAAAAGACAAAAAATAACAAGTGTTGGGGAGGATGTGGAAAAAAGGGAACCCTTGGGCACTATTTGTAGAAATGTAAATTGGTTATAGACACTATGGAAAACAGTATGGGGATTCCTCAAAAAATTAAAAATAGAACTACCATATGATCCAGAAATTGCACTTCTTGGTATTTATCCAAAGAAAAATAAAACAATGACTTGAAAATATATATGCAGCCCCATGTTCATTGCTGTGTTATTTTACAATAGCCAAGTTCTGGAAACAACCTAGGTGTCCCTCAGTGGATTAATGGATAAAGAAATTGTGTATATATACAATGGAATATTATTCAGACATAAAAAAAGAATGGGATCTTGTCATTTGTGATAACATGGATGGACCTTGAGGATATTATGCTAAGTGAGATAAGTCAGAGAAAAACAAATGCCATATGATTTCACTTTTATGTGGAATCTAAAAAATAAATACAAAAACAAAACCATAAATACCAAGATAACAGAGAACAGACTGGTGGTTGCCAGAGGCAGCAGAGGCAGCAGGTAGGGAGTGGGTGATATAGTAAAGGGAGTCAAAGGTATAAATTTCCAGCTATAAAAAAAGCAAGTCATGGGGATGTAATGTACAACATGATGACTATAGTTAATAATACTATTCTGCAAATTTGAAATCTACTAAGAGTAAATCTTAAAGGTTCTCATCACAAGAAAGAAAATTTGTAACTATGTACAATGACACGTTAACTAGACTTACTATGATGATCACTTTTCAATGTATACAAATATTGAATCATGTTGCACACCTGAAGCTAATACTACTTATACGTCAATTATGCCTAAATAAAAAGACATAACACACAGAAATGTATATGGACCTAATAATAGAATTATAAAATACAGGAAGTAAAACTTCACAGAAGTGAGAAATAGATAAATCCAAAATTACAGGTGAAAACGTTAAAAAACTCATTTCTCAGAAACTGATACAGTAAGTAGAGAGAAAATAAGTAAGGATTACAGAAGAATACCATAAACCAACTACAACGGACATTATAGAAAAATCTACCAAATAAGAACAAAATACACATTCTTTCTAAGAATACATGGAACATTCACCAAGATGGACAATTTGCTGAGTCATAAAACAGTCTCAGTAATTTAGAATGACTGAGATCATACGTAGTATTTCTGAACACAGTGGAATTGAAATACCAATAATGAAACAGAACAAAACAATTATCTAGTATCTGGAAATTGAAAATACACTGTAAAATAACTCACAAGACAATTTATTATAAGGGAAATTAGAAAATACTTTGATCTTAATAAAGAAAAATATTCTTTGGGATGCAGTAATTTTTTTTTTTTGGCCCTGAGCTTAGGTCGCATGCCAATTCTTGAACCAATCACAGTGATTGGGGAAAGAAGTTTATCTCATTGGCTAGCCTAGACCATGTCCCCACCCACGGAGGCAGAGAGGTAGATTAATGTCAGCCCCTTAACAACCACATGGAAGAAGCGTTGAGCAAATTACCGATGCCCATTACAGGGAATGTTCCAAGGAACTATTTTAGTTATATCTGACTTCATTGTATATTAAACACATATATTCTACGTTAAAGAAGTGCTATCTTGTGGCAAATGCCCATTATTTAGGCAGGTAACTTTGTAGAAAATGTCTTTCTTTTCATTTTCTTTTTCTTTTTATTAATGTTGGTATTGTTAATGTACAATCACTTGAACAACATTATAGTTACTAGACCCCCTATTATTAAGTCCCCCCCTATATACCCCACTACAGTCACTGTTCATCAGCGTACTAAGATGCTATAGAAACAATACTTGTCTTTTCTATAAATACTGCCGTTCCTGTGTCCCGTGCTGCTGCATTACACGTGCTAATCATAATGCCCCCTTTCCCCCCCTTAACCCTCCCTTCCCACCCATCCTCCCCAGTCCCTTTCCGTTTGGTAACTGTTAGTTCATGCTTGGATTCTATGAGTCTGCTGCTGTTTTGTTCCTTCAGTTTTTCCTTTGTTCTTATGCTCCACAGATGAGTGAAATCATTTGATACTTGTCGTTTTCTGCCTGGCTTATTTCACTGAGCATAATACTCTCTAGCTCCATACATGTTGCTGCAAATGGTAGGATTTGTTTTCTTCTTCTGGCTGAAATATGTACCACATCTTCTTTATCCATTCATCTACTGATGGACACTTAGGTTGCTTCCATTTCTTGGCTATTGTAAATAGTACTGTGATAAACATAGGGGTGCATATGTGTTTCTCACACTGCGCTGCTGCATTCTTAGGGTAAATTCCTAGGAGTGGAATTCCTGGGTCAAATGGTATTTCTATTTTGAGTTTTTGAGGAACCTCCATACTGCTTTCCACAAGGGTTGAACTAGTTTACATTCCCACCAGCAGTGTAGGAGGATTCCCCTTTCTCCACATCCTCGCCAACATTTGTTGTTGTTTGTCTTTTGGATGGTGGCCATCCTCACTGGTGTGAGGTTATATCTCATTGTGGTTTTAATTTGCATTTCTCTGATGATTAGCGATGTGGACCATCTTTTCATGTGCCTGTTGGCCATCTGAATTTCTTCTTTGGAGAAGTGTCTGTTCAGTTCCTCTACCCATTTTTTAATTGGCTTCTTTGCTTTTTGTTTGTTGAGGTGCATAAGCTCTTTATATATTTTGGATGTCAACCCCTTATCGGATATGTCATTTATGAATATATTCTCCCATACTGTAGGATGTCTTTTTGTTCCACTGATGGTGTCCTTTGCTGTACAGAAGCTTCTTAGTTTGATATAGGCACACTTGTTCGTTTTTGCTTTTGGTTCCCTTACCCGGGGAGATTTGTTCGTGAAGTAGTTGCTCATGTTTATGTCCAAGAGATTTTTGCCTATGTTTTTTTCTAAGAGTTTAATCGTTTCATGACTAACATTCAGGTATTTGATCCATTTTGAGTTTACTTTTGTGTATGGGGTTAGACAGTAATCCAGTTTCATTCTCTTACATGTGGCTGTCCAGTTTGGCCAACACCAGCTGTTGAACAGGCTGTCATTTCCCCATTGTATATCCATGACTCCTTTATCGTATATTAGTTGACCATATATGCTTGGGTTTATATCTGGGCTCTCTAGTCTGTTCCACTAGTCTATGGGTCTGTTCTTGTGCCAGTACCAAATTGTCTTGATTACTGTGGTTTTGTAGTAGAGCTTGAAGTCAGGGAGCGTAACGCTACCAGCTTTATTCTTCCTTCTCAGGATAGCTTTGGCTATTTGGGGTCTTTTGTCATTCCATATGAATTTTAGTACTATTTGCTCTAGTTCATTGAAGAATGCTGTTGGTATTTTGATAGGGATTGCATTGAATCTGTAGATTGCTTTAGGCAGGATGGTCTTTTTGATAATATTAATTCTTCCAAGCCAAGAGCATGGGATGAATTTCCATTTATTAATGTCCTCTTTAATTTCTCTTAAGAGTGTCTTGTAGTTCTCAGGGTATAGGTCTTTCACTTCCTTGGTTAGGTCTATTCCTAGGTATTTTATTCTCTTTGATGGGATTATGAATGGAATTGTTTTCCTGATTTCTCTTTCTGCTAGTTCACCATTAGTGTATAGGAATGCAACAGATTTCTGTGTGTTAATGTTGTATCCTGCAACTTTGCTGAATTCAGATATCAGATTTAGGAGTTTTGGAGTGCAGTCTTTAGGGTTTTTTATGTACGATACCATGTCATCTGCAAACAGGGACAGTTTGACTTCTTCCATACCAATTTGCATGCTTTTTATTTCTTTGTGTTGTCTGTTTGCTGTAGCTAGGACCTCCAGAACTATGTTGAATAACAGTGGGGAGTGTGGGCATCCTTGTCCTGTTCCTGATCTTAAAGGAAAAGCTTTCAGCTTCTTGCTGGGAAGTATGATGTTGGCTGTGGCTTTGTCATATACGGCCTCTATTATGTTGAGGTACTTGCCCTCTATACCCATTTTGTTGAGAGTTTTTATCATGAATGGATGTTGAATTTTGTCAAATGCTTTTTCAGCATCTATGGAGATGATCATGTGGTTTTTGTCCTTCTTTTTGTTGATGTGGTGGATGATGTTGATGGATTTTCGAATGTTGTACCATCCTTGCATCGCAGAGATGAATCCCAGTTGATAATGGTGTGTGATCCTCTTGATATATTTTTGAATTCGGTTTGCTAATATTTAGTTGAGTATTTTTGCATCTACGTTCATCAGGGATATTGGTCTGTAATTTTCTTTTTCTGTGCTTTCTTTGCCAGGTTCTGGTATTAGAGTGAGCTGGCTTGTAGAATGAGTTTGGAAGTATTCCTTTCTCTTCTACTCTTTGGAAAACTTTAAGGAGGATGGGTATTAGGTCTTCACTAAATATTTGATAAAATTCACCAGTGAAACTATCTGGTCCAGGAGTTCTGTAGTTAGGTAGTTTTTTGATTACCAATTCCATTTCTTTGCTGGTAATTTGTCTATTCAGATTTTCTGTTTCTTCCTGGGTCAGCCTTGGAAGGTTGTATTTTTCTAGAAAGTTGTCCATTTCTTCGAGGTTATTCAGTTTGTTAGCATATAATTATCAGAGTGTTCTCTCATAATTCTTTGTATTTCTGTGGTGTCCATAGAGATTTTTCCTTTCTCATTTCTGATTCTGTTTATGTGTGTAGATTCTCTTTTTCTCTTAATAAGTCTGGCTAGGGGTTTTTCTATTTTGTTTATTTTTTCAAAGAACCAGCTCTTGGTTTCATTGATTTTTTTCTATTGTTTTATTCTTCTCAATTTTATTCATTTCTTCTCTGATCTTTATTATGTCCCTCCTGGTGACTTTGGGCCTCATTTTTTCTTCTTTTTCCAGTTTCAGTAATTGTGTCTTTAGACTATTCATTTGGGAATGTTCTTCCTTCTTTAAGTAGGCCTGGATTGCAATATACTTTCCTCTTAGAACTGCCTTTGCTGCGTCCCACAGAAGTTGTGGCTTTGTGTTGTTGTTGTCATTATTCTCCATATATTCTTTGATTTCTGTTTTGCTTTGATCATTAACCCATTGATCAATTAGGAGAATGTTGTTATGTCTCCATGTATTTGTGAGCCTTTTTGTTTTCTTTCTAAAATTTATCTCTAGTTTTATACCTTTGTGATCTGAGAAGTTGATTGGTAGAACTTCAATATTTTTGAATTTACTAAGGTTCTTTTTGTGGCCTAGTATGTGGTCTGTTCTGGAAAATGTTCCATGTGCACTTGAGAAGACTGTGTATCCTGTTGCTTTCTGGATGGAGTATTCTGTAGATGTCTGTTAGGTCCATCTGTTCTAATACGTTGTTCACTGCCTCTGTCTTCTTACTTATTTTCTGTCTGGTTGATCTGTCCTTTGGAGTGAGTGGTGTGTTGAAGTCTCCTAGAATTAATGCATTGCATTCTATTTCCCCCTTTAATTCTGTTAGTATTTGTTTCACTTATGTTGGTCATCCTGTGTTGGGTGCATAGATATTTATAATGGTTATATCCTCTTGTTGGACTGACCCTTTTATCATTATGTAATGTCCTTCTTTGTCTCTTGTTTTGAAGTCTATTTTTTCTGATACAAGCACTGCAACTCCTGCTTTTTTCTCACTATTAGTTGCATGAAATATCTTTTTCCATCCCTTTACTTTCAGTCTGTGTCTGCCTTTGGGTTTGAAGTGAGTCTGTTGTAGGCAGCATATAGATGGGTCTTGCTTTTTTATCCATTCAGTAACTCTATGTCTTTTGATTGGTGCATTCAGACCATTTACATTTAGGGTGATTATCGATAGGTATGCACTTATTGCCATTGCAGGCTTTAGATTGTAGTTACCAAAGGTTCAAGGGTAATTCCCTTACTATTTGACAGTCTAATTTAACTCATTTTGTATGGTA
>JAVSCE010010625.1:0-12117 GCA_032199065.1 Smutsia gigantea | reverse complement strand
TCCTGAAGCACCCCCAGCACCCACTGGGCCTCAGGCGGAGTCGTCTCCTGATGCCCCCCCGGCACCCACAGGGCCTCAGGTGGAGTAGTCTCCTGAAGCACCCCCGGCACCCACCGGGCCTCAGGCGGAGTGGTCTCCTGAAGCACCCCCAGCGCCCACTGGGCCTCAGGCGGAGTCGTCTCCTGAAGCACCCCCAGCACCCACTGGGCCTCAGGCGGAGTGGTCTCCTGAAGCACCCCCAGCACCCACAGGGCCTCAGGCGGAGTCGTCTCCTGAAGCACCCCCAGCACCCACTGGGCCTCAGGCGGAGTGGTCTCCTGAAGCACCCCCAGCACCCACTGGGCCTCAGGCGGAGTCGTCTCCTGCAGCACCCCAGGCACCCACAGGGCCTCAGGCCGAGTAGTGTCCTGAAGCACTCCCAGCACGCACAGTGCCTCAGGCGGAGTCGTTTCTTGAAGCACCCCCAGCACCCACACGGCCTCAGGCGGAGTATTCTACTGAAGCACCCCCAGCACCCAAAGAGCGTCAGGCGGCGTAGTTTCCTGAAGCACCCCCAGCACCCACAGCGCCTCAGGCGGAGTAGTCTCCTGAAGCACCCACAGCACCCACTGGGCCTCAGGCGGAGTCGTCTCCTGATGCACCCCCGGCACCCACAGGGCCTCAGGCGGAGTAGTCTCCTGAAGCACCCCCTGCACCCAAAGACCGTCAGGCGGCGTAGTTTCCTGAAGCACCCCCAGCACCCACAGCGCCTCAGGCGGAGTAGTGTCCTGAAGCACCCCCGGCACCCACGGGGCCTCAGGCGGAGTAGTCTCCTGAAGCACCCCCGGCACCCACAGGGCCTCAGGCGGAGTGGTCTCCTGAAGCACCCCCAGCACCCACCGGGCCTCAGGCGGAGTCGTCTCCTGAAGCACCCCCAGCACCCACTGGGCCTCAGGCGGAGTCGTCTCCTGATGCACCCCTGGCACCCACAGGGCCTCAGGCGGAGTTGTCTCCTGAAGCACCCCCGGCACCCACAGGGCCTCAGGCGGAGTAGTCTCCTGAAGCACCCCCGGCACCCACAGGGCCTCAGGCGGCGTGGTCTCCTGAAGCACCCCCAGCGCCCACTGGGCCTCAGGCGGAGTCGTCTCCTGAAGCACCGCTAGCACCCACTGGGCCTCAGACGGAGTAGTCTCCTGAAGCACCCCCAGCACCCACAGGTCCTTAGGCCTCTCCTTTGCAGGAAGCATGGTGTGGGTACACAGGAGACACTCGGGCCGTGGAATTCAGGCTGTTTTACTCTCTCCTAAAACCACAATCCAGTTCCAGAATGAATAAGATGTTTCTTGTTTCTTAACACTGATCACAGGTAGCTGAGAGTCTAGAAAACAGGATCATCGACCACTGCCGTCAAGTCACCGACAGAATGTGCCTGCATGTACTGAATTCTGGCTTCCTCATGTTCCCCTTCTTCTTTCCACCCCCCCCCCTCGCCCCCCATTACCAGCATCACCAGGCCTCTGAGCCATGAGGCTATGGAGCCTGGTCTTCATTCTGAAGGAGCTGCATGAATTTTTTCCAAGTGGAGCCCTCATTAGACAAACAAACCTCTTTCTGCTAATATTATAACCATTTCAAAATCCCCTTCCACTGTGGATGCGAGTGAGGTGGAAGAAAGTGGGTGAAGAGACAGAGCTCTGCCACAAACAAGCAAATTTCTTCCTCTCAGAAATTACTTAAGCGGCCAGAAGGCTTGGAAGAGCTAATGGCCCTCCCTGGAAGGTGCCAGGTGTGCCCAGGGAGTGGCTGCCATAAGGCCAGCCCTCTGAGAGAGCCTGGAGTTGCACAGCTGACCCTCAGCCATGTGGGGCAGGAACTGACTGGACGCTGCTCCCCCTCCGAGCTAAAATAGGCCATTTGTAGGCAGCCACCTCAGCTCCATCGGCCCAGGAGCACCTTGTCTACCGCACATATTTTCCCTTTCTTTACAAAGCTGTTTCCTCAGTGGGCTCAGGGAGGAAACCCCTGAGTAAACAGAGAGCACGCTGCTGGCCCCAAGGCTTCTCTGAGGCGTACCCCAGGGACGCAACCCCAGGCTAAGCCCACTTCCAGCCATCTTGCCAGCCCTCCGACCATCACAACTGTTGTTTCCATCAAGTAGTTCGTTTCAGCTACATATCCTTCAGCCTCGGAAGGAAAAGCTTATGTCTCCAAACAGCAAGGCAGAGGAAATCTGAGGCAGATGTCCGCTGAAGGCACTGAAGCCCTCTCTCTGCCCCTCCCTGCCAAGGGCCCTCCCTGGCAACAGAACAATGGCTCCGATCCTGCCGGGGAGCTCCACAGGCTTCCAGCTGGACTCATTTTCGGCATCTGTGCGGTTCAGGGGCCACATCTTGTGAGGGGGTGTTGGGTGAGCAAGTAGCGGCTGACATGTGAGGCCACAGAGGCATAGACACAGCTGTTATCCCCATTTGAAAGGTGGGGATCCTAAGGCTCAGAGGTCAATAGCGAAGAATTGACGGGATCAGAAGTACAGCCCAAGGCTGTCTGATTTGAAATCCCATGTCTTAACCATGACCCTTTCTCCACGGTGGCTGTTTGGCTGTGCGGGGCCAGCATCACAACCAGGCTTACCACCTACACAGGAAGGCCCTCCATACACTGCCCAGCCCAAAGACTGGGTCAGGAAATAAGTTCGCTGGACCTCAGGAAGGTGGCCAGAAAAAGTGGGTCTGCAGGAGCGGCTCTGTTCTTTGACAGTATTGCTCTTGGTTTTGATCCAGAAACCCAAGAAACAGATCATCTCTACCACTTACTGGTACCACCTTGAGCAATTTCCCCAATCTCGGCATGCCTCAATTTTCTCATCTTTAAAATGGAAATTATAAGAACCCCTACCTCAGAGGTGGTTGTGAGGATTAAGAAAGTCAATACGTGCAAAGCCCCCAGAAGAGTGCCCGGCACATGGTAAGCACCGTATATTGTCGATGATGCCATCGCGACCACCATACCTCCCTCATTCTCAACATCACCACCCTCTCGGCCTGACGCGTCCCCCCACCGCTCTGCAGGCAGAGCTAAGCGCTCTGGCCCATTGCTGCCAACAGCCTCTCACAAGAAGTCCTAGCATTTGGGTCAGTGTGTCTAACCTAAACAGGAATTGTGACTTTTCATCTCTGTATCTTCAGTGTCTTATACAGTTCCTGGCACATAACAGATATGCAACAAATGTGTGTTGAATACATGAAAAATGGTGCTTACTTCTAAAAAATAAGGCTCTCAGATAAATCACAAAGGGTATCTGATTTTTTATAAGATTTTTAGTATGCCCTTAAAGATACAAACATAATAATAGGTGATAAGAAAATTGAAAGGGCTTTAAATTGTGACATGTTAGACACACATAAGAGACTTCTATTGTGACAATGATTGTATCAAATAATAACAAACCCAATCTGAGAAACAACTTGAGTGTCTCTGATGCCCTCGAGAGTCCCTCCCCCCTTCAGCATTTGAAGACTCAGAAACAACCAGTCTCAAGAAGTATCTCCATCAGTCTTGCCCTAAATGAAATTTTCCCAAGGAATCACCAATGTCTGGAGTGTTTTAAAATGAACTTTCAATGGCAGAATCCAAAAATAGGTTCATGAAATACTAATCGAGCACCTCCTGTGTGTCAGACACCAGACCTACAAATATGAGTTAAGACATGGCATCTAAGAGGGGAAATAGACACATGAATACATCATTCATATATGGTAATAGGTAGAGGCATGCCCAACATGTTCAGGAAGTTTAGAGGACAGCCCAGTTTGGGGTCTGAGGATTTTTAAACGGAGGTAGAGACTGACCTCGGACAGTGGGTGCATTTGAGGTTCTTCTCAGGGCAGCTGTGGTTCAGAAATACCAAGGACTGCTAAGCACATTGCTGCACATTCTAAGAAGGTGCAACTACAGCTCCTGCAACCATGCTTAAGAGTCAGCAAGAAAGCTGTCCCCTGGGCAGGCGCTGGAGCGGCTGACCTGCCTGGAGTCCCGCGGCCGGCCTCTCCCTCCGCCACCCAGCGGAGTCATCTGTGCTCAAGGCAGGCGCTGCCTCTGATTGCGTGGCTTCCCCGCAGCCCACAAGCCCTCCCCACTGAGTCCGCAGATAATGACCGAATGTCATCCACCTCACCTTGGAAATGCTTGCCGCCATCCATGCCCTGGGGGGAAGCAGTACCCTGTCCTGTTTTGATGACTTCCTTTCTTCAAGGTCATTGTGGGTGTGCTTCTGGTTTTCAAGGAATGGCTACTCTTTGTACTTGGAAAATTTCCTATAAGTATAGTGAGGTGCTCTAGACGTGAAACAATGGTGCCTGTTGTGGGTGGTAACTTCTCACGCAGCTTGTGCAGCTAGATACTGCACTATGTCACAGACTAGAAAGAAGAGTACAAATACAGGGAGCCCTAAGGTTTGGGACCAAGCTTTACCCTCCTTCTAAGGAAAAAGCTCAGGCCCCTGCCGGCCAGTTTGGCTGCTGGCACAGGGCTTTCTCAAAGCGCTAGCAGCCCATCCCGGCCCGGGTGGGACTCTGGACCTAGTCCTGCAAAGCCGTCTCCTTACCGGGATTAACAAACCCGTCTTTCCAAATCAGGCTCCTCGGCGCTCAGTAATTACCCTTAAGTAACCTTCCTCCCCACGGAGGCCCGAGAGCCCAGGGAAGGCCACGCCCTCAGACCTCGGAACACCTGATTCAGGGCCCGCAAGGAACTCAAAAGGAAGAGGCTGGTCTGGGAGCAAGAAGGCTTGGCAATTCGCAAGCAAGCACTGGGCGGAGGACAATGCATGTGGAGAGTAATACGTGGCTTTTGAAAACCGAGAAGTGCCCCCAAAGAAATTCCACACCACTGAGGTGCTTGTTGAAGTGGGAAAGGCAGAGGAAGGAAACACCAGGAAGCAGTGGCTGATTAAATACAGTCCTGTGGAAGAGCCACCAGCTTTGTGAAATGGAAAAAGCGAGAACTTCTAATAAAATAGAATTGTTCCACAATTTGGAACATTTGGCCAGCTCAGGTAGTGGATGATGTTTGCAAATCATGGAATTTTAAAATAATAACAACACTGATTTCTCTCTTATTTATATAAATGTTTACAGCAAAAGGTTGCAAAAACACAGAAAAGTATTTAAAAAATAATCAGAATCACCAGCAGAGAAATGCAAATACCATATGATTTCACTTACTTGTGGAATCTAAAAAACAAAACAAATGAACAATCAAAACGGAAATAGACATAGAGAAGGATTACCACGGAGAGAGGGGTGGGAGGATGGATGAAATATGTGAAGGAGACAAAGTACAAACTTCCAATTAAGAAATATTATAATTTTAGCACAGGGGATATCGCCAATAATATTGTAATATCTTTGACAGATAGCAACTACACTTAACATGGTGAGCATTTAATAATGTATATGTGTTTAATCACTGTTGTACACCTGAACCCAATATAATATTGTATATCAACTATAATTTTTAAAAAAGAGGTTTAAAAAAATCACCAGCAAGTCAGTCACTCAAGAATAACCACAGCTAATATTTGGTGTACCACTCCTCATCCTTTTGAACTATATCCATCACCTGAGATTTTTGTATAAAAGTCATATAATATTGTGGTATAGTTAGATATTTTATTCATTCATCTCACAAATACTTATTGATGGCATATTATGTGCTGAGGATACAGCAATGAGCAAAACAGACGAGCTCCCTGCCCTTGTGGAGCGGGGCACTCCTGGGGGAAACACACAATAGATACATAAACATGAAAATACAGCATTGCCGGGCAGCAGGAAGTGCTATAGAGAAAAGTGTAAGGTAGGGTAGGAGACAGGAAGCAGTGGATGCCAGTGGGTGCAGTGAAGATGGTGACTACTTTTATATGGTGTAGCCAGGGATGATCTGACTTGTAAGCTGAGAGCCAACCACACACTGAAGTAGTTGAAGAAGCAGCTGTATCCCAGGGCAGCGTTTCAGGCAGAGGGAAGAGCAGCAGCAAAGTCCTGGGGCCCAAAATGCTAAGCATGTTGGAAGCACACTCAGGAGTCCAGGGTAGCTGGAGTGGAATGAGTGTGGGAGCAGTGGAAGGATAGGGTCAGAAAGGGGCTGGAGTTGGGGGGAGTCAGATATGGAAGGCCTGTAGGCCGCTATATTCCTGTTTTGTTTCACTTATTGTTATTTTGTGAGCTTTTCCTACTTTATTACATATTCTTCCAAAACATAATTTTATATCAACAGCATAAAACTCAACCACATGGACCAATAATGTATTCAAACAATATTCTTTATTGTTATTTTGATTATTTTTCTGTTATTAATAGCATGATGGTTAAATCTGTTGTTAAACACATAAATGCTAAAACACATAAATCTTTGGGACATCTCTGGCTATGTCCATACAATAAATTTCCAAAAGTGTGCTTAATCAAGGAATATAAATATGCAAAAGGTTTTTGATACATATTGCCAAATTTGTCCAGAAAAGGACGGATAAATTATAACTCTGGAAGTGTAAGAATTTCCATTTCACTGCTGGATATGACGACTTTTAAAAATCTCTGACAATTTGATAAATGAAGACCTCTACTAAATTGTTATTTTAATTATTGTTTATTTGATCACTACTGAACTTAGAGTTTTTCATATGTTTATTGGCTATTAGTTGTCTGATCCGGTCCTGTCCATTTTTCATGGAGAAGTTTTTTCTTATTGATTTGGAGAGCTCTTTATATTTAAAGACTTTACTTATTTGCTGTTGTTTTTTCTCAGTTGTTAATTAACTTTTAGGTTGGCTTATTTTTTTTTACTTAAATTGTTAAGTTCTTAGGGAGTCAAATTTATCAATATTTCTTTTATGATTTAATCCTTTGCTTTCTCACTGCAGTATCAAATATCTTCCTATATTTTCTTTATTCTAAAAATGGTTTCCTTAAAGAAAATTCCTATTGTCTTTGGGATAAATATATAACTTTCTTTTTCTATTAAGCCAACAAGTTACCATCCTGTGATCATTAATTGAGTGGTGTAAACTTTTCCTACTAACATAAAGTATACATTTGTAATGTATAAAATTCATATATGTCTGTGTGTGCATAGGTACGCAATCACCAGGATTTTCTATCTTATTAATTTGTAAGTCTACACTTGAAATAATATCAGTTGAGCATCTTAGTAATTTTATATTTGGTAGGGAAAACCTTCCTCCAAATTCTTAGTTTTCTAGACTTTCTCATTTATTCTCTTCCATTTTTTCTTCCTATAACTTTAAACCACTGTTATCATAATTCATAAACAATTTGATAGTATTTTATTGAAATAATTTAATAGATACAAATTAACCTGCAGAGAATGTATATCTTCACAAATGAATCTTTTGTAAAATAGTATGTCTCTAAATCTAGAGAGCTCTTTTATGTATCTCAAAAACATTATTACCATTTTCCTCATACGGATTCTGTACATTTCTTTTAAGAATCTTATTCCAAAGAATTTTACTTTCTATTGTTATTATGAATTCTTTATTTGTGGGTTTTTTTTTAAAGGATACAACTGAAAAAGCTGGACAGAAGAAGGAAGAAGTTTGTGATGTAAATCATGAAGAACGACCTCCTTCCTGTGCTAATGATAATAGAGAGTGCAGCCCTGATGGGCAATTTCCTATCCATGGTCCCACATTTCACGGGGTAGGGAGTGAAAGATCTCGTGTGGGGTATGTACTAGTTAAACTAAAAGGCTAGGCTGCTACAACCAAAAGACGTAACAATACAATGGAGTGCAGAACAAAGTTTATTTCTCTTTCATATGACAGTCAGATATGAGCATACTAGCCTGGTGGGCACCTCTGGTCTATGAGGTCAGTCATGGACCCGCATTGCTTCCACCTATTGTGCTATACTCCCTACAGCATCTTTGTCTATTTGGTCAAAGCTAGATTGCCATTGTTATAAATGGTGCAAAGGGAGAAGTGAGTGTTGGAGAGGCACCACGGTGCTCTGGTCTAGGCCTGGGAATGGCACACAATACTCAGATTCCATTGGAAAGAACGTAATCACACTGCCACACCACATGCAAGGGGAGTGGGAAAATACAGTGTAGTCATCTACCCAGGAAGAAGGGAAAGACAGATTTGATGGGCAATTACTAATACCAGCCATAATGTGTCCCCTCAAATAGAAAATGTGACAGAGGGCTGATCACTTGGAAAGGGATATGTCCAATTACACAATCACACAAGTCGGTGCACTGTTTCTCCCCTTCAGGTCCCTGTTGCTCTTATGGTTGTAATACAGCAGCATATCTGAGTGACCACCTCCTCTCCTCTGAGAAGTAGATGGAGGGTTCATAATGACTAACTAAACTCACGAGAACATGCCACGGTTCTCTGCATTTTTCATCAACACTATTTCTTGGTGCTGTGCTCACATAATTGCAGGCTGTGGCTTTTTAGCACCAACATTGACACATTTGTTCAAAATAAATCCTTTCTATTTGTGGATCACCAGGGTCATCTGTCTGCTATTGTGTCTCACATCTATGCTACATTATGTGAAAGCAGCTTGTAGTAGAAATGTCAAGTTGTTTGCCAAAAGATAGTCTCCCTTTCTATAGAATTGGGTTATCATTAACTTGGTATTGGCCACAGAATTAAGACTGCACATTTCCCATCTTCCTTTACAGCTAGGTGTGGCCATGTGACTAAATTCTGGATAATTGTGATTAGAAGAAATATGTATCAATTCCAAGTTGTGTCCTTAAACAGAAGGAACATGCCTGTCCCTTCCTCTTTCCTCCTTCCGTCTGCCTAGAATATGGATGTAATGGGGAACCTGTGGAGAAGGCAGCACTCTGGAGGTGGTGGAGCCACAGCAGAAAGACCTGGGGCCAATGACTGTGCAGAAATGAGCACATACTGGCTTGGACTTCTACAAGCAAGAGAAATAAACTTCTATTTTGTATAAGCTGGGTCTCCGTGACAGCAGCTGAGACTGTATCTTAATAAATACAGAGTTTCAAGAACTTCTTGGCTGCCTCTCAAGTCAGCATCAGGCAGCTATCTGGGCTCCTTAGATGTCCCATACACATTTGTGCTGCAACAGCCGCTGTGTGCAGCTTTGAGGAATTCATTCTTTAATTCCCTCCCAATATCCTCCAAATGTATGTGGAGCACCTGCCATGTGCCAGGCATGGAGCCAAGTTTTGGGAACCTAACAATGAATAAGGCAAGGTCTCCATCTCTGAAGATTTTTTGGAGAAGGCTGATCACTTTAAGTGTATAAGGATAAGCTGGTGGAGAAATTCAAAGAGGGCTAAGAAATTTTGCTGAGAGTAGTTGATACCAACCAGAGACCTATAGCCATGTCTCTCAAGGTCTGTACATAGGTATTCACTATACCAGCTCCACAAGAAAAGGTGGCTCTGGAAAAAAAATCCTTAGATTAAAATTTCTTTTTTTTGCAACCTCCTTAATTGCTTTCATCTGAGATTCAACAAAGTTCAGAAACCCTACCAGAATGGAAGAAGTAAAATTGTCACCATTGGCAAATGACATGATACTATATATAGAAAACCCTAAAGACTCCACCAAAAAAAAACTATTAAACTAATAACAGGATTCAGTAAAGCTACAGGATACAAAATCAATATGCAGAAATCTTTTGCATTCCAATATACTAACAATGAACTAGCAGAAAGAGAAATCAGGAAAACAATTCCACTTACAATTGCATCAAAAAGAATACAATAACTAGGAATAAACCAAGGAGGTGAAAAATCTGTACTCTGAAACCTGTAAGAAACTGATGAGAGAAATTAAAGAGGACACAAATAAATGGAAACCTATCCCATGCTCATGGATAGGAAGATTTAATATTGTCAAAATGGCCATCCTGCAATGTATAGATTCAATTCAATCCCTATTAAACAACTAATAGCATTTTTCAACAAACTAGAGCAAATAATTCTAAAATTCATATGGAACTACAAAAGACTCCAAAAAGCCAAAGCAATCCTGAGAAAGAGGAGCAAAGTTGGGAGTATTATGTTCCCTCTCTTCAAACTATACTACAAAGCTACAAGGTGCTGGCACAAGGTGATTAGATCAATGGAACTGAACAGAGCCCAGAAATAAACCCATGCATATATGGTCAATTAGAATATAATAAAAGAGCCATGAATATACAACGGGGAAAAGACAGTCTCTTCAATAACTGCTGTTGGGAAAACAGGAGAGCTACATGCAAGAGAATGAATCTGGGTTACTGTCCAACTCCATGCACAAAAGTAAACCCAAAATAGATTAAAGACCCAAATGTAAGACATGAAATCATAAAACTTCTAGAAGAAAACATTGGCAGAAATCTCTTGAACATAAGCATGAGTAGTAAAAAATTACTGGACACATCTCCTCAGGCAAGGGAAACAAAATAAAAAATGAACAAGTGGGACTACATCAAACTAAAAAGCTTCTGTACAGCAAAGGACACCATCAGCAGAACAAAAAGGCATCCTACAGTATGGGAGAATATATTAATAAATGATTTATCCAATAAGGGGTTAATATCCAAAGTAGAAAAAGAACTCACAAGACCCAATAAAGCAAATAACCTGATTAAAAAATGGCAGAGGACCTGAACAGTTATTTCTCCAAAGAAGAAATACAGATGGCCAACATAAAAAGATGCTCCACATTGTCAATCATCAGGGAAATGTAAATCAAAACTGCAATGAGATATCACCTCACACCAGTTAGAATGGCCACTAACCAAAACACAAGAAGTAACAAGTGTTGGCAAGGATGTGGAGAAAGGGGAACCCTTCCACACTGCTGGTGGTAATATCAATTGGTACAACTGCTGTAGAAAGCAGTATGGAGGTTTCTCAAAAAACTAAAAATAGAAATACAATGCAATCCAGTAATTTCACTTCCAGGAATTTACCAGAAGAAGACAAACTCCCTGATTTGAAAACATATACGCACCCCTATGTTTATTGCTGCATTTTTTACAATAGCCAAGATATAGAAGCAACCAAAGTGTCCATTAGTAGGTGAACAGATAAAGAAGAAGTGGTACATATATATAATGGAATATTATTCAGCCATAAAAAAGAAAGCTGATACCAAAATTAAAAAAATTTTTTTTAAAAAAGAAAGAAATCCTGCCATTTGTGACAACATAGACGAACCTAAAGAGTGCTAAAGAGTATCATGCTAAGTGAAATAAACCAGGCAGAGAAGGACAAATACATGTAATTCCACTTATTTGTGGAATCTAAAAACAAAACAAAATGAACAAAATAGCAGTAGACTCATAGACACTGAGAAGTGACTGGTGGCTACTATGGGGGAAGGGTGGGGTTGGATGAGAGGGATAAAGGGGCACAAAAGTCTCAATCATAATATAAGCTGGCCACAGGGATGGATGATAGTGCAGCATGGAGAATATAGCCAATGATCCTGTAACATCTTCCTGTACTGATAGGTAGTAACTGCACTTGTGGTAAAGATTCAATAATAAGTATGTAACTGTTGAACCACTGTATTGCATACTTGAAAGTGATATAATATTGTATATCAACTATACTTCAATAAAAAAAAATACATTTAAAAAAAGAAACCCTACCAGAATACAGTGGTAGACTTTGTTAACATTTTAAAAGACAGTTAAGGCAGGAATGATTTCAACTGACTGCCATGAGTTTTCTCCCTGCAGTCCCTGTAACCTGCACCCCCACACGTAGCTGCCAGCTGGGTGGCGGATCCAACCTAGACCTGTCCAACAGCATCTGTCACCGCCACTCACCTGACCTTGCTCCAATCAAATTCAACCTCTGCCCATATCCTAAACATGCCTTGTGCTTTCCAGCTTGTGTGTTTTTTTTCAAACTGTTCTTCGTTTCTAGAAAGCCCTTCCCCCAGATTGCCTGATGGAATCTCAAATATTATGAAGATTTTCCTGATACTCTCAGCAGAATGTGTGCAAACACACACATACCCTGACCCTTATGTGACCCTGTCTTGCCCCCGACCAGACTGTAAGCTCCTTAGACCAGAGGTCACATCACTATCTTACTCATTTTGGTGTGCCCTTAGCACAGAGCTTT
>JAVSCE010010624.1:0-14782 GCA_032199065.1 Smutsia gigantea | reverse complement strand
GGGAATTATGCTCCCTGACTTCAAGCTCTACTACAAAACCACAGTAATCAAGACAATTTGGTATTGGCACAAAAACAGACCCACAGACCAGTCGAACAGAATAGAAAATCCAAACATTAACCCAAAAATATACAGTCAATCAATATTTGATAAAGGAGCCTTGGATATACAATGGGGAGATGACGGCCTCTTCAGCAGCTGGTGTTGGAAAACTGAACAGCTACATGTAAGAGAATGAAACTGGACTACTGTCTAGCCCCATACACAAAGGTAAACTCAAGGTGGATCAAAGACCTGAATGTAAGTCATGAAACCATAAAACTCTTAGAAAGAAACATAGGCAAAAATCTCTTGGACATAAACATGAGCAACTTCTTCATGAACATATCTCCCCAGGCAAGGGAAACAAAGCAAAAATGAACAAGTGGGACTATATCAAGCTGAAAAGCTTCTGTACAGCTAAGGACACCATCAGTAGAACAAAAAGACATCCTACAGTATGGGAAAATATATTCATAAAAAACGTATCTGATAAAGGGTTGACATCCAAAATATATAACGAACTCATGCACCTTAACAAACAGAAAGCAAATAATCCAATTAAGAAATGGGCAGAGGACATGAATAGACACTTCTCCAAAGAAGAAATTCAGATGGCCAACAGGCACATGAAAAGATGCTCCACATCACTAATCATCAAGAAATGCAGATTAAAACCACAATGAGATATCACCTCACACCAGTGAGGATGGCCAACATCCAAAACACAAACAACAACAAATGTTGGCGAGGATGTGGAGAAAAGGGAACCCTCCTACACTGCTGGTGGGAATGCAAATTAGTTCAACCATTGTGGAAGCAGTATGGAGGTTCCTCAAAAAACTCAAAATAGAAATACCATTTGACCCAGGAATTCCACTCCTAGGAATTTACCCTAAGAATGCAGCAGACCAATTTGAAAAGGACAGATGCACCCCTATGTTTATTGCAGCACTATTTACAATAGCCAAGAAATGGAAGCAACCTAAGTGTCCATCAGTAGATGAATGGATAAAGAAGATGTGGTACATATATACACAATGGAATATTATTCAGCCATAAGAAGAAAACAAATCCTACCATTTGCAACAACATGGATGGAGCTAGAGGGTATTATGCTCAGTGAAATAAGCCAAGCCGAAAAGACAAGTATCAAATGATTTCACTCATATGTGGAGTATAAGAACAAAGAAAAAATACTGAAGGAACAAAACAGCAGCAGACTCACAGAACCCAAGAGCGGACTAATAGTTACCAAAGGGAAAGGGACTGGGGAAAATGGGCGGGAAGGGAGGGATAAGAGGGAAAAAGGGGCATTACGATTAGCAGATGTAATGTTGGGGGAGCACGGGGAGGGCAGTACAACTCAGAGAAGACAAGTAGTGATTCTATAGCATCTCACTACGCTGATGGACAGTGACTGTAATGGGGTTGGTGGGGGGGACCTGATGAAGGGTAGTTTAATAATCGTAATATTGCACATGTAATTGTAAATTAATGATAATAAAATAAATTATATTTAAAAAAAAAAAGAAAGAAAGACAACACAGAAATGTTCCATTTATCCAAGTCCCTCTCCTCACTCCCATGAAAAGAAACATCACCACTTTTTAGGTTTGTCAGAGAAAATTACAGGTGAAGGCCTGAATTAACTGCATTTTTTTCTTTAATTTTCCATCTCGCATTTCCTGACTGGAGAAAATCTCAGTGCTTACCTCAATGCCAAAAGATATTTTTTCCCTTTCCATATTACAGAGCCAGCCCCTCCTGCTGTGTACAGTGGTTGGAACTGTGTGATCTGAAAACTAAACAAGAAATGTCACATACTATGAGATAAAAAGAGGTGTAAGGAGATGCAGGAAGGAAAAGAGGGGAATAGCAGTGTGACTAACCACAGCAACGATTCATCTCTAAAGCCCAAAAGTTCCTCTTTCAAAGAAAATGCCAGTCCAGTACCAGAGCTTCCACCTTAAAGAGAGAGCATAAGCTACCGTCAGGTGCACTTCCTTTTGTCACTGGAGAGAAAAACAGGCAGGTGGCAGAGCTCCTATTCACGCTTCTGCATGAGGTGTCCCAACTGTACACACAGGCACACATGAACGGACAGATCTGCAGGCTTAAAAGATACTGGAAGCGGAGAAGCCCAAGGTGTTTGCCAGAGGTCTTAAGGGGATCTTCTATTTCATTCCATAGTAATGCTCTTTTTGTTGACAAAAGTAAATTGATGATAGTCGAGAGGGAAGCATTTGGTGGAAAAATTCTGTTGACCCTTCTCAGATTGAATTTGACCACAGAACAGGATACCAGCAATTGCAGAAATGATAGATTATTGTAATGACTGCCAGAATGGCCTTTTGGCATGTTTAAATGGCAATAAATTTCACCAGGAAGAAGGCAATTTTACTACTTTAGAGCAGTAAGGAAACACGGTGTTTAAGGTGTAAATAAATTGTGGGTCATTAACAGGGAGCATATTCTGTTCATGTTGTAATTCTCAATCAGTGGCTATTCATATTTAATTTAATTATGTGGATTTACTTAGCCAATTATGCTTTTTCCAAGTCACAGACTTCTCAGGCTGACAATTTTGCTCTCTTCCTGTCTCCCTTATGTCCATAAACAAGCCCTAGTTTCTCCCTCATTTTTCCGTCCACAGGCACATAAATATGATTGGGATAGTTCAATAATCCTAGCTCACTGAATAACCTACTGAGATGATTAAATTAGAGACTGATCTGCCATGTGGTCTTTTCCTTGGCTCCAAAATCCCCTCCATCCCTTGCTCATTAATCTGGCTCGGTCCTTCACTGAACTCTGCCACTAAAGGTGGAGGCTGGACGGAGAGGTGTGCAATGAAGTTTGACATTTCCTCAAAAATGATTGTATTAAAACCCACTTACATTTATAGCTCCATCTCATTTGAGAATGTTAATAAGTTGTAATTTCATCAAGAGAAAGGTATTGGGATCTAATCAAGACAAAGGCTTTCTCACACTGGTATGGATCGTGCTTCTGAGGCATCACTTTAAAAGGTCATTTTTAAATACAGCTTGAGGTGATAATTAACAAAGTTCATTAATAACAACCTGCTTATGGAACACTTAAAATATTCAGGCTCCATATACAGTATCAGTTTCAGGCCAAATTCCACTCCAAGTTTGCATTCGCTCTAACCAGAGAAGCAAAATTCAGGAGACACATTCCAAATCAGGCAGCTCGATGCTGCACTGTACAGAACAAAATTACTGTCAGACTTGGGGTTGACCAGACAGGCACATGCCTCTGAACGCCTAAATCTCATTTTATACTAAGCACAGTGTGGCTTCTCCCTTCTGAGTATGACTCAGAGGACAGTCTGGATGACTAGTCCCAAGTCTCACTGTGACATCTAGAATCAGGCACCTACGTTTCTTTCTGCTGGCTTTGTGTTTCCTGGAATGTTTACTGAGACCACATTGGAAAACTTTCCTGTTCCTATAATTTTGTAAACTGCCAGGAACATACCAGGAGCCCCAACCACCTTTATGCCAAAAATATCATCTTGTTTATCTCAGATCAACCCAAGGAACTACTGAAACTCTGAGTGGCTCATACACAGCATAGTGGACACAGGGGTGCTCACCACCCTGAATTGCCGGCCATCCCAGAGTTCATGTGATGGACAGCCCAGATGGGGATGAGAGAGAAAACACAAGAGCATACGAAGTACAGAAAGCCACCAGTGGATGCTTCAGAAGGCAAAATCCGAGGGGACAGACTGAAAAGCCAAGGAGCTTATACAGAGAGAAAGAATCATTAATGTAGAGGTTGGAAAACTTTAGAAAATGATTTATTAATTGTCTTATTTTACAGATGAGCAAGTGGAGACTCAAAAATCTGATTGGCTTTTTCAAGACCAAAAGAGTTTAGTGACAAAACAGGACTTGAACAAAGATTTCCAACTCCTGTTTCTACCACTCCAGTGAACAGTATTCCAGGAAGGGCAAACCACTCAAAGTGTCCTTGAACTGCAGTGGGGATCTGCTAAGGAGTGGCTGCCGCCTGGGCTGCAGGAGCCTGAGAAGACCTGCAGGTGTCCTCACTTCACCCCTTGGCCGTGAGGTTCTGTGCTCACAATCCCTGACAACAAAGGCCTAGTGTGTTTAGGTTGTAGGGGTGGGAATGCAGTTTTCCAAGCAGGCATGTTGATCCCAAGGCCCAGGCTCATTTTTGTCATTACTGCTAGAGAGATAAAAAGAATACTGGGGAGGGCAGGGTATTTTTAGACTGCAGGGCCAGGTTATCTGGCTCTGGCTGAGATAAAGGTGAAGGGTCAGAACCTTGCCAGTTTTCACTGCAGTAAGTCAAGTTGACCACATGTGAAGAAGAGGCAATTTTTATAGAAGTTGTTGCCTTTTAAAAGCACATGGTCACGTGTGGTGATTGGTCAAGCCTGTGTTTCTAATGGGCTTGCCTCCCAGCTTATGTCCTCAGCCGATGATAGCCTATCTCTTGGCGCTCAGCTCACGCCCCAGCTAGAGCTCTCCCACATCAGGCCGACCAAGGGGAAGCCTGCCTGTCCTCCCTTTGTTTGCCCGTCTGTGGCTAAGCTAATAGTAGGTTAGTGAAAACGTCCGTGCACGGGGTTAATCGTGACCATAGGGAAGGTAATGGAGTTGGTGGCAATGATGATGCTGATGTGAGCATATGAGGTGGATGTGGACAGCTTTCTCTACTTACTGACGGGTGCTAAACTAGTAAAGCAAATAGCCTGCGATAAGATGTAAATGAAGGAACTTGAGTCAATAAATGACTGTTTACTTCACATTGTGAATGAATATGGTGGCCTTATGACCAAAAAAAAAAATTCATTTTCTTTCTGTTTGATTTCTACCTGGTTGACTTTATGACTTGCTTATTGTGTCAGGTTGACCAGGTACAATTAGCATGTCTTTCTAACAAAGATTAATAACTCTTCAGGTCAACAAAGGGCAATTAGATGTGGGGTATATTACACCAATACAGAGTGAAGGAGCCTTATTTATTTGATCTTATGCTGTTAGTCATATGTATAATGTCACAGACTCCCATCTACACCATAGCAATGAGGGAGAAAAACTAGTCCATTCTAGTGTAGGTAAAAGACCCTTTAGTTTAAAGCTAATTGCCCTTATACAATGCTTCCGAAAAAGGGTTGTTTTGAATTAGCTTTGTGAAGATAACACCTACTAAGCAATTAACACATACCAGACACAATGCCACATGTTTTATGTGCATTTTTAATTTAATTCTTACATTATGCCTATAAGAGTGTGGAAAAAGCTGTTTCTTGTTCACCCAATACCTATTCTCCCTTTTGTCTTCAGCAACAGAACCCTAATTTTATTCACGGTGACAATATTGACAGATCAGAAGATGGCATTTCTCAGCTTCTTTTATTGACTAGGATTGGCCATAGGAATAATTTCTAACCAATGAGATTTATGCAGAAGACTTGTTTGGGGTTTAAGAGATAGCTTCTTTAAGAAAGTTATCACTGCTTTTGCCCTTTCCCCATTTTGTCCTTCCTTGTATCTGAAAAATAAATGCGATGGCTCCAGCTCCAAAAGCCATCCTGGGCCGTGGATTAGGATGTTAGAAGAGGAAGACAAGAGGAGCCTAGGTTATCTTGATGACATCTCTTACACAGAGAGAAATAAAGTTCTATCTTTTTTAAACTACTGATTTTTTTAATTTTCTATTATATGTAACCCAAACTAATCCTAGTACAATAGATAAAAGTTATTATCATGTCTATTACAGAGATCAGGAAACTACAACTAGTAAGTGGCAGAGATGGAGTCTGATCCTAGGTTGTCTGATGCTGGACTAGGTTGTTTGATTCTATTATTAATGCTGCATTGCTTATTAAGAGCAACTGAAATGGCAGCCTCCTGCCCTTATTCCTCACTCTCTCCTAGAGCCATCTAGGATCTGCTTCAATCCTTCAAATCAAACTGGCCCTGTCTATCTTGCTTTAGACATTTACATGTGTCATTTCGTTTGACTGGGAAGTACTTCTCCCTGTTCTTTGCCTAGATAACACCTCTTGAGCTTTTAAAACTTGATTTAAACATCACTTCCTCTGAAAAAAGTCCCCTGGTCCCTCTTGTCTAGTTAAGATTCCCTCTAATAAATCACCATAGTTCTCTCATCACTCAGCACTTATCACTGAGCATTAATTCCTAATAGACTATGATGGAAGATATTGTGTTCATTGTTCATTATTAGATGGAACAGTATCTGGCCCACACAAAGCCAGGAATAGTGCTTGTTCCTACCAGCCAGAAGAGAACACCTCAGTTCCTAGGGCACTGGGCAGAGTACGCAGAAGGGTCTGGCCTTAGTGAGGAATGATTAGCCCTATATCAGACATGGCTCCAGTCCTACAATACATCTTAAAACAAGACCCAAGTGTATCTTAACTGTGTCCCAGAGAACAGCTGAACAATGTTTTTATATCTGGCACCCAAAGAGTACCAGGCACACAAAAAAGTACAAATATATGACATCTATTGATATGATGAAAAAGGATGAAACATCATAAAATATGATGCAAATATGACTGACATATTCTCTCCACAATGAAAAGAAAAAAATCAATTAATTGAAACTGATCCAGATACTAGAATTAACAGCCCAGAGCATTAAAACAGTTTTTATAATTATCCAGAATTTAAGTAAAGACATAGGAGATTTTTTTTTTAAAGATCCAAATTTAGCCTCTAGAGATGAAAGCTATAGTATATAAGATGAAAACTATACTGGGTAGGATTAATGGTAAATTAGATATTACAAAAGGACATATAGTACATTAAAAGACATTGGAATGTTAACTATCCAAAAGGAAATACAAAGAGAAAAAGCATTTTTAAAAATGAAAAGACCATCAGTGAACTTGAATCACTTCAAACAGCCTAATATACCCGTAACTAGGGGCTCAAAAGATAGGGTTAAAAGAAAAAAGATGGATAAAGATATTCCATGCTTATACTAAGAAAAAAAAATCTAGAGTGGCTATATTAATATCAGCTAAAGTAATTTTAGAGCAAAGAATATTAGCAGGGATAAAGAAGTTTATTTCATAATGATGAAAGGGTCAAGTCATCAAAAGGGCTTAACAGCCCTAAATATTTATGCACTTAATAATATAGCTTCAAAAAACATGAAGCAAAAACTGTCAGAACTACAAGGAGAAATCAACAAATCCACAATTATAGTTGGCGATGTCAATGCCCCTACTTCAATAATTGATAAAACAAGTACACAGAAAAATTAGTGAGGATATAGAACACCTGAGTAATACCATTGACCAACTTGACCTAATTGACAATTATAGAACAATCCCTTCAAAAACAGCCAAATACTCTTTTCAAGTACTCACAAAATATTTACCAAGATGGGAACAGGAATGGAAGGATTTAAAAGAGCACAAAGCAATTTCTTGGTGTGATGTATTTGTTCATTATCTTGATTATGATGGTGCATATATATGTCAAAACCTGTCAAGTTATAAATTCTAAATATGTACAGTTCATCATACCTCAATAAGGTCATTTAAAATATATAGGTATATAAATATAGATATAACAGGGCTCTTTTCTCTGAGTAGATCCAGAGGTAACAGGTAAAATTAACCTGTGTACCTCTGAATTGACCAGGGTATGGAATTCTCTATACTAGACTCCACGAGCAATCACTTGAATTGTTTTTTCACTAACACCCCTCACATAATTTTGACCCAGAATTTACTTTATAAATCCCCAACAGTAGATTAGTTCCATGGTCTCTCATCTTCAGTGTAGCACTACACTCAGGCAGCAGAATACGGATGGTGAAAAATCCCACCTATGTGCATAGGTGTCAGATTCCTTTATTCCAGTCTTCAGCTGATTCTCAGTCTTCAGCACAATGTTTTCATACTCCGTGCACATTCTTCCTCTACCTAGAATGCTTACCTGGTAAACTTTTAGGAAGACATATGATACGTCCTCTGCCAAAAAGCTTTCCCTGATCCCTTCACAAGTCAGGGGAGTTAATCCTTCCAGGTGCTAGGCTACTTCTGTACCTATTATCAGTCTTCCTATACTACACTAAAGTTACATATGTGTGTATATAATTTTATATCATAGACTTTTTTATGTTATAGCATAATGTATAATTTCATACACATAAACACACATATAATTATCTCCCCATTTCCTTCCCTAGGCTCCTTGAAAATCAAAACAAGGCCTTATAATACTTGGCACATAGTAGGTACTCAATAAGTGACTGTTAAATTGAATTGACTATTTTTACTACTGCCACAACAAAAATGTTTTGGAGAAATCAGATACTAGAAAGTGGGTCACTAAATATTCGTGAATGTTGACTCCACCTCTCAGTGTGGTACACACAGTAAGTATAATTTTGAAATCTGAGTGAATAATTGCTGGGAATCTTTCATGAAAAAGACAGTACATCAAGCTCAGATAAATTCTTATTCTGACTTAAAAGGAAAAAATTAAGTTTGGAAACTTCCTTTCAGAAAATTTACTTAACAAAATTCTAAACTTAGAAAATTCATTAATTATATAAAAATTTCCCCCATCCTTCTCATCCATACCACCCCTCCCCAGTGTTCTGTGGTTGTCATTTTGGGTTTGGTCTATTTTGAAAGAAAGAAAATAGTCTTAAGAAAGCCGGTGACAGCATTATGTTGAGGACCTGTTGGAGTGTCTCATCAGCAGGAGTGCCTCATTTCTCTTGCTGGCGGTACAGTGAGTCTCTGGAGACAAAAGGTTCTTATTCAACACCTATCAGCCCTTCACTTGGTTCAAACCCACATTGCTCAGTGGTACAGGGGTCAAGAGCATTGGCTTTAGAGCAGAGTTGCCTAGGTTTGAATCTCATGCCTACCATTTAATGGCTGTGTGACCTTAGACATGTCACTTAACCTCTCTGTACTTCAATTGCATATTAAGCAGTCAATGGATGTTAGAATAGGCACTCAATAAACATATATTTAATAAATGAGCGGCAGTTATCCAACAAGAGGAAATATACTATAAGTGATAGTTTTAGGCAAGAGTAAGTAGGTGCCATATTGTTTGATTTGAGAGATTTGGGTAGATTTTCTTACCAAAAAAATATTTCACAATTCCAAAAATTCCACCATAAAAAAAGAATCATTATTTTGAGTTAAAATGAACTCTCTCCCTAAGGTCTTTTTTAACTATTAGAAATAATACAGCATCATTACCATTGTCATTTTAATCATTATTGCTAGGTTATGTCAATTAGTCTTCAAAAACATCCTATGAGCTCAAGACTGATTATTCCCATTTTATAGGTAAGGAAAATGGGGCACAAGAAGAAACTTTGCCTGAGGACACAAAGAAAGATGGTGGTAGAGCGAGGATTTGAACCCAGGGTAGATGATGATAGAGCTAGGAGGGAACCCTGTGCCTACACTTAGAGGCACCGTTTCTATCCATCATTCATTCATGAAATAAATATTTACTGAGTTGATTCCACATACCAGAACCCATGCCAGGCTCCAGATATGAGGAGCACTAGGCAAGAGGCAGAGTAGACCCTGAAAAGCAAATGAAATAAAGCAGAACAGGGAGGTGGTTGGGAAGGGGGATAACTGGGGAGATGGAGCGACTGAATTCTGTCTTTGCTTATCTTTCAGGTCTACTGGTGGTCAAACCTGACTGCCCCATAGGGTCTGGCTTCTGCTTTGGCCATGCGTCCTGCCTCTTTCAGTGCAGCATCTGGAGGCGGTCTGCCCGACTAATGGCCAGTTCCATCACTTTCAACCTGTGGCAAGTGTCTGTTAACGTCTCTCAGTTTCTCATCTAACCTAGGAATGTACATTCTTACAGCCTACCTCATCAAATTGAACTTGGGAGAATTAAATAAAAGAGTCCATGCAGATAGGTCACTAACTTTTCTTTTTTCCATAATAGCTACTAGAAAATTTGTTTCTGACAGCCCACTTGGTTAATGATCCGGAAGGCGTCTCCCGATCAAGCTAATCCCAAGACTGAAGAAAAGGATTCCCTCCTCCTGCTTTCTCTCTGAGAAAATAGGGTAATGTGCAGTTCCCAAAAGGCTACTTAAAGACATTAAAAAAAATGTTTGATTAGTGGATGATCCTTTTAAAACTGGAAACCTCTGATCCTTAGGTCTAAACTCATCCTCAAACCAAATACTTTCTCCCAGGCAGCTATTCGGAATTACAGTAATAGTTATCTTTGGTTGACTGACCTGCCAAGCTAGGAGCTGTGAGCATATTCATTTAAAATTCAAAGGGAAAAAAAATCCTGAAATCCTTACTGAATTACTGGTTCCCAAAGACTTCTTAAACTTAAAATTGAGCTCAATTAAATTCCATATCTAGCTTCATTTCACCTCAGCCCTAAACTTATGCCTTATTCATTTATTATTTATATCAATAATTATTTCATATTCACCATTTTTATTTCTGTTTATTGTTTATTTATAGCTCACTCATCATACAATATTAACCGGGCGATAACACAGGCTCTGATGGAAAGGTGGACTCCTTTTTCATTTGCCTTTATAAATATTTCAAACTGGTAGCCAAAATGCACAATTCCTCCATTTTTATATAAGCTCCTTGATGTGCTAAGTTATGAAGTACTACAAATTCTTTGCTATGGGTCCCAAAATAAGTGCTTATTATAACTGCCCCCAAACATCTCTGCCCTTAAGAAGATGCTTATACACAGAAATGATATGCCGCTGACTATACTGCAACTAAGAACAGCCCCCCGCGCAGCAAGCGAGAAGGCACATGGCCAGTTTGTTAGAGAAAAACACTGAGCCACAAACCAAGGAGAAGCAACTGCTCTGCTAATGCAGAAAATTTGGTTTGTAGTTATCTCTATGTTGACTTTAAATCTGGTTTATCAAATACTCAATCCAAGCACTATACAGTACCTGTATCCTATAGGTATTTTCCAGCAAGTTCCAGACACTTCAGGAACAAATGATTATTAAATATAATTTACAGTACATTTCATAATTTTATAAAAAGTATCTGTTTGTGCATTTGTCTCTACCCCCTAGAATGCAAATTTCCTTAACACAGAGAATATGCATAGTTTTTTTTGAAAGAATGAGTCTGGTAGCTAATCAAAGACCCATTCCCTAACAATAGGGTTATATGTATATATGAATAAAATCTGGGCCATAAAAAGGTTTGTTCTACTCAAAACTACCTAAGAAGAACCAACCCATCCTTCAATTACAAATACCTTAGGACTCTATACTTGATCACAGTATCAGTTCATTTAATGAGAACTTACTATGTGTAAGGCCTATTGCCAAGTGAATTACATTTTCATAAATATGCCTCCATTTAAACTTCACAGCATCCCTATGTAGTAGACTTTCCCCATTTTTCACATAAGGAAACTGCATTTTGCTTTGCAAGTTTTACTTTCTTTCCTAAGATATTTGTTGCCCTCAATAAATAAATAATATAAATGACAACTCAAGAACAAACAGCAGCACACTCACAGATTCCAAGAAGGGACTAGCTGTAGCTGTTACCAAAGGAGAGGAGTGGAGAAGGGTCAGTGGGTAGGGAGGGAGGGAAAAGGAGATTGAGGGGCATTATGATTGGTACACATGGTGTGGGGGGGTCATGGGGAAGACAGTGTACCAGAGAGAAGACAAGTAGTGACTCTGTGGCATCTTACTACTCTGATGGTCAGTGACTGCAGTGGGGTGTGGGGGAGACTTGATAACATGGGTGAATGTAGTAACTACAATGTTTTTCATGTGAAGCCTTCATAAGAGTGTATATCAATGATGCCTTAATAAAATTAATTAATTAATTAAAATGACACCTCAAGATTTCAAACAATTCATATAAGTCATGTATCCCTTTCCCCTTGTTCTCTGGAGAAATTATAAAATAGTAGTGTACCCTTATTTCAGGGGCAGGATCTGTCCAAGGTAAGCACATCCACACTGCATTATGTTTCTGGTCTGTGGGTAGTGAGGAACTATTTTACTTTTACTATAAACCCTCTCTCTTTCTCTTTACTAGGTCTCTTGTTTAACTATCTCCTTCTTGACCCTCTTTGACTTTTTCATTAGGGAACAAACAGGTAAATGGGGAAAAGTTGAACCCTATGACTATTCTTTTCAGATATTTTCACTGAGTTTCATGTTAGTCTCACACCACTGTTTAACTATTTGGAAAATACATAGCTCATTTCACACCAAAAAATTTTGTCCTAGCTGGCATATTCAATAATTACAACCAGCTAGTCTGCTATTCTAAAAATAATTCTCTTTATTTAAAACTGCCTTTATGGAAGTTAACCAGAAGTTTAGGAAGGAAGTCTGAATAATGACTATGACCTGATGATTATTCTGGATGATCACTACCCAGCACAGTACCTGACACAGGTAGGCACTCAGTAAATATTGTTTTAATGAATTAATATTCTACTCCCACTGATTCTAAATATTCCCTGCCAGGGCTGTCTTCCTTTGTACCACTAATCAGGACAAATTCCAATTACAGTCCTATTAGATGGCCCTTAAAGTAGCAAGTGTGTACAACAACCAGAAAAGATGTCATTGCTTGAAAGGATGAGAGACCTAGCTAGCCAGACACATCACATGAGTGTTTGCAGGTTCACAAGTGGCTTACCCTTTGGGATGAGAACAGAGAAGAGAGATTAGGAAATATAGTCCCCATTTCATGGATAGTGATCTAGTACTTTTTGGGATCACAAATCCCCAAGGACAAGTATTAATTGAAAAGGTCACTGCAGAAAAGCTTTAAGGAGAGGACGTTAAAACTAACTACAGGGAACAAATACTTCCAACTCTTTTGTATTATCTGACCTAAAATTATTTTTCCTCCTATGTAACAATTACTCCTATAAACTTACAAAGAAGCCAATAAATGGTGCTAAGGACGAGGAAGCACATAAAATTTTATTCTGCATTTATCTTTATCATTTTTTCTTGGAATTAGAACTTAAAACTACTGGTATTTAAATAAATTGTTGCATGACGTCTTTCCTTCAAGCTGTCACTTCTTAATAATTGGCCTTGCCTACGGATAACCATATATTCAGTAGAACAGGAAGCATTACTTTATTTGTAAAACACCCACTAACTATAGTACACTTTACCCCAAACAAAATACTTCAAAGAGTTGATACCATTTCTAAGTTTGAAAAAAAAAAAACCTTGCATACGTATAAACACTGGTTTATCCTCTTCTTTCTGATGACAAAAGCTAAATTAGTCTAAAAATTATGAGAATTGCATTAGTAGAATACTTCTGTGTTAAAACTACTCCACCTCTTTAATCAATCTGCCGTTCCAGAGTGGAAAATGATTTAGGAAAAGCTGTTAAATGGAAGAGAAGAAAATCTAATCTGGATAAGTTATTAAGAAAACTGCTTCTTTGAGTCTTTAACATTTAAACTATCCACAGAGATTTAAAAGTGAAGGTGATAGGAGGGCAGGGGGCTTGAGGTGATGGGTGGCGCTAGAAAGGAGTACTAAATGCCACCAGGGCACTGTGTAGCCCTATGACAAACAGAAAGGAAGAAGAATGGGGAAGTTCCATCTTGAAGGACAAGGGGCAAAGCAACAGACAGGTGGCAAAAGAACCAAGGAAGAGATACGGACATGACTAAGGGAAAAGATAAAGGGGAACATGAAAAGTGGAGGAAAAGGAAAAGAGAAGTAGAGAAGAGGTCAGGGAAGAAGGAGGGAGAACAGAGGAGGCCTGCAGGGAAGAATGGAAGAGAAACCCAGAGAAACAGAGCAGCCCCTCCGTCATCGCTGTTGCCTTCTCCATCTTTGTCTCCTTTTTTCAGATGGCACACTGACAGAAGATTAATTCACGTCAGCTGCTGAAAATAATTATTGCATTATGGGAGCAGTAATCATTATTTAGAACATGATTAAATATGTCTGCACCTATTGACTCTGCCTATGATTTATGTATTTGTTTAGTCAATAGTCTAATGTAAATGATGTAATTAATTATAGATGGTGGTGTCAGGTCATTGGTGAAAACAATCTGAGGAGAACAAGGGCTCTGTTTTTTTCCTGACAGATGCAGAGGGGGGAGGTGGGCTGAGTTGAGGGAATTCCAGGGTAACTTTTTCACATGTGAATGGCGGCTTGGATCTCAATTTGCATGTTGTCTTTCTCTTGTTCAGCCTTCGTTTAGAAATTGAAATAACTTGTTAAGCAAAGGGGAAGGGAGCACATGATTGCCAAGTGGACGCCTGGGACTTGGGCGGGTGAGGAGGTAAAGAGCCAGCTGCTCCCTAACACAGGGGAGCGTGGCACCATCATTTACCGCTTCATAAAATTAAATGTTTTCCAAATTAAATCAGGAGGCAGTGTGCAGGAGGCCTACTATCTCTAATAACAATTTTTCAATCAATACTAGGGGCCTTGCCGGTATGAAATCTGAGCTGAGAAAGGTAGCATGGGTTGGGGTGGACACGCCAGGGGAGGGCAAAGGAGAAGAGATAGAAACAAGGTGTGAGTACTGAAGCTTTCAATCAAACCAAAGGTTTAAAAAATATAGATATATATGCATGGTGGATTTGCCATCACTGTGAGTCTATTCCCCATAGATTTTTCTCTTAACTGATAATTCGGTCAGTCACATTCCTCAGAGGGAGGTCACAGGTCACCCCAGCCCCTGTCAGGCCTCAGA
>JAVSCE010010623.1:0-13075 GCA_032199065.1 Smutsia gigantea | reverse complement strand
GTGCTGGCACAAGAACAGACCCACAGACCAGTGGAACAGAATAGAGATTCCAGACAGTAACCCAAACATATATGGTCAATTAGTATAAAATAAACGAGCCATGGATATACAATGTGGAAACGACAGTCTCTTCAACAGACGGTGTTGGCAAAAACTGGACAGCTGCATGTAAGAGAATGGAACTGGATTACTGTCTAACACCATACACCAAAGTAAACACAAAATAGATCAAAGACCTGAAAGTAAGTCATAAAACAGGAGAACACTTAGAAAAAAACATAGGTAAAAATCTCTTCGATGTAAATATGAGCAATTTCTACATGAACATATCATCCCAGGCAAGGGAAACAAAAGCAAAAATGAACAAGTGGGACAATATCAAGGTGAAAAGCTTCTGTACCACAAAGGATAGCATCACTAGAACATAAAGACATCGAACAGTATGGGAAAATATGTTCATAAATGCCATATCCAATGAGGGTGGACATACAAATTATACCAAGAGCTCACACACTTCGACAAATGAAAAGTGAAATAAGCCAATTAAAAAATGGGCATAGGAGAAGAACTGACACTTCACCAAAGAAGAAATTCAGATGGCCAACAGGCACATGAAAAGGTGCTCCACATCGCTAGTCATCATTGAAATGCAAATCAAAACCACTATGAGATATCACCTCAAACAAGTTAGGATGGCCGCCATCCAAAACACAAACAGCAACAAAAGTTGGCGAGGATGTGGAGAAAGGGGAACGCTCATACACTGCTGGTGAGAATGTAAGTTAGTTCAACCATATGGAAAGCAGTATGGAGGTTCCTCAAAAAACTCAAAATAGAAATACCATTTGACCCAGAAATTTCACTCTGAGGAATTTATAGCAAGAATGCAGCAGCCCAGTGTGAAAAAGACATATGCACCCCTTTGTTTATTGCAGCACTATTTACAATAGCCAAGAAATGGAAGCAACCTAAGTGTCCATCTGTAGATGAATGGATAAAGAAGATGTGTTATATATACACAATGGAATATTAATCAGCCATAAAAAGAAAACGATTCCTACCATTTGCCACAACATGGATAGAGCTGGAGGGTATTATGCTCAGTGAAATAAGAGAGGCAGAGAAAGACAAGTATCAAATGATTTCCCTCATGTGTGTAGTATAAGAAGAAAGAAAAACCTGAAGAAAAAAACCCAGCAGTGGACTCACAGAACACAAAAATGAATGGAATAACAGTTACTAAAGGGAAAGGGACTGGGGAAGATGGTTGGGAAGGGAGGGATCAGGGGGAAAAGGTTCTATTACAATTAGCACACATAAGGTAGAGGGCATGGGGGTAGGGGGATACGGGAAAGGCAGTACAACACAGGGAAGAACAGTAGTGATCCTATAACTTCTTACTATGTTGATGGACAGTGACGGCAACGGGCTATTTGGTGGGGACATGATAATAGGGGGAGTCTAGTGACCATGATGTTGCTCATGTCAGTGTACATTAATAACAGCAAAATAAAAAAAACAAAAAATTTAATTAAATATAAAAAATTGTTTTTTCATTTTTCGCCGTAAGTATTAGGCACTATCATGCAGTATTTTTGTTAGGCACTTTTATGCCATTATGCACCTTTCTATACCTAATATTATGGTATGGAAATGTTTACATTCAAAATAAAATACTGTCTATATTCCGGTTTTCTATAAGCCATGCTCAGTTAAATCACTGTGAAACTGTCAGTGGAGTGCTCAGTCAGAACTATGCATGGGTCTGAAAGCACTCCACTTTTTGGCTCTGCTGCTCCTAACGTGGGCACCCGGGCCGGGCCCCTTGGCAGGCTTCCGGATCCCAGGTCCTGCTGCGGCTTCGAAGTTAGGTGGCTCGGCTCCCCAGCTGAGCCCAGAAGGTGAGCGCTTCCCGGGTCCACCCACCTCCTCCCAGGCTGCCCCTAGCCTCCCGGACCCTCTTATCTTTTCTTCTTGTCCGTGTCATTCAAGCCATTTTCCCCCATAAACCGAATCTGCTGCACTCTAGCTACTTTGCCCTTATTGGCAGCCCTGTGGATCTTTCTGTCACCTTTGCTTTGGATGTGGTACAGGGCCTGGAAACTGACTCTCGAGCTGTCGTCCTCCACATCAGTGGGATGGACCCAACACGGGTTTCTGAAAGGGCTCAAAGGAGATCAGTGTTTTAGACCCCCGGGATCCAAAAATCCTCCTCATCCTAAGAAAGCCTCGGGCTTCAGGAAACCTCAGCTTGCCTGTGCCCGTCTGCCGCACAGTACTAGTGCTGTGTAAAAGCCTACAAAAGGGCCACAACAGACTAGAATCCTGTTGGCAGCACACATTAATTGTGGGTAACACAAGCCCCGCCCCCATGATGTCAATGTGCCAGGCTCCCAGAGGTCAAAGGTGGGGAGAGCTCATGCGCACTGCCCAGGCAAGGCAAATTTCAGCCGGTGTTTCACAGCAGTGTTGGGTTCTCTTCTACTTCAGTGGGGGGTGGCTGAGTTGGGAAACTGGCTGGTACACTAGTCCATATGGAAAAGCTGGGTACTGGTGGTATGAGAGCAGAGGGAAACTTCAGGATGCTTAAGGCCTCCTCACCACAAAACTCCCCTAAAAAACTCTACATCTACTTACCCCTCAATTTTTTGCTCTTCTCCATTCTGCTGGGCCTCAGGTGGTCTCCAACGATGCAGTAAGAGAAGCCAGGTTTCTTGCTCTCTGAGAATGTGGCAGTGTGTGTTATCAAGTGCAGTCGGATGAGAAAAGTGCACATTCTCCAGAAACATCTCCAATGAGTCCTGCCCTTTGGGCGAGCCTAGCCAAGAAATGGAAGCAACCTAAGTGTCCATCTGTAGATGAATGGATAAAGAAGATGTGGTATAAATACACAATGGAATATTAATCAGCCATAAAAAGAAAACGATTCCTAACATGTGCAACAACACGGAACAGCTGGAGGGTATTATGCTCAGTGAAATAAGAGAGGTGGAGAAAGACAAGTATCAAATGATTTCCTTCATGTGTGGAGTATAAGAACAAAAAAAAACGGAGGGAAAAAACCCAGCAGCAGACCCACAGAACCCAAGAATGAATGGACTAACAGTTACCAAAGGGAAAGGGACTGGGGAAGATGGGTGGGAAGGGAGGGATCAGGGGGAAAAAGGGCTATTCCAATTAGCACACATAAGGTAGAGGGCGTGGGGGTGGGGGGATACGGGCAAGGCAGTATAACACAGCGAGGACCAGTAGTGATCCCATAACATCTTACTTCGTTGATGGACAGTGACTGCAACGCGCTATTTGGTGGGGACTTGATAATAGGGTGAGTCTAGTGACCATGATGTTGCTCCTGGAGTTGTACATTAATTGGAGCGAAATAACAACAAAAATTAAAAATTTAATTAAAAAATTTAAAGTTGTTTTTTCATTTTTCCCTTTATGCATTAGGCACCTTCATGCAGTATTTTTGTTAGGTACTTTTAGGCCATTATGCACCTTTGTATAAAACCTAATATTATGGTATGGAAATGTTTACATTAAAAATAAAATGCTGTCTATATTCCGGTTTTTTTTAGTGATGCTCAGTTAAATCTCTGCGAAACTGTCACCCGGGTGCTCCATCACAACTATGCGTGGGTCTGAAAGCACTCCACTTTTTGGCTCTGCTGCTCCTAACGTGGGCACTGGCGCGGGCCCCTTGGCAGGCTTCAGGGACCCAGGTCCTGCTGATGCCTCTGATCCCCAGGGGAGCCCAGAAGGTGGGCGCTTCCCGGGTCCACCCACCTCCTCCCAGGCCGCCCTTGGCCTCCCAGACCCTCTTACATTTTCTTCTTGTCCGTGTCCTTCAAGCCATTTTTCCCCATAAACAGAATCTGATGCACTCTGGCTACCTTGCCCTTACTGGCAGCCCTGTGGATCTTTCTGACATCTTTGCTTTGGATGTGGTACAGGGCCTGGAAATTGACTCCCCACTGTCGTCCTCCATATCAGTGGGATGGACACAACAGGGGTTTCTGAAGGGACTCAGAGGTGACCAACACTTCAGACCCCCGGGATCCAAAAATCCTCCTCATCATAAGAAAGCATCAGGCTTCAGGAAACCTCAGCTCCCTTGCGACCCTCCACGGCGCAGTACTAGTGCTGTATAAGCCTACACAGGGCCCACAACAGCCTAGAATCCTGTTGGCAGTCAGCACACAGTAACTGCTGGCAACACAAGCCAAGACCCTATGATGTCACAGTGCCAGCCTCACAGAGGCCAACGGTGTGGAGAGCACATGCGCATGGACCAGACAAGGCAAATTTCGGCCAGTGCTTGACAGCAGCATTGGGTTCCCTTCCACTTCAGTTGGGGGTGGCTGAGTTGTGAAATTGGCCGGTAGACTAGTCCATATGGAAAAGCCGGGTACTCGTGGGACGAGAGCAGAGGGAAACTTCAGGATGCTTAAGGCCTCCTCCACACAAAACTCCCCTAAAAAACTCTAAATCTCCTTATCCTCAGTTTTTTCCTCTTCTCCATTCTCCTGGGCGTCAGGTGCTCTCCAAGAATGCAGTAAGAGAAGGCAGTTTTCTTGGTCTCAGAGATTATGGCAGTGTGTGTCATCAAGTGCAGACATATGACAAAACAATGCACATTTTCCAGTGAAATCTCCAATGAGTCCTCCTCTTGTGGCCACCCTAAAACTTAGACTTCTTTACTTTTATTTTCCCCCAATTAAATCGTTATTCAACCCAAGATTTATTACTAACAAACGTTTCAAATAAATGGTTATTCACTTGTCCTAAAGTATGTTTTCTGACCTAGTTTAAATCATTTATCGGACATGAAAATCTCTCAGATGATCTCCAGTAACATGGATGGAGCCAGTTGCTATTATGCTATGAATAAGCCAGGTAGAGAAAGACAAGTGCCAAATGATTTCCCTCATTTGTGGCATATAAGAACGAAGCAAAACCGAAGGAACCAAATAGCAGCAGACTCAGAGACTCCAGAAAGCAACTAGTGGTTACCAAAAGGGAGGGGTGTGGAGGGCAGGTGGGGAGGGTGGGAGAAAGGGATTGAGGGGTATTTTGTCTAGTACACATGGTGTGGGGATCACGGGGAAAACAGTGTAGCACAGAGAAGGCAAATAGTGACTCTGTGGCATCTTACTACACGGATGGACAGTGAATGCAATGGGGTATGGGTGGGGACTTGATAATATGGGTAAATGTCATGACCACATTGTTTTTTCATGTGAAACCTTCATGAGTGTATGTCAATAATACCTTCATTAAATAAATAAATAAAGTTAGTTATTTTTATCTGTGTGACCGTCATACTTGGCCACTCCCCCAGAATTGCTTCATTAATAATAAACTTCCACTATAATTTTTAAATATGTTCATTGTAGAGCTCACACATTTTGAAAAGAAAAAAAAAATACATTGGTACTACCAATTCCATCTGGAACTTCTTTTTGAGGGATAAAATTCTAGCTAGTATTCTCCACATCATTAGCAGGTCAGGTATTTCTCCACCACTTATAAATGATTCACCTCTTCCTAGGGATAGGAAATGTTATCCAAATCAAGTTCTGAATTTTATATATATGTGTGGACTTGTGCACTTTCCACTCTGACCCATTCATTTATCTGTCTTTTCAGCTGTTAGGAACTCAACACTCTGTGAAAATTTATAGCAAATTTTTATATGTAGAAGGGCAAATCTTTGTTTATTATACAAGGCTTTTCTAAATTTCATCACAGCAATAAAAGAGGGAGAGCCTATGGAACCCTCAATTTTTAAAACCATGATTATTTTTTATTCTGTTTATGTGAAATTTCCATAGAAGAAGAGCACACATTTTGAGAAAATGAATCTTCCTATTTAATAGGAAGCCTTTTCCCATTTCATAACTCCTTTCCCACGTCCATCAGTAAATAACAGATCTATGCATAGGTGTACACAAACATAGGGTGGATATTGGATTTTACCCCAAAACTGTTTGCAGGTTTATCAACTAAAAACATTTTCATTTAAACAAAAGCAAGAGTGAACAAATGGGACTATATCAAACTAAAAAGCTTCTGTACAGCCAGCCAAGGATACCATCACTAGAACAAAAAGACATCCTACAGTATGGGAAAATATGTTTATAAATGCCACATCCGAGAAGGGGTTGACATCCAAAATATACAAAGAGCTCACGGACTTCAACAAATGAAAAGTCAAATAGGCCATTTAAAAAATGGGCAGAGGAGATGAACTGACACTTCTCCAAAGAAGAAATTCAGATGGCCAACAGGCACATGCAAAGATGCTCCACATCCCTAGTCATGAGAGAAATGCAAATTAAAACCACAATGAGATATCACCTCACACCAGTTAGGATGGCCGCCATCCAAAAGACAAACAGCAACAAATGTTGGCCGAGGACGTGGAGAAAGGGGAACCCTCCTACACTGCTGGTGAGAATGGAAATTAGTTCAACCATTGTGGAAAGCAGTATGGAGGTTCCTCAAAAAACTCAAAATAGAAATACCATTTGACACAGGAATTCCACTCCCAGGAATTTACCCTAAGAATGCAGCAGCCCACTGTGAAAAAGACATAGGCACCTCTATGTTTATCGCAGCACTATTTACAATAGCCAAGAAATGGAAGCAACCTAAGTGTCCATCTGTAGATGAATGGATAAAGAAGATGTGGTATATATACACAATGGAATATTAATCAGCCATAAAAAGAAAAGGATTCCTACCATGTGCAACAACACGGATACAGCTGGAGGGTATTATGCTCAGTGAAATAAGAGAGGCGGAGAAAGACAAGTATCAAATGATTTCCTTCATGTGTGGAGTATAAGAACAAAGAAAAAACGGAGGGAAAAAACCCAGCAGCAGACCCACAGAACCCAAGAATGAATGGACTAACAGTTACCAAAGGGAACCGGACTGGGGAAGATGGGTGGGAAGGGAGGGATCAGGGGGAAAAAGGGCTATTCCAATTAGCACACATAAGGTAGAGGGCGTGGGGGTGGGGGGATACGGGCAAGGCAGTATAACACAGCGAGGACCAGTAGTGATCCCCTAACATCTTACTTCGTTGATGGACAGTGACTGAAACGGGCTATTTGGTGGGGACTTGATAATAGGGTGAGTCTAGTGACCATGATGTTGCTCATGGAGTTGTACATTAATAGGAGCAAAATAACAACAAAAATTAAAAATTCAATTAAAAATTTAAAAGCTGTTTTTTCATTTTTCCCGTTATGCATTAGGCGCTTTCATGCAGTATTTTTGTTAGGCACTTTTATGCCAGTATGCACCTATGTATATAACACCTAATGTTATGGTATGGAAATGTTTACATTAAAAATAAAATCCTGTCTATATTCCGGTTTTCTATTAGTGATGCTCAGTTAAATCCCTGCGAAACATTCAGTCAGGTGCTCCATCACAACTATGCGTGGGCCTGAAAGCACTCCAATTTTTGGCTCTGCTGCTCCTAACGTGGTCACCGGCGTCGGCTCCCTTGGCAGGCTTCCGGGACCCAGGTCCAGCTGGGTCCTAGGCGTTAGGAGGCTTGGCTCCCCAGGTGAGACCGGAAGGTGAGCGCTTCCCGGGTCCACCCAGCTCTTCCCAGGCCGCCCCTGGCCTCCTGGACCCTCTTACCTTTTCTTCTTGTCCGTGTCCTTCAAGTTATTTTCCCCCATAAACAGAATCTGCTGCACTCTGGCTACCTTGCCCTTACTGGCAGCCGAGGATCTTTCTGTCATCTTTGCTTTGGATGTGGTACAGGGCCTGGAAATGGACTCTCCAGCTGTCATCCTCCACATCAGTGGGATGGACCCAACACGGGTTTCTGAAGGGGCTCAAAGGTGACCAACACTTCAGACCCCCGGGATCCCCAAATCCTCCTCATCATAAGAAAGCCTCGGGCTTCAGGGAACCTCAGCTCCCTCCGGCCGTCCGCCACGCAGTACTAGTTCTGTATTAGCCTAACCAGGGGCGACAACAGCCTAGAAGCCTGCTGGCAGTTAGCACACAGTAACTGACGGCAACACAAGCCCCGCCCCCATAAGTTAACAGTGCCGGGCTCCCAGAGGCCAACGGTGTGGAGAGGCATGCACATGGCCCAGGCAAGGCAAATTTCGCCAGTGCTTGACAGCAGCGTTGGGTTCCCTTCCGCTTCAGTGAGGGTGGGGGGGTAGGGGTGTGGCAGAGTTGGGAAATTGGCAGGTAGACTAATCCATTTGGAAAAACTGTGTACTGGTGGGGCTAGAGCAGAGGGAAACTTCAGGATGCTTAATGCTTCCTCCACACAAAACTCCCCTAAAAAACTCTAAATCTCCTTATCCCTCAGTTTTTTCCTCTTCTCCATTCTACAGGGCCTCAGGTGCTCTCCAAGAATGGAGTAAGAGAAGGCAGTTTTCTTGGTCTCAGAGATTGTGAGAGTGTGTGTCATCAAGTGCAGACTGATGACAAAACAATGCACATTCTCCAGTGAAATCTCCAAGGAGTCCTCCTCTTGTGGCCAGCCTAAGACTGAGACTTCTTTACTTTTATTTTCCCCCAATTAAATCTTTATTCAACCCACGATTTATTACTTACAGACTTTGAAAATAAATGGTTATTCACTTGTCCTAAAGGATGTATTCTCACCTAGTTTAAATCATTTATCGGACATTAAATTCTCTCATATGATCTCCAGTAACATGGATGGAGCCAGAGGGTATTATGCTATGAGTAAGCCAGGTAGAGAAAGACAAGTGCCAAATGATTTCCCTCATTTGTGGCGTATAAGAACGAAGCAAAACCGAAGGAACAAAATAGCAGGAGACTCAGAGACTCCAAGAAGCAACTAGTGGTTACCAAAAGGGTGGGGTGTGGGACGGCAGGTGGGGAGGGTGGGAGAAAGGGATTGAGGGTATTTTGTCTAGAACACATGGTGTGGGGGATCACAGGGAAAACAGTGTAGCACAAAGCAGGCAAATAGTGACTCTGTGGCATCTTAATACACAGATGGACAGTGAAGGCAATGGGGTATGGGTGGGGACTTGATAATATGGGTAAATGTCATGACCACATTGTTTCTTCATGTGAAACCTTCATGAGTGTATGTCAATAATACCTTCATTAAATAAATAAATAAAGGTAGTTACTTTTATCTGTGTGACCGTCATACTTGGCCACTCCCCAAGAATTGCTTTATTAATAATAAACTTCCACTATAATTTTTAAATATGTTCATTGTAGAGCTCAGACATTTTGAAAAGAAAAAGAAAAATACACTGGTACTACCAATTCCACCTGGAACTTCTTTTTGAGGGATAAAAATCTAGCTAGTATTCTCCTCATAATTAGCAGGTCAGGTATTTCTCCACCACTTATAAATGATTCACCTCTTCCTAGGGATAGGAAATGTTATCCGAATCAAGTTCTGAATCTTATATATAAGTGTGGACTTGGACACTTTCCACCCTGACCCATTCATTTATCTGTCTTTTCAGCTGTTAGGAACTCAACACTCTGTGAAAATTTATAGCACATTTTTATATCTAGAAGGGCAAATCTTTGTTTAATATACAAGGCTTTTCTAAATTTCATCACAGCAATAAAAGAGGGAGAGCCTATGGAACCCTCAATTTTTAAAACCATGATTATTTTTTATTCTGTTTATGTGAAATTTCCATAGAAGAAGAGCAAACATTTTGAGAAAATGAATCTTCCTATTTAATAGGAAGACTTTTCCCATAACTCCTTTCCCACGTCCATCAGTAAATAGCAGATCTATGCATAGGTGTACACAAACATAGGGTGGATATTGGATTTTACCCCAAAAATGTTTGCAGGTGTATCCACTAAAAACATTTTCATTTAAACAAAAGCAAGAGTGAACAAATGGGACTATATCAAAGTAAAAAGCTTCTGTACAGCCAGCCAAGGATACCATCACTAGAACAAAAAGACATCCTACAGTATGGGAAAATATGTTTTTAAATGCCATATCCGAGAAGGGGTTGACATCCAAAATATACAAAGAGCTCACGGACCTCAACAAATGAAAAGTCAAATAGGCCATTTAAAAAATGGGCAGAGGAGATGAACTGACACCTCTCCAAAGAAGAAATTCAGATGGCCAACAGGCACATGAAAAGATGCTCCACATCGCTAGTCATGAGAGAAAAGGAAATTAAAACCACAACGAGATATCACCTCAAACCCGTTAGGATGGCCGCCATCCAAAGGCAAACAGCAACAAATATTCGTGAGGATGTGGAGAAAGGGGAACCTCCTACACTGGTGGTGAGAATGGAAATTAGTTCAACCATTGTGGAAAGCAGTACAGAGGTTCCTCAAAAACTCTAAATAGAAATACCATTTGACACAGGAATTCCACTCCTAGGAATTTACCCTAAAAATGCAGCAGCACACCTTGAAAAAGACATATGCACCTCTATGTTTATCGCAGCACTATTTACAAAAGCCAAGAAATGGAAGCAACCTAAGTGTCCATCAGTAGATGAATGGATAAAGAAGATGTGGTATTTATATACAATGGAATACTAATCAGCAATAAAAAGAAAAGGATTCCTACCATGTGCAACAACACGGATACAGCTGGAGGGTATTATGCTCAGTGAAATAAGTGAGGCGGAGAAAGACAAGTATCAAATGATTTCCTTCATGTGTGGAGTATAAGAACAAAGAAAAAATGGCGGGAAAAAACCCAACAGCAGGCCCACAGAACAAAAGAATGAATGGACTAACAGTTACAAAAGTGAATCGGACTGGGGAAGATGGGTGCAAAGGGATGGATAAGGGGGAAAAAGGGCTATTCCAATTAGCAAATATAAGGTATATGGCGTGGGGGTGGGGGGATACGGGCAAGGCAGTACAACACAGAGAAGACCAGTAATGATCCCATAACATCTTACTTCGTTGATGGACAGTGACTCCAACAGGGTATTTGGTGCGGACTTGATAAGAGGGTGAGTCTAGTGACAATGATTTGCCCATGTAAATGTACATTAAGAGCAGCAAAATAACAAAATAATTAAAAATTTAATTAAAAATTTAAAAATTGTTTTTTCCTTTTTCTCATTATGTATTAGGCACTTTTATGCCATTATGCAACTTTCTATAATACCTAATATTACGGTATGGCAATATTTACATTAAGAATAAAATGCTGTCTATACTCCGGTTTTCTATTAGTGATGCTCAGTTAAATCCCTGCGAAACTGTCAGTCGGGTGCTCCATCACAACTATGCGTGGGTCTGAAAGCACTCCACTTTTAGGCTCTGCTGCTCCTAACGTGGGCACTGGCGCCGGGCCTTTGGCAGGCTTCAGGGACCCAGGTCCTGCTGCTGCCTCCGATCCCCAGGGACCCAGAAGGTGGGCGCTTCCCGGGTCCACCCACCTCCTCCCAGGCCGCCCTTGGCCTCCCAGACCCTCTTACCTTTTCTTCTTGTCCGTGTCCTTCAAGCCATTTTTCCCCATAAACAGAATCTGCTGCACTCTGGCTATCTTACCCTTACTGGCAGCACAGTGGATCTTTCTGACATCTTTGCTTTGCATGTGGTACAGGGCCTGGAAATTGACTCCCCACTGTCGTCCTCCATATCAGTGGGATGGACGCAACAGGGGCTTCTGAAGGGACTCAAAGGTGACCAACACTTCAGAACACCGGGATCAAGAAATCCTCCTCATCATAAGAAAGCATCAGGCTTTAGGAAACCTCAGCTCCCCTGCGACCCTCCATGGCGCAGTACTAGTGCTGTATAAGCCTACACAGGGCCCACAACAGCCTAGAATCCTGTTGGAGTCAGCACACAGTAACTGCTGGCAACACAAGCCAAGCCCCTATGATGTCACAGTGCCAGCCTCACAGAGGCCAACGGTGTGGAGAGCACATGCGCAGGGCCCAGGGAAGGCAAATTTCGGCCGGTGCTTGACAGCAGCATTGGGTTCCCTTCCACTTCAGTGGGGGGTGGCTGAGTTGGGAAATTGGCCGGTAGACTAGTCCATATGGAAAAGCTGGGTACTGGTGGGACGAGAGCAGAGGGAATCTTCAGGATGCTTAAGGCCTCCTCCACACAAAACTCCCCTAAAAAAGTCTAAATCTCCTTATCCTTCAGTTTTTTCCTCTTCTCCATTCTCCTGGGCCTCAGGTGCTCTCCAAGAATGCAGTAAGTGAAGGCAGTTTTCTTGTTCTCAGCGATTGTGGGAGTGTGTGTCATCAAGTGCAGACTGATGACAAAACAATGCACATTCTCCAGTGAAATCGCCAAGGAGTTCTCCTCTTGTGGCCACCCTAAGACTTAGACTTCTTTACTTTTTTTTCCGGAATTAAATCTTTATTCAACCCAAGATTTATTACTTACAAACTTTTAAAATAAATGGTTATTCACTTGTCCTAAAGTATGTTTTCTCACCTAGTTTAAGTCATTTATCGGACATTAAAATCTCTCAGATAATCTCCAGTAACATGGATGGAGCCAGTTGCTATTATGCTATGAATAAGCCAGGTAGAGAAAGACAAGTGCCAAATGATTTCCCTCATTTGTGGCGTATAAGAACGAAGCAATACCGAAGGAACAAAATAGCAGCAGACTCAGAGTCTCCAAGAAGGAACTAGTGGTTACCAAAAGGGAGGGGTGTGGGAGGGCAGGTTGGGAGGGTGGGAGAAAGGGATTGAGGGGTATTTTCTCTAGTATACATGGTGTGGGGGATCACGGGGAAAACAGTGTAGCACAGAGAAGGCAAATAGTGACTCTGTGGCATCTTACTACACGGATGGAAAGTGAATGCAATGGGGTGTGGGTGGGGACTTGATAGTATTGGTAAATGTTATGACCACATTGTTTTTTCATGTGAAACCATCATGAGTGTATGTCAATAATACCTTCATTAAATAAATAAATAAAGGTAGTTATTTTTATCTGTGTGACCGTCATACATGGGCACTCCCCCAGAATTGCTTCATTAATAATAAACTTCCACTATAATTTTTAGATATGTTCATTGTAGAACTCAGACTTTTTAAAAAGAAAAAGAAAAATACACTGGTACTACTAATTCCAT
>JAVSCE010010622.1:0-39633 GCA_032199065.1 Smutsia gigantea | reverse complement strand
AATCATATTACCCCTCAATCCCCTTCTCCCTCCCTCTTCCCCCACCCCTCCCCTTTGGTAACTGCTAGTTCCTTCTTGGAGTCTATGAGTCTGCTGCTATTTTATTCCTTCAGTTTTGCTTCGTTGTTACACTCCACAAATGAGGGAAATCATTTGGTACTTGTCTTTCTCTGCCTGGCTTATTTCACTGAGCATAATACCCTCTAGTTCCATCCATTGTTGTTGCAAATGGTAGGATTTGTTTTCTTCTTATGGCTGAAAAATATTCCATTCTGTACCACCTCTTCTTTATCCATTCACCTACTGATGGACACGGGTTGCTTCCATTTCTTGGCTATTGTAAACAGTGCTGCAATAAACATAGGGGTGCATATGTCTTTTGAATCTGAGAAGTTGTATTCTTTGGGTAGATTCCTAGGAGTGGAATTCCTGGGTCAAACGGTATTTCTATTTTTTTTATTATGGTATCATTAATATACAATCACATGAGCAACATTGTGGTTACTAGACTCCCCCAATTATCAAGGCCCCACCACATACCCCATTACAGTCACTGTCCATCAGCATAGTAAGATGCTATAGAATCACTACTTGTCTTCTCTGTGCTATATTGCCTTCCCTGTGCCCCCCGCTACATAATGTGTGCTAAACGTAATGCCCCCTTTTCCCCCTTATACCTCCCTTCCCCCCGGCCCTCCCCAGTCCCTTTCCCTTTGGTAACTGTTAGTCCATTCTTGGGTTCTGTGAGTCTCCTGCTGTTTTGTTCCTTCAGTTTTTGCTTTGTTCTTATGCTCCATAGATGAGTGAAATCATTTCATACTTGTCTTTCTCTGCCTGGCTTATTTCACTGAGCATAATACCCTCTAGCTGCATCCATGTTGTTGCAAATGGTAGGATTTGTTTTCTTCTTATGGCTGAATAATCCATTGTGTATATGTACCACGTCTTCTTTATCCATTCATCTACTGATGGACACTTAGGTTGCTTCCATTTCTTGGCTATTGCAAATAGTGCTGCGATAAACATAGGGGTGCATATGCCTTTTTCAAACTGGGCTCCTGCATTCTTAGGGTAAATTCCTAGGAGTGGGATTCCTGGGTCAAATGGTATTTCTATTTTGAGTTTTTTGAGGAACCTCCATAGTGCTTTCCACAATGGTTGAACTAATTTACATTCCCACCAGCAGTGTAGGAGGGTTCCCCTTTCTCCACATCCTCGCCAACATTTGTTGTTGTGTGTGTTTTGGATGTTGGCCATCCTTACTGGTGTGAGGTGATATCTCATTGTGATTTTAATTTGCATTTCCCTGATGATTAGTGATGTGGATCATCTTTTCATGTGCCTGTTGACCATCTGAATTTCTTCTTTGGAGAAGTGTCTGTTCAGATCCTCTGCCCATATTTTAGTTGGGTTATTTGTTTTTCAAGAGTAGAGCATATGAGTTCTTTATATATTTTGCATGTTAACCCCTTATTGGATAAGTCATTTACGAATATATTCTCCCTTATTGGATTCCTTTTTGGAGAACAGTAATTCTTAACATTTTTTCTTTTTCTTTTTCTTTTTGGATCAGGGGCTCCTTTGAGAAGCTGATAAAAGCTAGGGAGCTTGTCCATGAAAAAATTGCATATATCCCCCTCCCCACCAATCTGAATGCAATTGTAAGGGGTTCATGACCTGTTAAAGCAATCCATTAAGTCTGGAGTCTAGCGATCTTGGTTAATTAACCCCTGTTCTCAAGATGGCTCCTGGTCTGCATTGAACTCAGTGTCTACCCTTGTATCTTGGTTATACTCTGACTTCATGGACTAGAACAGGTATGGGTGATGAACAAACCACCAGAACTGATCCAGAGCCTTGATTTTATCTGGAAGGAGCCATTTCCCCTTGGAAGTAGTTCTATAGCTGAGAAGTTGTGCTAAATCCTGGCAACAATAAAAAGGAGAGCAAATGAGGGCCAGTGAGGCAGATTCTCAGAGCATCTCAGCTTAAGGAGCTTTCTCTGGTGGGAGGCTTGCTGGTGGATGTGGAATGGCTGGGAAGTGCTTCTGTGGTTGGGAAGCGGGGAGAGAAATCCATTGGTTTCTGTTGTAGCAGCCAAAATGTATGAAAAAACAGCCGAGTGAAGACTAAGGTAAAGGCTCAATTGACAGGGAAGCATGCTTGGGTACAAAGCGGTGGTTTGAATGAGGGTGAAGGACTAATGGGTGAAATGAATAGACATGAAAGCCAGTGACCTAAAAAAGAAGGAGCCTAAGGAAAAGTAAATGTTGGAGGAGGGGGAATGGTCTTCGAGAGAACCTCTCTCACCCTGATATTTTATTACTTGCTGGAGATGTCATGATTTCATTTGGGAGGGCTTGCTCACCTGTGCCAGGGAGCTGTGGGGAAATGTGAGGGGGATGTTGGGATCCAGAGTGGAGATTAGAAGGAGGTGGGTAAAGGGCACTGAAGGTGCTGCTTGTTGTATGCAGCTCTGTCCTTAGTGGGTTTGGTCCATTTTGGAGCAGAATATTCTTTTTGGAGGCTGAGCCGGGTTGTTGCTGGCTCTACACATCTGCCATGGTGAACAATTATGGAGAGCAACTCTCTAAGACACAGAGCTGTGCAAGAACTTTGGCTAGACTGGCACCATCGGAGAAAGCTCTTTTGGACCCAATAGGCAGAGGAAAAAGGGGACAGATAATTGGGATTAATTGAGTCAGCCTTCGGCATCTGAATTTACCCTTGGCATGGATCCAGCCAAAGAACTGGAGAGGCAGCTGGAGGGTAGTTGAGGCAGTCCTACTTTTCCTGTGGTGTATTTGAGTGGGACAAGCCAATGGGGCTTGGAGGCTGAATAGCTTTCTTTGCTCAAATGTAGCTATTCCTGCCTAAGGCAACATACCATTTCTGTGGGTGGTTGTAAGTGCATTCGTGGGGTAATAACCCGGGAAATGTTTATAACCAACCATTTCAGAGGTGGCAGGGGTGAACTACTGCTAAGGAACCACTCGCCATCACTTACTTGCCCCACCATAAGTGGGCAGAGGCAGGTTTGGCTGCCCAGAATTTTTTTTCCCCTTTCTTCTTAGACCCCTCTTATTGTGTCACATTCTCTTTCATGGTGTCTCTGCTGTGTTGCCCATACCCCTCTAATTGTTTATGGCCAAGGACTGGAGGGAGAAAACTTTAAGGTGGGTCACCAGAGTGAAGATGCTGAGGAGGGGTGCCAGGCCTGTTGAGTTAGTGAACTTTCTAGGTTTCTGGGAGCTCCTTGAGTTCCTTTAGTTCACACTTAGGTCCATGGGCCCTTCAGAAGAGTTTGACTTGTTCTTTAACATTTGCTGTCCCGTGGGGTATACGCCATCACTTTCCTGATTCTTGTTTGGCAGGCCATACCCCTGGGTGTCAGACTCAACTTCTGGAGCCACATCCAAGAGAGGCCTTTCCAGAAATGCAATAGCTTGTGTTATGGTATGTTCTGTGGGTAGTAAGAATAGGGGCTCTATGAGATATGCTAGTGTTTGCTGTTCTCAGCATTCATTTCTAGCTTATTCCATGGCTATTTCTCAGGGAACTAGGCTTGTATCATAGTGTGTGCCTGTGTTTGTTTTTGTTTGTTTCTTCTTTTTTTGATGTGGGCTGTTTGGACTAGAAATGGACACCTGACCCAAAAGTGGTTCCTACCTAAGCTGATACCACAGGCTTTTCCTAAGAGCTGCCTTGGCAATTAGCCAGGCCATGCAGACAGTACTGCCTGGGATATGGACTACAGAATGTCGAGAGACTTCAGCTGGTTAATAGAGAGGCATGAGCAAGAGAGCAGAGACACCATGAGAAAGAATGTGACACATGAGAGAGAGAAATGGTGAGAGGGACAGGTCCCCAGAGAAGCCCTAGTTCCTGATGGCTTTCAACTTCCAAGCTCCTCCTCTCACTTTTTAATTATTTTTTATTGTGAGAGTTCTCAAATATAAGCAAAATTAAAGACAGTCACTTAATAGACCCATATACCTATCACTCAGCTTAAGCAATTATCATGGCCAATGTTGTTTCATTTAATTCCCACCTGATCTTTCCTCCCATCCCCTGGAGCACTAAAAGCAAAACAACTTTATTGAGGCATGATTTATGAACCGTAACATTTACCCGTTTTAAGTGTCAAGCTCAGTGGCTTTTATTTATTCATTTATTTGATTTTTTTAAGTTGAAGTATAGTTGATATACAGTTTTACATTGGTTTTAAGTATACAACGTAGTGATTCAACAGTTACCTACATTTACTTCCCCGGAGGCCCCACCTTAACCTTCCGAATCAACAAGGTGAACCTGAACACCACCAAGCGCTGCCTTCTCATCAACTACCGCCCCGACTCCCAGGAGCTGGATTTCCGCCACTATAGCATCAAAGTTGTTCCCGTGGGTGCAAGTCGAGGGATGAAGAAGCTTCTCCAGGAGAAGTTCCCCAACATGAGCCGCTTGCAGGACATCAGCGAGCTTCTGGCCACGGGCGCAGGGCTGTCTGAGAGTGAGGCGGAGCCCCGATGGCGAGCACAATATCACAGAGCTGCCCCAGGCCATTGCCGGGCGCGGCAACATGAGGGCCCAGCAGAGCGCCGTGAGGCTCACTGAGATCGGGCCCCGGATGACGCTGCAGCTCATCAAGATTCAGGAGGGGGTTGGGGAGGGAAACGTGCTGTTCCACAGTTTCGTGCATAAGACGGAGGAAGAGCTGCAGGCCATCCTGGCAGCCAAGGAGGAGAGGCTGAGGCTCAAGGCCCAGAGGCAGGACCAGCAGGCCCAGAATGTCCAGCGCAAGCGGGAGCAGCGAGAGGCCCACGAGAAGAAAAGCCTGGCGGGCATAAAGCGAGCTCACCCAGCAGCTGATGGGGACAGCGATGCCGAGGACCCTGGGGCTCCCCCAGAGGCAGAGGGGCCCAGCCAGCAGGACGAGGAGGATGAAGCCGAGTATTTCCGCCAGGCGGTGGGCGAAGAGCCTGATGAAGACATGTTCCCAAAGGCAGCCAGACGGAGATGGCCCACCGGGCCCCCAGGAAAGAAGCAGCGGGTGAAGGAGCAGAAGCTGGGCCGAGGCAGCAATCAGAGGCCACCAAAAGGCAAGGCAGGCCCCAGGGTGCCCAGGCCAAGGCTGGACCCAAATGGGCTGCCCGGGATCGTGGGCGGGGCCAAGCACGGCCACCTAAGAGACCAGTCTAAGGGCAAGCCCAAGCGGATGGCATGCCCCAGATTGGGACCGGAGAGGTGCTGCCCTGGCTCCTGGCCCCCCGCGCAGCCCCCCGTTTCCTTTCATAAAGGAGCTCTTTCCCCTAACCTCCTACTCTTAATAAAATAACCGATCGCCAAAAAACAAAAAAAACAAAAAAAACCAGTTACCTACATTAGTTCACCCCAACTAGTGTAGTTACTACCATTAACATAGAAAGATGTTACAGAACTATTGACTATATTCTCTATGCTGTACTTTTATCCCCATGACTAATTTATATTGTGATTGTGATTTTGTGCCTCTTTATCTCCCTCACCTTTTTTACCCACCCATACCAACCCCTGCCCCATGGTAACCACTAGTCACTTCTCAGTATCTATGAGTCTATTGCTGCTTTGTTCATTTTGTTTTGTTTTTAGATTCCATATGTAAGTGAAATCATATGGTATTTGCCTTTCTTTACCTGGTTTCTTTCACTTAGCATACTACCTTCTAAGTCCATCCATTTTATCACAAATGGCAGAATTGCTTTCTTTCTTAATGGCCGAATAATATTCCATTGTGTATATGTACCACCTCTTCTTTATCCAATCATCTACTGATGGACACTTAGGTTGCTTCCATATCTTGGCTATTGTAAGTAATGTGGCAATAAACAAAGGGGTGCATATATCTTTTGGAATCAGGGATTTTGTGTTCTTTGGGTAAATTCCTTGAAGTGGAATTACTGGGTTATACGGTATGTCTACTTTTATTTTTTTCAGGAACTGCCATACTGCTTTCCACAGTGGCTGCACCAGTTGGCATTCCCACCAACAGTATAAGACGGTTCCCTTTTCTTCTCATCCTTGCAAACACTTGTTATTTCTTGTCATTTGGATAGTGGCCATTCTAACAGGTGTGAGGTGATATCTCATTGTGGTTTTGATTTTATTTCCCTGATGATTAGTGATGTGGAACATCTTTTCATGTGCCTGTTGGCTATCTGTATGTCTTATTTAAAACTCAATGACTTTTAGTAAATTTACAACTTGTACAAATATCACCACATTCAATGTTAGCCTTCTTTTCTATCATTCCAAAGAGATTCCTTATGCTCATTTCTCTGGACTCTCCTTTCCACTCTGAGCCCCCTGCAACCACTAATCTGCTGTCTGTCTTATAGATTTTCTTTTTCTGAACATTTTATATCAATGGAATCATACAATATGCAGATTTTGCAACCAGTTTCTTACATTTAACGTGATGTTTTTGAGGCTGTAGTATGTATCAGTAGTTCATACATATTTTTTACTGCTAAATAGTATTCCATTGTATGGATACACCATTTTTGTTTACACATTCACCAGTTGATGGACATTTGGGTTGTTTCCACTTTTTGGCTACTATGAATAATGCTGTAAATAATCACCCCTAGAACATTTTGAAGCAAACCTCTGTATCGTCATTTCATCTGTAAATTCTTTAGTATGTATTAAGTACATAAGCCTCTAAGAAATTAAGTACAGGAGCCTCTAAGAAAAACCCCATAAATACATCATTCTCATATGTAAGATAATTAACAATAATTCTTTAGTATATGCTACCCAGTATTAAAATTTCCAGTTATCTCTTAGATGCCATAGGGGTTTTTTTTTTAGTTAAAGTTTGTTAGAATCGGCGTAAATAAGGTCTTCAATTGTGATTGCTTGTTATGTGTTTAAGCCTTTTTGATCTACAGGTTCTGCCATATCCTCTCTCTCTCTCTCTCCAATTTATTTGTTAAATGAGATAATTTGTTCTTTGGAGCTTCTCAGATTTTGGATCTTGCCAAATGCATCTCTGTGTGTCTTTTAACATATCCCTCTGTCCTTTGTATTTCCTGTAAATTGGTCATTGGATTGTTGCTTGATAAATCCATGTTTGCCTTTTGGCAAGACTCCTTCATAGATGGTGCTATGTGCTTTCATCAGGAGATGCATGATGTCTGGTTGTCTTTCTCTTTGTGATGTTAGCAGCCATTGGGGAGCATTAGCTAGATTCAGTATGAGGTGGCCTCTTTTCTGAACAGAGTCTGAATGAGACTTCCTCTCTCCTTTTCAACCCAAAGCACCTAGATAGCCTGAAGAACTCATGTTGAAGCTGAGGCAGAAGCTCAGCATGATGGGGTGGATCTGGACATTATGGTGCACCTGCTCGTGTGTTTTTGGATGGAGTCATTTGGGTGGCATACATGGTCCAGCAAAAACTTCCAACTCTTTAGGCCTTCCTCTATGTCTTAGTTTGAACTGCTATAAAAAAACAGAAATTTAGCAACAGAAATTTGTTTCTCACAGTTCTGGAGGCTGGGAAGTCCAAGATCAAGGCACTACCAGATTCTGTGTCTAGCGAGGGTCTACTTCCTGGCTCATAGACTGCTGTCTTCTCACTGTGTCCTCACATGGCAGAAGGAGTGAGAGAGCTCTCTGGGGTCTCTTTTATAAGGGCGCGAACCCCATTTCGTGAGGGCTCCAGCTTCATGACCTGATCATCTCCCAAAGGCCCCACCTCCAAATGCCATTACATTGGCGGTTAGGATTTCAACATATGAATTCTGGGGGGACACAAACATTCCATCCATGGCATTCCATCTCTCAAGTTATTGGGTTCTGTAGCATCCATACTGCCTTCTTGCTTTCCTGATTTCCAACATCACCCCATTCTGCCTTTTTCATGATGTGTCCTCATCAATCCTTGCTTCCTCCCTCTAGCTGTCCATCTTTGTGTTTCTTACCACTAACAGCCAGTTTGGGTACTGCATTATAGTGGAGTGGGAGAGACATCCAGCCTAGCATATCTGATTGCTACACAACACTCTAAGCACATTCTAGCAATGGGGAAGATGGAGATTTGCTGGATGGCAGTGTTTCCTATGAGTATTAATCCGTATTTGGCTTTTTATAGCACAGATGAGTACCTGTTCTCAAAATACAGGTGCAAAAGAGAGATGAAACCGGGATCCAAATGGGAGGAGAGAATGCAGTGAACATTGCTTTGTGCAAAGGAAATTATTCACATGTTCACAATTACCATGATCTTTTCATTAAAATATTCGTGTCAGCAGGCCTTACTATTTCAAATAAACAAACCTGAAAACCAGAAGGAAAAGCAAACAGGGCCACTTTGTGTAATTGGTGGAAATTGATAGATGTTGTAAGCAGATATGCAGCCATAATTCAATTTCACAACTCCCTGAAAGCTGCGGCATGCCCAGTACTGACATGGCTTCTGCTCTCACAGTTCTCACCAGCTCACTGGGTAGACAGACGCACAGGAGAGAATCAGAGGAGGGGAGATGGCAACAAGCAAGTTGCTACAGGATGGCTCTTACATTAAGTGCTGGGGGGAGGTCAGAGGCAGGAGAAGCTAATGCAGCCTGAAGGAGCTGGCGCAGGCTTCTGGAAGGAGGTAAAACCCTGGCATCAGCAGCTCACACCAGTGTGCTGGGTGATGTCTCTGGGCAACTGGACACTTTTCCATTCCTGTGTGCACAGAAAGCAGATCTTACAAATGCTGGCAAGAACTCATGCTTGAGAGTCTGAAAGAAAAGGCTCTGGGTGTCTGAGGCCTCTGTGGCTCCTGTTCTGTGTGATCACTTCCTAACTCAAGTGGGGAAGGTTTTCTTCAACCGGTCCAGGGTTCATCATTCAAAGGGCACCAGGGAAAGGTTTTGGGGTTATTCCCAAAGTGAAAAGGGATTAGAGCCCAAGATGTTTTTATGAACTCATTTGCATACTTTTAGTTCCAATATTTCCTGCTGGCTTAAAGTGAGTAAGCAGCCATTTGGACAGCCGTGGTCTCCTTCCAGGAGGCAGTAGGGACAGTGACAAGAACATGGCTTCTGTGTGGACTTGGGCAGGTTCTGTAACCCCTCTGAACTGCAGTTTGTAAAGGGGGACCAGGAATACCTCCTGGGACTGTTTTGAGGATTAATTAAGGTGATTCATGTGAAAGTACTCAGAGCAGGGACGGCAGGTAGTAGGTGCTATTTTGATGATTATGGTGCAGTTCTGTGGCAGCCTGTACCGGAAGGCCCCCTTTGGTGCGTGGCATTTTTGCATCTCTGAAGCGAGGTGTACCTCAGGACATAGATTGTGAAGCGCCGCAGGATAAGGTCTGATGGCAATTGCTCATCCTCAGCAGTTTAAAAAATGACATTTGGTTGAGCTCCCGTAGGCGTTATGGATGCTTCCCCCTCCTTCATTTGCGTTTTGCTGGGTTGTCATCAGATATGGTCTGATCGGATGTTCCTGAGAAACGCAGGCCCCTCCCTGTGGGCTGCACAGGGAGGCCCGGGGGTGGTGCGGGCGGCGAGCAGGGTATGGGCGGGCTAGTTGACTGGCTGCTGTCCCCAGCCTCCGGAAGGCCCCCAACTCCACTCCCTCGCCCGGCTTGCGGCGAAACAAGCTGTGCGCACGGCGCCCTCTGGTGCCCCAGAGCTGTCACTGCGCAGTTGCCCGTGCCTCCAGCCGGCTGCGACCCCCCCCAGGGGTGACTGCCATGACCTCGGGCAATGCCCCGCGCCTCCACCTCTATTCCTGGGTGTCCTAGGTCTCCCCGGGCCGTCAGGACGTAGACCCGGGGGGCGCTTTGTGTTCTTTATTTCTTTAGCAGAACTGTGCCTTAAACGGGGTGCTCTCCGGGCGCTGGGCTTTGCCGTGCCTTGTCCCCGAGGGCGCCATCCCCGAGGGGTAGCAGCGCCTGCAGTACAGGTCCGCGCCCAGCGGAAACTCGGGTGAGGGTCGCGTTACACAGGGCCACTGCCAGCACCCCTTTCACAGCTCTCTAGTAGGCGCCAACTGCCACCCTCGCCACCGAGGTCGTTTAGGGAAGCACTTGAAGGAGAAAGAAGGGCTTATTTCTCTGGCAGCCCATTCGTGACTAAATGTGATCTGCAGCCCCGGATATCGCCTGGTCGCTTCAGAAGCCGGAAGATGCGTATGGGTCCAGCGTGGGCGCTGCGGTTTAGAAAACCCGGTATTTGATCAGCCGAAGAAATCGATTTCCACCGCCGCGCAGCTTCTGTCTATTGTTCGGCAAACTATTAAAGTAAACTGGATTCAACAAAGGGAAAATAAATTCGCGACGGCCTGCTGTGTCGAAATGAGGGTTGCTATCAGTACCGGCGCTTAATGAGGAATGAATTATTGTTAATGCTTGGACGAAATTTATAGAGCATCATGGATACCTTTGAAAGGCATCATTCCAGGCGTCGTCTACCTCTTCCTTCTGTAAATGTGGATGGGATCCAAAATACGTATCTAGATAGTCTGTGCATTTTGAATGGCAATCTCATTATTATTCGTTTCTGAACTTGGCCCTGGGGCTTGTAACAGTGGCCTTCATTTTCCCCTTGCTCGGTGTTCTTAATGCCAGCAAGATTTCTCTCTGCTCCCTCCTAATGAGTTGTATTATTGAACACCAGAGACTGGGAGGATATGTATTCATCCCTTGGAATGTTAAAATGTTTTTAACTGCGAAATAATAGAAGAATATTATTGTCACAATTATGGCATTATCTTCTCTTACTTGAGTTTCCCCCCTCTCCTTTTATATCAACTCTGCAGGACAGGTTTATCACAAGTGGACTGTTCCAATTCAGTACCCATTACCAAATGTGCTTCCTGTGAAAGGCAGATCTGTAACCGGTTGGAGAGAGAAAATAAGAGAATACAATTGCAAGAAACAATTGCATGTCACCTTTAAGAAAATCCAAAGCTTATAGAGGCACTCACATTGTGTGGGTCTTCTTAAATGTGTTTTTCATTTTTTCTTACATATTCTCTTTATTTTTAATTTTACTGATGCACAAGTGCCAAGTTCAAAATTCAAACTTGATTTCTTCTGCTAGTCTTCAAATGCTTGCTTTCCTCTGTAACTGTGCAACTTTCTTGCAAGAGGAAAAACTAGGAGGGGATTCCAGGCTATTTACCGAAGCCAATTCCCACTGCTCAGGACTTGGCAGAGGCCCATCTACCTTTGGCTTAGAGGGAAGTGGGCAGGACCCCTGAGACGAGTAGGTGGATTGCCCAAGGGGCAGAACTCTGCTTTGTTGGTTGGTTTGTTTAGTAGACTTGGTCTTGGAAGAGAGGGTTGGTTGGTGGACCTCAGGCTGGACTCCCAGAAACGGCCATTGGGTATTTTCATGGTGTTACTAGCAATTTTCAGAGTGAGAGGGATAAAGGTAGTATCCTGGCCCTTGATCTCTAGGCCTGATGGTAGGTATCTGGGCCAGCCTGAGCCACTGAGGCACTGCAGGCATATAGGAGTTAAAGCTTGGAATCTCAGTTCTGCCAAGTGCTGGTACTGCGAGTGTTTCCCCTTGAATTATGAGCCTCAGTTTCCTCATGTGGAAAAGGAGAACCACAATCCGAAGAGCTAAGTGGGGATCAGAAGGGTTCATCAAATGGGCAGCTCATAGGAGGAGTTGAAGTTCTTGTTGTTCTTTCTGTTGTATTGAGATTGAGAACCCTGACAAGTGTGTGTGTGTGTGTGTGTGTGTGTGTGTGTGTGTGTGTGTGTGTGTGCGCGTGCACGTGCACATGCGTGTATGGAAGGGGAGAGGGTGGAGGGAGAAAGAAGTCTTCCATTAGAATCCCTTTCACATAGAATAGCAAAGCACAGTGACTCCTAGGAAAGCTAGGGGAGAGCATTTATGTTCAAGGGGACTAGTGCCAGGATGAGCATTGTGATAGAATAGAAATATTTCTGAGTTTATAAACCCATGGCCAAGGCTGGATTAAAGGGCTGAGGACTTATCCAGACACTCACAGGTTGCTGAACCATTGTCCCGTCTGCCAGTAAGGTCTAAGGAAAACAATCTTCAAAACATTGAGAAGCGCTGAAACCAGGGCAAGAAGAATGGAAGCTAGACCCAGAAAGAACTCTGTGAGTGAGGGCTGTGATCAAGTGTTTGGCAAAGGGAGAAACGCGAATCTCATGCTGTGGAAATACAGTGTTTCTGAAGAGGCCTGCCTAGGAGCACAACCCTGTTAATGGGCAGGTGGTGAAGTGGATGCCTTTGGAGGTGCCTTTCCGCTTCACATTCTCACATAAATACAGACTTCTCCTTTCTGTTTTCACTGGAAACTGAAATTGGTTATCTTCTGTATAGATTTAGACTTAAAAAGAAGAGATTTCCAGAATCAAAGTTCCTCTTTTCCTGAATAGTATTAGCAGCCCTGGAATGAATTTTGTTCTGAGGAGAGCTTTTTATTCATACACTCGTTTAACAGCCACACACCAAATGCCTGATCATCCAGAAGATTTTAATTTAGACGACCAGCAGTTTTGGTTGCTATGGCATTTGTCAATATCATTTCACTGTATAACCTCTTCCAGAACCTTCATTTCTAAAAAACCTACTCAGGGTTTCAATCCTACTGTTGCTATTTTCTTTGTTGTTGGTGGTCAAATGTGTGATGGTTACAGTATTAACAAAGCTTTCTTGGGCAGCACCAACTCCCCTTTTCAAGAATTAACAATACCAGGGTAGTTGTGACATTGCAGTTCTTTAAAACTCTTTATCAGGATTTCTGCACAGATGACGGTTTTGAATGCATTCTTTTTTGCCTGGCTAAAAAAGTATGCTTTTGCAAATATATTTAAGGGGAAATTAATCTGTAGCTGAGTGGAAGTGGGGGAGGTATGTGACACGTTATGTAAGTTTCTAAAATGTCTTCTTCCCTTATGGATACAATTGCAAAAATCCCCCTTTGTGACAAAAAGTCAGTTCTTCTGGAGGTTGGTAGCTGTCATTAGAAATGTGATGGTGCATTTTATATTAGTTATTAATTGATAGAATCTCTGTGTCATGGCTGCTCTGAGGAAGGTGGAATCAACTCTTTCTCCCAAATTGGTTTTGAAGTCGAGGCTGATGATACCATATAGGCACCAAAACGGTATGAAAAAGCTGTGTTAACATCATGAGGCGTCTTGGGGAGAACAGGGCAGGTTCCCAAGCAGGTCCATTTATCCTGAATGAAGGAAGGGGCTAATGGGTTTGGTTTTATTGTGGTTAGGGTGTGAGGTAGGAGTGGACATCCCCATGCACAGGCTGAGATTTTGATGGTTTGAACTTACCCACTGGCACCAAGGCAGGGATCACCTGGGCTTTCTTACAGGCTTGCTCAAATGTGGGGTAAAAGGGAAAGAGGGAATGGGGCTTGAAAGCTGTTAGCAATCAAACATAAAAAAAGAGAGTCAGACTCTATCACAATTCACTTCTGATGTTTCACTGATGACTGAATTGTTCCATGTTTCATTTAATTGAATTTGAACTTGTTTAAGTAAGCTATTATGGTGCTCTAATAAGGCCTACAGTCCAAGAACGGTAAGGGAAGTGAACATTCCATTGAAGACCTTGTTCAAGAACCCAGCATTGCATATTCTGAGAAGTGAAGTAAATGCCTTGTTTACTATCAATGATTTCTGGAACTCTGACGAGGATAAGGAGTGTCTTGCTGAGACCTTGTATTTTGACATTAAATACATGCAGACATGTGTGACCTTGATTTATATTTTGGGTATCTGTGAGGCAATAAATTCCTAGAGTTCTTTACCCTAAAGGGGGCAACCTTGGATAAGGAATTGTTGTCATAGATTGGCCAGACAGCCAGACCATTTGCAATGGCTCAAGGGTCTGTAAAAATGTGCATGTGGGACTGATTCTTGGCCAGGGTATCCTCTAGTGCTAAGATGATAACCTGAAGTTGGGCCAATTTTGCTGTCACTTGGGTCCTGTCCTTGATTACAGACATCCAGGTTAGACAATCCTGCTGTCTGTAAAGTAGATGGACTACCTTTTCCGATCCCAACAGGCTCCCCAGGTGGTCATTGAGTCTGGAGAGGAGTAACCTCCTTCAGCACTACTGGATCTGTCAAGAGACTGAGGGCAAGGGAGGCCTCCCTTCCTGGAGGTGGAATATGCCAGAGCGCTCAGTTTTGGCTCCATTATGTACATATCATTTTCATTTCAATAAAGGGGGGTGTGTGCTGCCTCTATGATCAAAAGAATAGTGGGCAACTGGATACAGTCATGTGTGAGAATCTCCGTCTTCAGAAGGGCCCATTATGCAGCCAGCAATTGTTGCTCTAATGGCATGTAGTGTGCAGCTGAGGAGAATAGTTTTTTTTGCACCAGGAAAAAAACATTTTTTTTTTTAATAGACAACTACGGCCATCATAGGTGGTCCAGAGGCTGTAGAAAGGAAGCTACTAAAGCCTCTACAGTGAAGGAATCTCCAGAGGACAGTAATGGGAATGCCTGTTGTCCTGTAGTTTGGATAGTTTCTAGAGCCTTTTGTTGGAGGGAGCCCCACTCAAGTTGGGCTGATTTGTAAGTAACAGCATAAGTACACTTGAGTAAAATTTATAAACAAGGAATATGTTGCCTCCAGAACCCAAAAATGTCTAAAAGATGTTTGGCTTGTTTTAATTATGTGGGTGCTGAAAGGATCAATAGTTGTTTTTTGACAGTATCAAGGATGGAGTGGCCCTTGACTGACCAAATGATTCCCAGGAATTTAACAAAGAGGTGTAACTCTGTGTGGGGCAATGGCTCATCCAATTTTGCCTTATTTTTTTTATTTTTTACTGAACTTTAGTTGACATATTATATAGCTCATCCACTTTTGTGAGCCCATTTGTGAATATTTGTATGTTCTGAATGAGTGCATTCAATGCATCCCCTTGGAGGAAGATGTCATCAGTGTGATATCATACCTGTACTGTTAGGGAAAGTTGGATGCAGTAGAGATCCTGCCTGTAAAGATTTTGTGCAGTGGCAGGGCTGTTGAGATACTCCATGTGCAGCTGGGTAAAGGTGGATTATGTCTTTGAAGATGAGGGCAAATTTCAGCTGAGAGACTATTGAAATTGGCACTGAATAGAGCATATTCATCAAATCTAAAATAGCAAAACATTTTCCAGTTGTTGATTGGATTGTATGGAGACAGTAATTTCAATAATACTGGGTGTGGGAGCTGCATAGGAAAGAATTTAACCTTGCCCAAAGACAGTTCTAACCTTTGTCCTTGCCTTCTTGGAGGTAGTATCTCAGCCCTTGAAATGTCATGCCTGATAGGAATATCTTTGTCTTGGGGCCTTGGGCCACATGAACAATGTGATTTAGGGTGGAGGGCTTTGTGTTACACGGTAGATGACATTTGGAGGGGTTGGAGATTGAGGTCAGTCACATGGATGGCCAACAAAATTTATGTCTGGTTAAGATATAAAGAGTCTGACCCAAGGCTCAGATGAGCTTCCTTGGTTGAAAGTACTCCATGTATATTGTCACATATCAATGCCAAGAAAGTAATGCTGTCCGTGATTCCATGGAGACAGGACAACTGGAAGCTCCACATTTGCAACTTGCCCAGAATGCCCCATGCATCTCTTCCTTATTTCAGTTTCTTACTCATTGGGTCAGAGCATCCATGCCCACTGTGGGATATGTTAGGGCATGGATGACCATGGGTCCTGTGACCATGGAAAATTTAGCCGAGGAAGTAATTCTAATGGTTAAGGGGAGGTATACCTGTTTATCCTCTATTTTATGCTTGGTAAGTCCCACAGAAGTGTAGAGGATACCTTGTTTAAATTTAGTGAGACTACCCCCACCTCCAACCCCTGGTCAGGTATAAGTGTAATTTGAGACTTAGTAACAATTCAGGCTGTGAAAGTTTGCCAATTGGTGCATTTTGGCAGATGTTAAAGTGAATTTATAACCTATGTTTTCAAAGTATAAGAGTCAAAGAGCACCCTTTTATCTTTCTGATGCATAAATTATTTCTATAAAATGTGGATATACAGTTTGGTCTAATTGCAGGCCTCTGTTTCAGTTTCTCTTTCCTCCCCTTATATTCAGTTTTTTTTTTTGAAGCAGAGTAAAAGTTTTATTTAAAGTAACTTAGAACTGCAGGTAACCTCAGAGAGAGAGGAGCGCCCTGAAAGGTTTGAGAGAAAGAGTTTTAAGATTAAACTGTTACACACTTAGAAAGTATGGGAGACCCCAGAGAGAGGAGCGCCCTGAAAGGTTGGAAAAAGTTTAAGTTATGCACTTAGAAAGTGCGGGCGACCTTGAGACAGGAACCGTATATTCAGTTTTTTGTTTGTTTCCTTTTTTGTTTTGGTGGTTACCGGATATATCTCATGTCAGGGGAGCCCTCTCTACCCTGGTCATGTTTCTAAGTTTCTTCCTCCAGAGAGATCCAAATCAGTATCATAAGGGTTAGTGACTTTTGTTTTTTTCTTTTTTTATTAAGGTATCATTGACATACACTCTTATGAAGGTTTCACAAGAAAAACAATGTGGTTATTACATTCACCCTTATTATTGAGTCCCCCCCATACCCCACTGCAGTCACTGTCCATCACTGTAGTAAGACACCACAGAGTCCCTGCTTGTCTTCTCTGTGCTACACTGTCTTCCCCGTGATACCACACACACCATGTGCACTAATCATGATACACCACAATCCCCTTCTCCCTTCCTCCCCCCCGCCCTCCCTTACAACTCCCCTTTGGTAACAGTGAGTCACTTCTTGGAGTCTCTGAGTCTGCTGCTATTTTGTTCCTTCAGTTTTGCTTTGTTGTTACACTCCACAAATGAGGGAAATCATTTGGCACTTGTATTTCTCCACCTGGTTTATTTCACTGAGCATAATACCCTCTAGCTCCATCCATGTTGTTGCAAATGGTAGGGTTTGTTTCTTTCTTATGACTGAATAGTACTCCATTGTGTATATGTACCACATCTTCTTTATCCATTCATCTACTGATGGACACTTAGGTTGCTTCCATTTCTTGGCTATTGTAAATAGTGCTGCGATAAACATAGGGGTGCATATGTCTTTTTGAATCTGAGATCTTGCTTTATTTGGGTAAATTCCTAGGACTGAAATTCCTGGATCATATAGTATTTCTATTTTTATTTTTTGAGGAACCTCCATATTGCTATCCACAATGGTTGAACTAGTTTACATTCCCACCAGCAGTGTAGGATGGTTCCCTATTCCCACATCCTCACCAGCATTTGTTGTTTCTAGTCTTTTTAAAAAAAAATTTTTATTAAAGTATTATTGATATACACCCTTATGAAGATTTCACATGAAAAAACAATGTGGTTACTACTTTTACCCATATTATCAAGAACCCCTGATACCCCAATGCAGTCACTGTCCATCAGTGAAGTAAGATGCCACAGATTCACTGTTTGCCTTCTCTGTACTACAGTGTTTTCCCCGTGATCCCCCACACCATGTGTACTAAACATAGTACCCCTCAATCCCCTTTTCACTCACTCCCCACCTGCCTTCCCACACCCCTCTCCTTTGTTAACCACTAGTCCCTTCTTGGAGTCTCTGAGTCTGCTGCTATTTTGTTCCTTCAATTTTGCTGTGATGTTATACTGCACAAATGAGGGAAATCATCTGGCACTTGTCTTTCCCCACCTGGCTTATTTCACTGAGCATAATATCCTCCACCTCCATCCATGTTGTTGCAAATGGTAGGATTTGTTTCTTTCTTATGGCTGAATAGTATTCCATTGCGTATATGTACCACCACTTCTTTATTCGTTCATCTGTTGATGGACACTTAGGTTGCTTCCATATCTTGGCTATTGTAAAAAGTGCCGTGATAAACATAGGGGTGCATATGTCTTTTTGAATCTGAGAAGTTGTATTCTTTGGATAAATTCCTAGGAGTGGGATTCCCGGGTCAGATGGTATTTCTATTTTTAGTTTTTTGAGAAACCTCCATAGTGCTTTCCACAGTGGTTGAACTAGCTTACATTCTCACCAGCAGTGTAGAAGGGTTCCCCTTTCTCCACATCCTTGCCAGCATTTGTTGTTCTTAGTCTTTTGGATGCTGGCCATCCTTACTGGTGTGAGGTGATATCTCATTGTGGTTTTAATTTGCATTTCCCTGATGATTAGTGATGTGGAGCATCTTTTCATGTGTCTGTTGGCCATCTGAATTTCTCCTTTGGAGAACTGTCTCTTCATATCCTCTGCCCACTTTTTAATCGGGTTATTTGCTTTTTGGGTGTTGAGGTGTGTAAGTTCTTTATATATTTTGGATGTTAACACCTTGTCAGATATGTCATTTACAAATATATTCTCCCATACTGTAGGATGCCTTTTTGTTCTGTTGATGGTGTCCTTTGCCATACAGAAACTTTTTAGTTTAATGTAGTCCCATGAGTTCATTTTTCCTTTTGTTTCCCTTGCTCGAGGAGATGCGTTCAGGAAGAAGTTGCTCATGCCTATATTCAGGAGATTTTTTCCTATTTATCTTCTAAGAGTTTTATGGTTTCATGACTTACATTCAGGTCCTTGATCCATTTCGAGTTTACTTTTGTCTATGGGGTTAAACAATAATCCAGTCTCATTCTCTTGCATGTAGCTGTCCAGTTTTGCCAACACCACCTGTTGAAGAGGCTGTCATTTCCTCATTGTATGTCCATGGCTCCTTTATCATATATTAATTGACCATATATGGTTGAGTTTATATCAGGGCTCTCTAGTCTGTTCCATTGGTCTATGGGTCTGTTCTTGTGCCAGTACCAAATTGTCTTGAGTACTGTGGCTTTGTAGTAGAGCTTGAAGTTGGGGAGCATAACCCCCCCCCCAGCTTTATTCTTCCTTCTCAGAATTGCTTTGGCTATTCGGGGTCTTTTGCTTTGGCTATTTGGGGTCTTTTGTGGTTCCATACGAATTTTAAAAAGATTTTCTCTAGTTTGTTGAAGAATGCTGTTGGTATTTTGATAGGAATTGCATTGAATCTGTGGATTGCTTTAGGAAGGATGGCCATTTTGACAATATTAATTCTTCCAATCCATGAGCATGGGATGTATTTCCATTTATTGGTATCTTCTTTAATTTCTCTCATAAGTATCTTGTAGTTTTCATTGTATAGGTCTTTCACTTCTTTGGTTAGGTTTATTCCTAGGTATTTTATTCTTTTTGATGCAACTGTGAATGTAATCGTTTTCCTGATTTCTCTCTCTGCTAGTTCGTTGTTAGTGTATAGGAATGCTGCAGATTTCTGTGTATTAATTTTGTATCCCACAACTTTGCTGAATTCAGATATTAGATCTAGTAGTTTTGGAGTGGATTCTTTAGGGTTTTTTAATGTACAATATCATGTCACCTGCAAACAGGGATAGTTTAACTTCTTCCTTGCCAGTCTGGATGCCTTTTATTTCTTTGTGTTATCTGATTGCTGTGCCTAGGACCTCTAGAACTATGTTGAATAGAAGTGGGGAGAGTGGGCATCCTGGTCTTGTTCCTGATCTTAAAGGAAAAGCTTTTAGCTTCTCACTGTTAAGTATAATGTTGGCTGTGGGTTTGTCATATATGGCCTTTATTATGTTGAGGTACTTGCCCTCTATACCCATTTTGTTGAGAGTTTTTATCATGAATGGATGTTGAATTTTATCAAATGCTTTTTCAGCATCTATGGAGATAATCATGTGGTTTTTGTCCTTTTTTTGATCTGGTGGATGATGTTGATGGATTTTCGAATGTTGTACCATCCTTGCATCCCTGGGATGAATCCCACTTGATCATGATGTATGATCTTTTTAATGTATTTTTGAATTCGGTTTGCTAATGTTTTGTTGAGTATTTTTGCATCAATGTTCATCAGGGATATTGGTCTGTAATTTTCTTTTTGTGGTGTCTTTGCCTGGTTTTGGTATTAGAGGGATACTGGCCTCATAGAATGAGTTTGGAAGTATTCCCTCTTCTTCTACTCTTTGGAAAACTTTAAGGAGATTGGGTATTAGGTCTTCACTAAATGTTTGATAAAATTCAGCAGTGAAGCCATCTGCTTCAGGGGTTTTGTTCTTAGGTAGGTTTTTGATTACCAGTTCAATTTCGTTGTTGGTAATTGTTCTGTTCAGATTTTCTGTTTCTTTCTGGTCAGCCTTGGAAGGTTGTATTTTTCTGCCAAGCTGTCCATTTCTTCTATGTTTTTCAGTTTGTTAGCATATAATTTTTCACAGTATTCTCTAATAATTCTTTGTATTTCTGTGGTATCTGTAGTGATTTTTCCTTTCTCATTTCTGATTCTGTTTATGTGTGTAGACTCTTTTTTTCTTGATAAGTCTGGCTAGGGGTTTATCTATTTTTTAATTTTCTCAAAGAACCAGCTCCTGCTTTCATTGATTTTTTCTATTGTTTTATTCTTCTCAATTTTATTTATTTGTGCTCTAATCTTTATTATGTCCCTCCTTCTACTGACTTTGGGCTTCATTTGTTCTTCTTTTTCTTGTTTAGTTAATTATGAGTTTAGAGTGTTCATATGGGATTGTTCTTCTTTCCTGAGGTAGGCCTGTATTGCAATATACTTTCCTCTTAGCACGACCTTCACTGCGTCCCACAGTTTTTGTGGTGTTGAATTATTGCTGTCATTTGTCTTCATATATTGCTTTATTTCTTTTTTTATTTGATCATTGATCCATTGGTTATTTAGGAGCATGTTATTACGCCTCCATGTGTTTGTGGGCTTTTTCATTTTCTTTGAGTAATTTATTTCTAGTTTCATACCTTTGTGGTCTGAGAAACTGGTTGATACAGTTTCAATCTTTTTAATTTACCGAGGCTCTTTTTGTGGCCTAGGATGTGATCTATTCTTAAAAATGTTCCATGTGCACTTGAGAAGAATGTGTATTCTGCTGCTTTTCGGTGTAGAGTTCTGTAGCTGTCTGTTAGGTCCATATGTTCTAATGTGTTATTCAGTTCTTCTGTCTCTGTACTTATTTTCTTGTGGTTCATCTGTCCTTTGGAGTGAGTGGAGTGTTGAGGGTTAATAGGTTGAATGCATTGCATTCTATTTCCCCTTTTAATTCTGTTAGTATTTGTTTCACGTATGTAGGTGCTCCTGTGTTGGGTGCATAAATATTTATAATGGTTATATCTTCTTGTTGGATTGACCCCTTTATCATTATGTAATGTCCTTCTTTGTCTTTTGTGACTTTCTTTGTTTTGAAGTCTATTTTGTCTGATACAAGTACTGTAACTCCTGCTTTTTTCTCCCTATTAGTTGCATGAAATATATTTTTCCATCCCTTTACTTTTAGTCTGTGTATGTCTTTGGGTTTGAAGTGAGCCTCTTGTAGGCAGCATATAGATGGGTCTTGCTTTTTGATCCATTCAGTGATTCTATGTCTTTTGATTGGTACATTCAGACCATTTACATTTAGGGTGATTATCGATAGGTATGTACTTATTGCCACTGCAGGCTTTAGATTAGTGGTTTCCAAAGGTTCAAGGTTAACTTCCTTTCTATCTAAGAGTCTAACTTAACTCACTTAGTTTTCTATTACCAACACAGTGTAACAGTTTTTTTTTTCCTCCTCCTTTTTCTTCCTCCTCCATTCTTTATATATTAGGAATCATATTACATACTCTTTGTCTATCCCTTGATTGACTTTGGGGATAGTTAATTTAATTTTGCATTTGCTTAGTAATTAGCTGTTCTACTTTCTTTACTGTGGTTTTATTCCCTCTGGGCACAGCTATTAAACCACAGGAACATTTGCATCTATAGCAGTCCCTCCAGCATACACTGTAGAGATGGTTTGTGGAACGTAAATTCTCTCAGCTTTTGCTTATCTAGAAAATTATTTAATCTTTCCCTCAAATTTAAATGATAACCTTGCCTGATAAAGTATTCTTGGTTCCAGGCCCTTCTGTTTCATTGCATTAAATACATCATGCCATTCCCTTCTGGCCTGTAAGGCTTCTGTTGAGAAGTCTGATGATAGCTGATGGGCTTTCCTTTTATGTGATCTTATTTCTCTCTCTGGCTGATTTTAATGATCTGTCCTTATCCTTGATCTTTGCCATTTTAATTACTATATGTCTTGGTGTTGTCCTCCTTGGGTCCCTTGTGTTGGGAGATATGTGCACCTCTATGGCCTGAGAAACTATCTCCTCCCCCAGACTGGGCATGTTTTCAGCTATTACCTCCTCAAGGACACTTTCTATCCTTTTTTCTCTCTCTTCTTCTTCTGGTACCCCTATAATGTGAATATTGTTGCGTTTGGATTGGTCACACAGTTCTCTCAATATTCTTTCATTCTTAGACATCCTTTTTTCTCTCTGTGCCTCAGCTTCTTTGTATTCCTCTTCTGTAATTTCTATTTCATTTATCGTCTCCTCCACTGTATCTAATCTGCTGTTAAAACTCTGCATTGTATGTTTCATTTCTGATACTGTGTTCTGTAATGATTAGATCTCTGACCAGAATTCATTCCAGGTTCTTGAATATTTTTCTGTACCTCCATGAGCACGTTAATGATTTTTATTTTGAAATCCCTTTCAGGCAAGTTTGTGAGGTCAATTTCATTTGAATCTTTCTCAGGGGTTGTATTTATAATTTTACTTTGAACCAGGTTCCTTTGGCATTTCATATTTGTATATGGCACCCTCTAGTGCCCAGAAGCTTTACTGTCTGGAGCTGCTGAGCTGCTGAAGCTATGTTGGGGGTTGCAGGGGAACAGTATTGGTGCCTGGGGGGAGGAAAGAGCTGTTTCCTGCTTCCTGGTTGCTATGCCTGTCTCCACTGCCAGAACCAGTGGGCTGAGCACACAGGTATAAGCCTCTGTGCTTTGTGTGTGTAGTTGCTGTAGACAGGGCTTCCCTCTAGCCAGCCTAACACCAGGGTTGGGTTTGCCAGTTTGTGAGCCAGGAGGGGCTGGCTGGGAGAAATGCTCAGTAGGCTGCATATCATGGAGGGGGTCCTTGGAGCTCTGTAGCCAGCCAGGGAGCTGGAGCTCCTGAAGGTCATGAAAGTTCCCAACCTGCTGGACAGAGTGCACCCAGACAATTTTGTCTACCTGTCCTTTCTCCTGAGCAGTAAGCTCTGTGCAATCCTTGCCCCATTAGCAGCCCTCTTGCTGTTAGGAATTCTCTGAGACTGCCCACCTTTCTTTTGTCCCAGAGCAGCAGGATATGGATCCCTGCTTTCCACAAGTGGCTGAAATCTCAGTCTCTCCAGGTATTCTGCCTGTCTTAGCTTTCCAACCTCCTGATCACGAGAGTACCATGAAAACACCATGAAGTGTAGGTTTGTGCTCCCAGATCAGATATCCGGAGTTAGGTATTCAGCAGTCCCAGGCCTCCACTCCCTCCCTACTCTGTTTCTCTTCCTCCCACTGGTGAGCTTGGGTGGGGGAAGGGCTTGGGTCCCTGCCGGGCCACAGCTTTGGTATGTTACCCTGTTCCGTGAAGTTTATTCTTTTCTCCAGATGTATGCAGTTTGGCACAGTCCTCTTTCCTGTTGCTCTTTCAGGATTAGTTGTATTATTTATATTTTCGTATCATATGCGGTTTTAGGAGGAAGCCTCTGTCTCACCTCTCACAGTGCCATCTTTAATCCCTAGTCTTTGTTCCTAGTCTTTTCGATGTTGGCCATCCTAACTTGTGTGAGGTGATATCTCATTGTGGTTTTAAGTTGCATTTCCCTGATAATTAGTGATGTGGAGCATCTTTTCATGTGCCTGTTGGCCATCTGAATTTCTTCTTTGGAGAATTGTTGTTCAAATCCTCTCCTATTTTTTAATAGGGTTATTTGCTTTTTCGGTGTTGAGGCATGTTAGTTTTTTTAATGTATTTTGGATGTTAATCCCTTGTTGAATATGTCATTTGCAAATATATTCTCTCATATGGTAGGATGCCTTTTTGTTCTGTTGATGGTGTTCTTTGCTGTACAGAAGCTTTTTAGCTTGATTGTAGCTCCATTTGTTCATTTTTTATTTTGTTTTCCTTGCCGGAGGAGATTCATTCAGGAAAAAGCTGCTCATGTTTATATTCAAGAGATTTTTTTGCCTATGTTTTTTTCCAAGAGTTTTATGGTTTCATGACTTACATTCAGGCCTTTGGTCCACTTTGAATTTACTTTTCAAATGGGGTTAGGGAATGGTCCAGGTTCATTCTCTTATATGTAGCTGTCCAGTTTTGCCAACACCAGTTGTTGAAGAGCCTGTCATTTCCACATTGTATATCCATGGCTCCTTTATTGTATATTAATTGACGATATATACTTGCATTTATATCTGGGCTCTCTGTTTGTTCCACTCGTTTATGGGTCTGTTCTTTTGCCAGTACCAAATAGTCTTGAGTACTGTGGCTTTGTAGTGGAACCTGAAGTCAGTGAGTGTAATCCCCCCACTTTATTCTTCCTTTTCAGGATGGCTTTGAGTATTCGGGGTCTTTTTTGGTTCCATATGAATTTTAGAACTATTTCTCTAGTTCATTGAAGAATGCTATTGGTATTTTGATAGGGATTGCATTGAATCTGCAGATTGCTTTAGGCAGGATGGCCATTTTGACAATATTAATTCTTCCTATCCATGAGCATGGGATGTGTTTCCATTTATTGGTATCTTCTTTAATTTCTCTCATGAATGTCTTGTAGTTTTCAGAGTATATGTCTTTCACTTCCTTGGTTAGGTTTATTGCTAGGTATTTTATTATTTTTGATGCAGTTGTGAATGGAATTGTTTTCCTGGTTTCTCTCTCTGCTAGTTTGTTGTTAGTGTATAGGAATGCTGCAGATTTCTGTGTATTAATTTTGTATCCTGCAACTTTACTGAATTCAGATATTAGATCTAGTAGTTTTGGAGTGGATTCTTTAGGGTTTTTTCTGTACAATATCATGTCATCTGCAAACAGGGACAGTTTCACTTCTTCCTTACCAATCTGGATGCCTTTTATTTCTTTGTGTTGTCTGATTACTGTGCCTAGGACCTCTAGAACTATGTTGAATAGAAGTGGGGAGAGTGGGCATCCTGGTCTTGTTCCTGATCTTAAAGGAAAAGCTTTCAGCTTCTCGCTGTTAAGTGTGATGTTAGCTGTGGGTTTGTCATATATGGCCTTTATTATGTTGAGGTACTTGCCCTCTATACCCATTTTGTTGAGAGTTTTTATCATGAATGGATGTTTGAATTTTGTCGAATGCTTTTTCAGTATCTATGGAGATAATCATGTGGTTTTTGTCCTTCTTTTTGTTGATGATGTTGATGGAATTTTGAATGTTGTTCCATCCTTGCTTCTCTGGAATAAATCCTACTTCATCATCCTACATCATCATGATGGATGATTTTTTGGTGTATTTTTGAATTCTGTTTACTAATATTTTGTTGAGTATTTTTGCATCTATGTTCATCAGGGATATTGGTCTGTAATTTTCTTTTTTGGTGGGATCTTTGCCTGGTTTTGGTATTAGAGTGATGCTGGCCTCATGGAATGAGTTTGGGAGTATTCCCTCCTCTTTTACTTTTTGGAAAATTTTAAGGAGGATAGGTATTAGGTCTTCACTTAATGTTTGATAAAATTCAGCAGTGAAACCATGTGTGCGAGGGGTTTTGTTCTTAGGTAGGTTTTTGATTACCAGTTCAATTTCGTTACTGGTAATTGGTCTTTTCAGATTTTGTTTCTTCCTGAGTCTGCCTTGGAAGGTTGTATTTTTCTAGAAAGTTATGCATTTCTTCTAGATTATCCAATTTTTAGCATATAATTTTTCATAGTATTCTCTAATAATTCTTTGTATTTCTGTGGTGTCTGTAGTGATTTTTCCTTTCTCATTTCTGATTCTGTTTATGTGTGTAGATTCTCTTTTTTTCTTGATTAGTCTGGCTAGTATTTTATCTATTTTTTTTTATTTTCTCGAAGAACCAGCTCCTGCTTTCATTGGTTCTTTCTATTGTTTTATTCTTCTCGATTTTATTAATTTCTGCTCTAGTTAGTGACCTTTCTTATGGCAATTATTGTTTTATTAGGAACAGAGACTCCTAGCTTAAGCTGAGTTTCAATTAACCTCTAGGCATGTTCATCAGCTGTGGCACTCAATAGAACCCAGAGTCTCCATCAGTCCCTTTTATAATTATCCAATTGGGTGATGATGCCTTCTTGCTCTTTAAGAGGGATGTGGATAAAGCATTCAGCATGCTTTTCATAAGGGTCTATGCCATGGGGAATACCATGGTGCTTTTTCCCCCCTATAATCTTGAGGATCAGGATCTTTGTTGCACCAGAGGTATACAGACATCTAATGAACCATCTGCTTTTAAGAGTGTGACCTCAGCATTCCACATGATGACTATTGTTCCTCACACCAGTGACCACCCATGTCCACAGTATTGCACATGGTATCAATCTTTTTCCTGCACGTTCTATAGAATAGGACCAATGCCTGGTTTAAGCACAACCACCAGTCTCAGAATAAGAGCTGTTCTTGTGAGTATAGTCTAATCAGACCTAGTTTGGGCAGGAATTGTACACACTTGGGTTGGTTAAATCTGTGATGCTTGCTGGACAAATTTTTTTAAATTAAAGTATCATTGTATATAATCTTATGATGGTTTCACATAAACAACACAGTGATTTTAACATTCACCCACCTTATCAAGTCCTCACTCCCTCTGTTGCAGTCACTGTCTATCAGCATAGTAGGATGCTATAGAGTCATTAATTGTCTTCTTTGTGCTGTACTGCCTTCCCCGTGACCTACCTATATTGTGATTTTGATTAATAGTGCCCCTTAATCCCCTTCTCCCTCCCTCCACACCCATCCTGCCCAACCCCTTCCCTTTGGTAACTGCTAGTCCCTTCTTGGAGTCTGTGAGTCTGCTGCTGTTTTGTTCCTTCAGTTTTGCTTTGTTGTTATACTCCAAAAATGAGTGAAATCATTTTGTACTTGTCTTTCTCCACCTGGCTTATTTCACTGAGCATAATACCCTCCAGCTCTATCCATGTTGCTGCAAATGGCAGGATTTATTTTCTTTTTATGGCTGAATAATATTCCATTGTGTATATATACCACATCTTTTTCCATTCATCTATTGATGGACACTTAGGTGCTCAGTAAGACTTATTCAGTGTAGTGGCAACTCTACTGCAAGCTCACCAGCAGGCAGCAGCTCACAGTGCATACTTGCCAGTAGGCTATGGAGCCAGTTAGTAAGCTGAAAGCAATAGAAGACCTCCAAGAGCTGATGGTTATCCCTGAGACCATTCTGCTTTTGGCACTAATTGTCTTGAGGTTCCCTCGTAGAGGGCAGGGTCTGGTCCACCCAGAATTCATTCGGATCTGGAGGTTGATGATGTCATACTTGCAACAAGAGGCATGAAAAAGTTTATTACTCACATCATAAGGCTTTCTGGGGAGAGCAAGGCAAGCTTTCAAGCCCATCCATTTGGCGTGAGCGAAGGAGGGGTGAGTGGCGAGTGGCTCTGGATTTATTGTGGGTAGCAGATGGGGCAGGGGTGAAGATTCCTGCATGGGGGTTGGGGTGTTCTTGGTTTGAACTTCTTAACTGACACCAAGGGAGTGAGTGCCCAGACTTTCTTATTGGTTTGCTAGTTGTGGGACAAAAGGGGAGGAGGGGAAAGGAGTTCAAAAGCTGTAAGCAGTCAAATACCAAAAATGGAGCTAGACTTCTTGTTATAATCTCTGTGTCACTTCAGATGATATATTGCATGCACGAGTACAGTTAATGGAGAATCTAAGACCAATAAAATGTTGAAACTGCCAAATTGCCTCAAGGGAAAATATCACATATTAAGTTCAGAAGAAATTAGTTGGGAGACAAAAATGATCACATACCATAGAAGTAAAAATGGAGCTCTGGAGTGAAATGGCTTTGGGCAAAACTAAAGAAAATGGAGCATTTCTGGACTGTGCTGTGATCAGTTTCTGTGGTCCCCCAAACTGTTGAGAGGAAGTAAACACCCATCACCATCCCATTTCATACATTTTCAAGGAAGGTCAAGGTTTTACAAAGGTTCTTTGTTTACAGTCAATCCTTAAGCTGTCTGTACCCCTCTCCCTAAGCTAATCAAGTTGGGGTAGTCAGATAGCTCTCCCTCAAGCTGCATTGTCTAATATGGTGGCCACTAGTCATGTATGGCTATTGCACACTTGGAATGTGGTTGGTATGAATTGAATTGTGCTAAGTGTAAAATACAAAAACTTGGAATTTATATTCCTTTCCTAGGACTGCTGTAACAAAGTCCTACAAAATGGGTGGCTTCAATGGACTTTTATTGTCTCGCAGTTGTTTTCTGGCAGTCTTGGAGTTCCTTGGCTTCTGCTGCATCAGCCCATGTCTCTGCCTTCAGCTTTACATGGCCTTCTCCTTTGTGTGTATCTGTCTCTGTGTCCAAATCCCCCTTTATATGGATAACAGTCATACTGGCTTAGAGCCCACCCCAGTGACCTCATCTTAAAGTGATCATCTGCAGAGATTCTATTTCCAAATAGGATCACATTCACATTCACAGATACAGGGCTTAGCACTTCAATATTTTTTCGGGGGGAAACAACTCAACCTATAACAGATTTCAAAGACTTGGCATGATAAGAACAATGTAAAGTATCTCCTTAATAATTATTTTGTTCAAATAGCAGCAGACTCACAGACTCCGAGAAGGGACTAGCGGTTACCAAAGGGAAGGGGTTGGGAGGGTGGGTGGGGAGGGTGAAGGGGATTAAGGGGCATTATAATTCACGATCATGATATAGGTAGGTCACGGGGAAGGCAGTACAGCACGGAGAAGACAAGTAATGACTCTATAGCATCTTACTATGATGGTAGACAGTGACTGTAATGGGGGGGTGAGGACTTGATAATATGGGTGAATGTTGAAAACAGTGTTGTTCATGTGAAATCTTCTTAAGATTGTATATCAATGATACTTTAATAAAAAAATTCTTTTGTTCATTACATGTTAAAATGATAATATTTTAGATGTATTGGGTTAAGTGAAATATACTATTTAACTTAATTACACTTCTTTCTTATGACGTTTTCAAATGTAGTTACTAGAAAAATTTAAAATTACCTATGTGGCTTGCATTTGTGGTACAAATCTTATTAGATAGGATTTCTCCAAACTGTGGCCTTAAACACCAAATCTTGCTCACAGCCTCTTTTGTAAATAAAGTTTTACTGAGCACAGCCATGTTCATTCACGTAGGTACTATCTGTGGCTACTTTCATGCTACAGTAGCAGATTTGCTTAGTTGTAACAGAGATTGTAGGGCCTGCAAAACCTAAACACTTATTAACTGGTCTTTTAGAGAAAAAGTTCGTTGCTATCTGCTCTAAACAGTGGCTCTAATTCTGTCACCGCCCTGCTTCAGAAGCAAGAATGTCTTCCTACTGCTCATTGGATACCCACCAGTCACCCACCCTGGCCCTCTCATGCCTTACCCTTCTCCCTGACCATCAGAGAGGAAGCTCTTTTAGGCCAAGGACTGGGCCCTTGGCTCCTTCTGTAGATCCTACACTGCTCAGCCATTGTCTGGCACTCTAGGGCCATAAAACATGTTCATAGAATGAATTGCATATGTCACGGAAACTTCATTAAACAGGTCAAGTGTGGAGAGAGTTGACTTTGAATAGATCCAAGCTTTCCTGGGCTTCCATTGCCTCTCATCAGATGTGAAAGAAAACGCATATCAAGGCAGTTCCAGATTCTACCTGCAGGCACTGTAGGATCCGTAGGTTTGAGTTGCTACTGCTGCTTTTGAGAAGTGCAGCTATCATTTATTGGGAGTTTGCCATGTGCCAGGCCTTGTGCTAAAGAGATTATTTCATGTAACCTTCGCAAACCAAAGAGGTTGGTACAGTCAGTTCTGCTCTAACTCTTGTTTTGAAAAATGATTTCTTCTAATGTGATTGATTATGTTAGGGAACAATTTGAGCATAACACAAACTTCATATTTGCTAGTGTGTGATTTCTTCAATGAGAAACACTAGGTGAACACAGGAAACCACACCCGTTGAATGGAACCACATAGTAATACACAAAGCATACGTATGTGCACACACACACACACTCCAAGCATGCACCAGGTCTCTTAGTTCACCACATGGGCTGTGAGCCACACCCATTCACATCTGCTGATACAACTTTGAGTCCCATTTCAGATCACACTCCTTCTACCGCTTCACAAGAAACTGGCAAGCTGCAACTCTTCCAGCAGCCACTTCCACGAGCAAACTTCAGGTCGTTTTAAGGTGCCACATTGTAGAATTTACATATTACTTAACCATTTAATGTGTAAAACCATGACACGGTTTCTATTAGGTTCCTTTCTTTTTAAATGTGTTGCTGGTGAATGTTTTGAGTGTTGTGACTCTAAACTCATTTTTTTCCCATAAGCTTTGTGGCTTTTAAGCACAATTTTGTATAACAGCGATTTTGGGGGAACATGCACATCACATTGCAGCAGAACTAACTGTACTGTAATTACTCCCAATTTCCATGTGGTAAAACTGAGGTTTTAAGAGGCAAAGTGATGTATTCAAGATCACATAGTTAGGAGGTTTTGGAGCTGGATTTTGAATCCAGATCTCTCTGAGTCCATAGCTTCAGTTCTTCACTGCCCCGACTGTGCTGATTTACCATGGACAAAATAAACTGTACTTTTGGCTATCCCAATATTCAAAAGAAAAATTGGAGAGGTCTGATGGAAAGTAGCAGAAGCCTTTAGTCTACTCCTTGTGATTGTTTTGTTTTATTTAGTTGTTGTTCAGGGGCTTAACAAATTGACCTCAGGGTTTTGCTGCTTTCCACACTTGTCCAATATCAGTACTGAAGGTGGGGGTTAAGACTGGAGCAGCAAGTGAACAGGAAACTCTTATGGAGGGCTGGAGAGGAAATCAATTCTCTCTTTGCCTGGAGATGCAAACATAATGGAAAGACCTGGGCGTCATAGGACACCATAGAGTGAGTCAGCAAATCAATGCTGGTTTGTTTTTTGAAAGCTAATGCAATGCTGTGATGTGTAATAATAATAGGAATACAGCCTGCAGGAATCATAAAATAACTCCTTAGCATTGATCAGGGCCTTATTAGAGTGGTGTGATCAGCTTGGGGTCTGTATTTGAAGAGGGAAGTGAAGAAGTCACAGAGGAAAGAGAGGGCTGTTGTGACTTGTCCCTGAATCCTGTGTGTTGCCAGGACTCTGCACACAGACGCCCCCCCACAACACCCTCCCCCCAACTGTGGCATTAGGGATTGCAGTGATGTCATACTGAGCCTATAGGCTCTGAGAATGAAAGATGGGTGCAGGGCCTGCTGTGGGGGGATGGTCTGCCAGGGGGCCGGGAGCCCAGGAGTCAAAGGCAGAATGAGGGGTTAGACCAAGGTAAAGCAGAAGGCTGGAGACGGGCAGGCAGCTGCAAAGGGACACAGAGTTAACTCCATCCTCGGCCAAGAGCATTGTTTACACTATGGCTTGGAGCTGGGTGCGTTTGGCAAGGGAATCAGAGCATATTGCTAGAGTAGGACTGCAGTGGGGTGAATCTGCTTCAAGTGGCAGGTGTAGGGTGACGACCACGGGCTGGAATTAACTGCTCAAAACTCCGAAGTCCTTGTATGGTTAAAACAAAATTATTGACTTAGAAAAAAATCTGACTACAAAAGCAATATATAATTATTGTAGCTAATTAGGAATACAAAGAAAAGCAAAAGAAGAAAATACTAATCCCTTCTTATCCTACCACCCAGAGATAAAAGTACTGATAACATATTGGCGATTTTCTCCTGTTCTTTTTTCTATGTTTGCAGAAGTATGAATGAAGTATTACTATACTGTTAAAGAGCTTAGGCTCTGGTATCAGACAGCCTAGGTTCGAATCCTAGCTCTGCCACCAGTAACTATGTATCCTTGAGCAAAACCACTTATCCTCTCAGTCTTTCAACTTCTTCATGTGTAAAGTTGGGATAATGCCAGTAACTGTCTTACAAGGATGGTAGTAAAGATTAAATAGGGTATATATGCCTCATAGGAGCTTAGCATAGAGCATGACACATTGTGAGTACTCAATTATTTTAGTCATTCAATGACACTATTACATATGCTACTTTATATATGTAATATATATTCATTTAGTGATTATTTATTGAGCCAGGCACTATTCTAGGCACTGTGTATACAGCAATAAACAATAATAAAAATATGGGCATATGTACTACATATAGCTTTATATTTTGCTTTATGCACTTAAATTATACCATGAACATTTGCCCATGTTATTAAATATTCCTTAAAAGTACCACTTTCATTGACTGCATACTATTTCCTTCTATCAGTTACCCAAGCTCCCGTTGATGAGTCTTTTGGTTCGCCATTTTGTTTGCCATTATAAATGGGCATCATTTTGGATAGTGATCGCACTGGAGGGGGGTCAGGATTTGATAATTGTGTATTTGAAACCAACATGAGATGGTATATCAGTGATATTTTAATTTAAAAAATGGGCATCACTGTACATAATTCTTTTTCTGGATTTCGTCCCTCACCATAGGATCGGTTTCTATAAGGGGGCACCTGAGTGAAAGGCTTATGATGCAGAGAGCCAAATTGCTCTTTGGAAAGGTTTTACCAATTTCCCATTTGCATCCCATTGCAGCATGTAAGCAGTTGCCTTCTCTTTGCATGAAAATGATGAGATATTGTCTCTGCCTTGGTGAGCTTGCTCTCTAGTAGAGAAGACTAGAAAAGTACCCATAATTGTACTCCAGGTAGGCTGTGAGACATGTCTGAAGAGAGAGCTGATATGATTTCATGATGGACTGGACACAGGGTGTAAGAGCAGGAGGAGAGCCAAGGGTGCAGCAAGGATGGGGAGCAGAACCCTTTCCTAGGTCTTGGGTTGTGTCTTGTGAACACCCAGGAAGAGCTGTGTTCCCAGGGTCATTATATATAATTGTGCATCTTTTGTCATACACAAAGGCACCTGGATTAGAAATCAAGGTGGTGAGGGCTAAATAGAGACCATGCTTCATCCACCTTGCTCATGCATACTGGAACAGTGCACTGTCCATGCAGAGGTGGCAAGGGGCACCTGTTAAACCTCCACAAAGATGCCATGTGAGCAAGTATTGGCCCTGTGTGTACCGGGTGAAAGGATGCTCATGAACAAGAGTAAACTGATTGGAGGAGTTCCTGACTTTTGAGAACACATACACCTGGAGGAATAGACTGCTCCTCAGGTGATCCTGAGTCACCCTCTAGCAGGGATGACCCCTCTTGAGAGTCACTGCGAAGGCAATTGGAAGCCTTTGTCAGGCAATGTCACGATCTGCTCTGTGGTTCAGAATGGACACTGTGGTTGCTGCAAATTTTTTGACGCAACTTCTTTGGAGAGGTGGAGTCTCTATCCTCTCCTGCTGAATCTGGGCATGGTAACTACTTTGACTAGTAAATTACAAGGGAAGCGATGCTATGTGACTTCCAAGGCTACGTGTACAAGTTCAGTCAGCTTCCACCATGTTCATCTGAACATTCATTCTTGGAAACTGAATCACCATGTAAGAAATCTGACTTTCCTGAGGCTGCCAAGCTATGAGGAAGCCCAAGCCACATGGAGAGCCCACATGAAGGTACTCTGGTAGTAGCTTTAAAGATGTGGGGAAGACCAAGGGAGGGACTGGTGGGGTGGAGGTGAATAGTTGGGAATTGTGAGTTCTGTTCTGGAGCTCTTACAGTGATCTTGACAAAGGATGATGGTAGCTTGGAAGTGGTCATTTGCAAAAGGAAAAGACAGGAGAGAGGGGCCAGGTTCAAGACCAATTACAGGGATACAGTCAACAGGGCTTAAAATTTAATTAGAGTCTTAGGACACAGAAAACAAAAATCATAAAAGACAAAATGGTAAACTAGACATCATCAAAATGTGTAACTTTTTCTCACTAAATGACACCATTCAGAAGATGAATAGGTAAGTCTCAGACTGGGAGAAAATATTCATGACACTACAACAAAGACTTATATCCAGAATATATAAACAACTCTTATAACTCAATAATAAGACAATCCACTTAGAAATGGGGAAGTGATTTGAACAAAGGGAGATGATATAAGTGGCTGATGAACACATGAAAAAGTACTCAGTGTCATTAGTCATTAGGGAATGCAAATCAAAACCATGGGATGCCACTGAACATTTACTGGAATGGCTAAAATAAAAAAGACTGACAATGCCATGTGCAGACAAAGTTGTGGAGCAATTGAAATATTTATACACTGTTACTGGGAGTGTAAAATGGCAGACCCACTTTGGAAAAAAATCTGGCAGTTTCATACTGAAGTAAGCATACATCTACCCTGTGACCTAGCAATCCCACTTCTAGGCATTTTTCTAAGATAAATGAAATGGCAGCATATTTCCGCAAAACACTTGTCGCAGAATGCTCAAATAGTATTCATAATTACCTTCAACTGGAAATGACCCAAATGTCCATCAGCTGGTAAAGGGATAAACAAACTGTGGTATAGCCATGTATTGGAATTCTACTTGGCAATAAAAAGGAATGAACAACTGAATAGATGAATCTCGTGAAAATGGAAGAAGTCTTATCTGAATGCAATGCTATGCATTTCCATTTACCTCAAGTACTAGAATACGGCATGGTAAAAACAATCACACCATTGGTTGCCTCTGATGGTGGTGTGTGTGCACACGCACACACTGACTACAGGGGGAATGATGGAACTTTCTGAGGTGATTGAAATATTCTTGATAGTGGTGTGGATTATCCTGTTGTGGGCATTTGTCAAAACTCATCGAATGATATACTTAAGATTTGTGCATTTATTTACATAAATTTTACTTATAAAAAAATCACAAACAAGCAAACAGAGGATGGGATATAGGCGCCAGGGAGGAGACCCTGCCATGAGCAATTGCTGTGAGTGTAGAGGCTTGTTCAGCTCCTCCCTTACAGCAGCAGATCGACTGGTTACAACTGGTGATCTCTGGGCTCCATTATTGGAAATTGCAGCTGAAGCATGTGATCTCTGGCAAGAAAGTCACATACATTGACCTGATCAAGAGCTACCTATTCCCATTCAGGGAGAGGCTACGAACAACTGGGACACACAAGACCTGTTACTCTTGCTTTGCTCTTAAAATATGGGAAGTGCCACTGGGAAAATGACTGTTTCTGAGGTGAGAAATTTCTGAGTGAACCTAAATCACTCTAGTTCTCCTTGGCTCTGCTCCTATGCTCTCCTCGCAGTTTACTGTTCTCTCCCACTCAGAACAAAGCAGTTGTTAGACTTCTAATTTGCCCAAGGACTTGCTATTACGATCAGTCCAAACACAACAAGGGAGAAAGCTCTTACTGTTGTGTAATTATTTTCAGTAATTAGTAGGGCTGGGAGTATGTAATGAGTTGCAGTGTTTGTGGCTTAATAGTATGACTCTGCTTTATCTGCACCTCCTTTCCAGTGCAAAAGTTCATAGTCCTGCAGGCATACTCATTTTATAAAAACAATAAAAATAGCTTTCTGAGAAATAGGTAGGCTCATGAGAGACGCACCCCAGGGGGAATTGGGGGAAATGCAACCAGTTTAAGGACAGCTTTATTTATCTTTGAGTTTTTTCCCCCATGATTGCTAATGAATGATCCAAGATATTCTCTTTGCAGTGCAATTTTTCTTCTGCTTGTTTCTGAAGGGAAGCGAAGAGGCTGAGGAATTGGGTGATTTCACAGTAATGCAGGAGGGATTACATTGTGATTCTGGATGTCAGGCTGGTGAATTTCAGATTGGAGTCAGCAGAAGCTGAGTTTCTGAGAAGGAGATGCTCAGTTAACACCAGTTTTTTTGGATGGATACAAAGGAATGTGCCTGTTAACACGGAGTGACTCTCTCTCATGCAGTGGGGCAGTCAGTATTTGCAGTAAAAATATCACAAAGCTTGCCCGGGAAGTGCTGCATGTTGATGGCCCAGTGAAGACGGGGGTCCTGATGTGTCTCTTCTGATGGCTCCTCTGTCTCTCATCACCTGCTTTGACTACAACTCCCTTTCTTATTTAGCTATATGATAACAATGTTTACACAGCAGCATCTAGAGACAGCACTAGAGTCAGGAAGCCTGGGTTCTAGGCCTGGGCTTCTCATTCAGCAGCTATATTACTTGAAGCAGTAACAGTCTGTCTTAGCCTCCTTATTTTGAAAGTGGGGAATATAGTACATAGTTTGTATACCCCTTCCCGGGTTGTTGTGAGGAGAAAGGTGCAATAACACATGGGAAAGAATATCATGAGATGATAATACAAAATATCAGCTGGGATCATCTCTGTGAAATGCTTGTCTCATAAACAGTGTGCATATAAACCTCCAGTTACAATGGGTTATTAGTTGGTTATTTATGCTGGAATTGGGCATACATATTTTTGTGGAAAAAAGCTGGAATGAAATTGTTTAGCCATGGCCTGAGCTAATTGCCATCCAGTATACATCTGTGAGCCCCAGGAGGGGTAAATGCAACCCTGTTGCCAGATGGGCTCTAGGATTTGAATGGCCAGCAGCCAAGTTGCTGCCAATTGGTTGTTGAAAGGAGTCATGCTACGTACGTATTCTATTCCATCTCTCTGGTAAAACTGTTTTCTTCCTGGGGAGCAGGAGCTACATGCAGAAGTCTACATGTGAAGTGGAGGCATCTGATGCCTGGGGAGAGTAAGACGGGCAGTGAGTTGAGGGGGTGCACCCAGCTCTATGTCAAAAATCGGCAAATAGACTCTTCTGTTCAGTCTGATTGGGAAGTACTGTTGCTGCTTAACCAGCTGCTCTGCCCAACAGCTAGGCACCACCACGTGGAAGGTGCATGCTTAAAGGAGTAAGAACATGACAATCTGTGCTCACTGCTAAAGTATACTCCTTATGATCAAAGGAGTCTTCGTTGATCATGAAGCACTTGGCCATCTTGCAGCTTCTCTCAGCAACCACATGAACTGAGATTGTCATTGCAGTGTAGATAACATCACCTCACATTTATAAGCTGCTTTATAGTCTGTGTGCATTGTAGGCACTTTACCGTGTCCAGCCCTCTTGTCTTGTTCTGAGTGTTACAACAAACGTGCATAGTAGGTACCCTGATTTTCTGCATCCTACCAAAGGGGAACAGTTCAGAGAGGTGAAGTGACTTGCCTCAGAGTCACACAGCTAGAAAAGAGAAGAGCCAGGACTTGAACCCAGGTGACAAACAAGAGTCCTGGAAGCTAGTGTGCAGAATAAGCCAGTTTCAGCTGTATTACAGGCTGTGGAGAAGACATCTCAGCACTTTAAAAGAACACATATTTTCCTGAAAACAGGGTTTTGACATTTGGCCAATATTATGGGTTAAATAAGCACTATTACCGTTATTACAAGGGATTTAACTAAGCTCTTCAGTGACTCCATTCCTTCTCCCCTTCTCCCTGTCTGCTTTGTTGTGCAGCCCCATCTTCTCTGAGAGTGAATGCACGTGTCACTAGAGAAAAACCGACCAGCTGCTTATGCTGGCCCAGTGAAGCATTTGAGGCTGTCCCAGAAATGGGAGAAGAAGCCAAACTGAGTGCTTCTTTTGACCAAACTACACATTGATGTAGTCGTTTGCCTTCTGTGCAAGCAATAGAAGAAGTGCTCGCAGGGTACATTTGTGAATCGACAGTGAAAAATAGTATTGGCAATGTCATCAGGCTAACTGAGAAATCTCTCAGCAATGACAAGAGAACAGGACTATTCAGTTTGTATTGACCTTAGTGAGGAGGGACACACACTTGCTCGTTGGTTCTAAATAAGTTACAGACTTTGGAATGGATTTCTGGTTTGTCTCATAATCACAGAAACTTCATTAAATCTAAGTGTGTATTCAGCAGCTCTCCCAGGATCGTACCTATAGCTGTTACTCAACAGTCTTTCATCAGTGTATGCTTTACATGATTTAGAAATTTTTTACCCTCCCTTAGGATGGGAACACAGGGAATTTGCAGCAGTATCCATGTAGGATATTGATGAAACATTTGACCTAAAGGGGGATTAGATGTCTTCGGTATTACAATGGAAATGAATTCTCTAACCGAGTCTACAAATGCTATTGCTTTTGTGCCTTGACTTTGGGACCACTGATAGCTTTTGGAATGTCATTAGAGCCTGTTTCATCACTGGGACTTCTACACTAGTATGTGGCACTTTGAAGAGAGGTGCAGGAGAAAAAAAGAATCTGCTCTCAGGTAGTGCCAGCCAGCCAAGCTCACGTGAAACTTTTTGTCAAACCTGATGTTTCCACAAAGTTCAGTGACAGCAAATGTAGCCTTTGAGAGAGATTGTGTTCATGCTCTGTTCACAAGTGGCAGGCAACATGCCCTACTGAAAAAGATGGCAAATTGGGAATGTTTTGTCCATTGATGGCAGTCCCCAGCTCTCTGGGGAAAATGCAGATTTCTCATTATCAATTTGAGTCTTCATGGGGCCCACCAACAAACAAATTCACCAAGAATCAATAGTCTCTTTGGAAGGAAAATAATATGTCAGAGGAAAAAGGATCTGCTTCTGCAGCCAGCCATTCAGCCTCCTAACTTAGGGCTTCCTGTGTCTGTTTACAGGCAAGGAAAGCTGACTGCATTTAGAAACATAATGCTGCATTAGTATTGTTAAAACATCTCTTGTTGCAGACAGATCCTGTGGATTGGACACATGTGTGGCAAGCACAGGTAATGTTTACGGAAGTTGATAACTTTCCAGCAGTGGTTATTACCATGTTTCACTGGTTTATAAAATGATTTGGACATTGTCGTGTGCTCAGGTTACATGTGAGATAATTTTTCTCCCTTGAGGGATGTTAAAAGCCAGACTGGGGAGGAGAATAACTGAAGAGCTCTTAGAGGCTTGCATACTCTCAAGTGCAAATAGCGAATATTTGACTGTGCCTTAACTGATAAAGGCAGCCTAGGAAGAGGCAAACCCTGGAGAAGAAATTCAGCATTTCCAGTTCATGCGGGAATGTGAATTTTACTCACTAATGAGAATATTATAGATACATTTCATGTAGAATATGCTTTTCTACAGATTGTCCATTGGCTACCTCAGCTGGGTTTCACTTAAATTTGTTACTGCATGAAGTCAAGCACAGGCCTAAGGCAGGCACAAAGACTCCATGTTAACCCACAGCAGCATCTTAGACCATCTTCTGGAGGTCTGTGAGTGTTATATCAGAGGACGGAGAAAGATGTGGGAGCCTGGGAATGAAAGATGAGAAGAGGAAGGTGGCGGATAGCTTCATGAGCCCAGTGAGCCGCTGATAAATTGCCCAAAAGGATTGCTCTCTAGTTTATTCAGGGTGAGATTTCCAATGGAATCTAAGGGCAAATGCTAGACTTCACGAGTGCCTCTGATAAACGGCTTGGTCCACTGTTTCCTTTGCTTGGAAAGATCATGAAACCCCTTTTTTCCCCATTGCTTGTTGATTATAGTGCTCCTGGACATTTCAAAGGCAATATATAATCCAAGGGATATAACATGACATTTAATTCCAGCATCAATCTCATTCAGAATAGCTTTGGGTTTTCTTTCACATTTGCTCACTGGCTAGCCACAGGTTGCCATCCCTTGCT
>JAVSCE010010621.1:0-188059 GCA_032199065.1 Smutsia gigantea | reverse complement strand
AGAAGAGAGAGAAAAAGGGGATAGAAAGTGTCTTTGAAGAAATAATTGCTGAAAACATTCCCTCGCTGGGGAAGGAAGTAGTCTCGCAGTCCACCGAAGCTCATAGATCTCCCAACACAAGGGACCCAAGGAAGACAACACCAAGACACATAATTATTAAGATGGCAAAGATCAAAGATAAAGACAGGGTATTAAAGGCAGCTAGAGAGAGAAAAAAGATCACCCACAAAGGAAAACCCATCAGACTATCATCAGACTTCTCAACAGAAACCTTACAGGCCAGAAGAGAATGGCATGATATATTTAACGTTATGAAACAGAAGGGCCTCGAACCAAGAATATTGTATCCAGCACGATTATCATTTAAATATGATGGAGGGATTAAACAATTTCCAGATAAACTAAAGTTAAGAGAATTTGCGTCTCATAAACCACCACTACAGGATATCTTAAATGGACTGCTCTAGATGGAAGCACTCCTAAGGCTAAAAACATGTCACCAGAGAAAATAAAATCATAGCAAAGAAAGCAGACCATCCAAATACTAACTAAAGGCAAAGAATAAAACACCTAGTATATAAAGAATGGAGGAGGAAGAATAAGAAGGGAGAGAAAAAAGAAACATCAGATGGTGTTTACAATAACGTAACAAGAAAGTTAAGTTAGATTGTTAGATAGGAAAGAAGCAACCCTTGAACCTTTGGTAACCACAAATCTAAAGCCAGCAATGGCAATAAGTACATATCTATCGATAATCACCCTAAATGTAAATGGACTGAATGCACCAATCAAAAGACACAGAGTAAGAGAATGGATAAAAAAGCAAGACCCATCTATATGCTGCCTACAAGAAACTCACCTCAAATCCAAAGATATACACAGACTAAAAGTGAAGGGATGGAAAAAGATATTTCATGCAAACAACAAAGAGAAAAAAGCAGGTGTTGCAGTACTTGTATCAGACAAAATAGACTTCAAAACGAAGAAAGTAGCAAAAAGATAAAGAAGGACATTACATAATGATAAAGGGGTCAGTCCAACAAGAAGATATAACCATTATAAATATATATGCACCCAACACAGGAGCGCGAGCATATGTGAGACAAATACTAACAGAATTAAAGGAGGACATAGACAGCAATGCATTCATCTTAGGAGACTTCAACACACCACTCACTCCAGAGGACAGATCAACCAGACAGAAAATAAGTAAAGACACAGAGGCACTGAACAACACACCAGAACAGATGGACCTAACAGACATCTACAGAACTCTACACCCAAAAGCAACAGGTTACACATTCTTCTCAAGTGCACATGGAACATTTTCCAGAATAGACCACATACTAGGCCACAAAAAGAACCTCAGTAATTTCAAAATATTGAAATCCTACCAAGCAACTTCTCAGATCACCAAGGTATAAAACTAGAAATAAATTTTAGAAAGAAATCAAAAAAGCTCACAAATACATGGAGACTTAACAACACTCTGCTAATTAATCAATGGGTTAACGACCAAATCAAAACAGAAATCAAAGAACATATGGAGACTAATGACAACAACAACACAAAGCCACAACTTCTGTGGGACGCAGCAAAGGCAGTTCTAAGAGGAAAGTATATTGCAATCCAGGCCTATTTAAAGAAGGAAGAACATTCCCAAATGAATAGTCTAAAGACAATTACTGAAATTGGAAAAAGAAGAACAAATGAGGCCCAAAGTCACCAGAAGGAGGGACATAATAAAGATTAGATAAGAAATAAATAAAATTGAGAAGAATAAAACAATAGAAAAAATCAATAAAACCAAGAGCTGGTTCTTTGAAAAAATAAACAAAATAGATAAACCCCTAGCCAGACTCATTAAGAGAAAAAGAGAATCTACACACATAAACACAATCAGAAACGAGAAAGGAAAAATCATGACAGACCCCCAGAAATACAAAGAATTATAAGAGAATATTGTAAGAATCTATATGCTAGCAAGCTGGAAAACATAGAAGAAATGACAACTTCTTAGAAAAATACAACCTTCCCAGCCTGACCAAGCAAGAAACAGAAAAACTAAACAGACCAATCACCAGCAACGAAATTGAATCGGTTATCAAAAAACTAGCCAAGAACAAAACCCCCGGACCTGATGGATTCACCTCTGAATTCTACCAGACATATAGAGAAGAAATAACACCGATTCTCCTTAAAGTTTTCCAAAAAATAGAAGAGGAGGGAATACTTCCAAACTCATTCTTTGAAGCCAGCATCACTCTAATACCAAAACCGGGAAAAGACCTCACCAAAAAAGAAAATTACAAACCAATATCCCTGATGAAAGTAGGTGCAAAAATACTCAACAAAATATTAGCAAACCGAATTCAAAAACACATCAAGAGGCTCATACACCATGATCAAGTGGGATTCATCCCAGGGATGCAAGGATGGTACAACATTCGAAAATCCATCAACATCGTCCAACACATCAACATAAAGAAGAACAAAAACCACATGATCATCTCCATAGATGCTGAAAAAGCATTTGACAAAATTCAGCATCCATTCCTGATTAAAACTCTCAACAAAATGGGTATAGACGGCAAGTACCTCAACATCATAAAGGCTATATATGACAAACCCACAGCTAACATCATACTTAACGGCAAGACGCTAAAAGCTTTTCATCTAAGATCGGGAACAAGACAGGGATGCCCACTCTCTCCACTGTTATTCAACATAGTAGTGAAGGTCCTAGCCACAGCAATCAGACAAAACAAAGACATACAAGGCATCCAGATTGGTAAAGAAGAAGTCAAATTGTCACTACTTGCAGATGACATGATACTGTACATAAAAAACCCTAAAGACTCCATTCCAAAACTACTATAACTAATATCTGAATTCAGCAAAGTTGCAGGATACAAAATTAACACACAGAAATCTGTTGCTTTCCTATACACTAACGATGAACTAACAGAAAGAGAAATCAGAAAACAATTCCATTCACAATTGCATCAAAAAGAATAAAATACCTAGGAATAAACCTAACGAAGGAAGTGAAAGACCTGTACTCTGAAAACTACAAGACACTCCTAATAGAAATTAAAGAGGACACTAACAAATGGAAATGCATCCCATGCTCTTGGCTAGGAAGAATAAATATTGTCAAATGGCTATACTACCTAAAGCAATCTACAGATTCAATGCAATCCCTATCAAACTACCAACAGCTTTCTTCAATGAACTGGAACAAATAATTCTAAAATTCAAATGGAACCACAAAAGACCCCGAATAGCCAAAGGAATCCTGAGAAGGAGGAATAAAACAGGGGGAATTACGCTCCCTGACTTCAAGCTCTACTACAAAGCCACAGGAATCAAGACAATTTGGTATTGGCACAAAAACAGACCCACAGACCAGTGGAACAGAATAGAAAATCCAAACATTAATGCAAACATATACAGTCAATTAATATTTGATAAAGGAGCCTTGGATATACAATGGGAGATGACAGCCTCTTCAGCAGCTGGTGTTGGAAAAACTGGACAGCTACATGTAAGAGAATGAAACTGGACTACTGTCTAGCCCCATACACAAAGGTAAACTCAAGGTGGATCAAAGACTTGAATGTAAGTCATGAAACCATAAAACTCTTAGAAAAAAACATAGGCAAAAATCTCTTGACATAAACATGAGCAACTTCTTCATGAACATATCTCCCCGGGCAAGGGAAACAAAAGCAAAAATGAACAAGTGGGACTATATCAAGCTGAAAAGCTTCTGTACAGCAAAGGACACCATCAGTAGAACAAAAGACATCCTACAGTATGGGAGAATATATTCATAAAAAACGTATCTGATAAAGGATTGACATCCAAAATATATAAAGAACTCATGCACCTTAACAAACAAAAAGCAAATAATCCTATTAAGAAATGGGCAGAGGACATGAATAGACACTTCTCCAAAGAAGAAATTCAGATGGCCAACAGGCACATGAAAAGATGCTCCACATCCCTAATCATCAGAGAAATGCAGATTAAAACCACAATGAGATATCACCTCACACCAGTGAGGATGGCCAACATCCAAAACACAAACAACAACAAATGTTGGCGAGGATGTGGAGAAAAGGGAACCCACCTACACTGCTCGTGGGACTGCAAATTAGTTCAACCATTGTGGAAAGCAGTATGGAGGTTCCTCAAAAAACTCAAAATAGAAATACCATTTGACCCAGGAATCCCACTCCTAGGAATTTACCCTAAGAAGGCAGCAGTTTGAAAAAGACAGATGCACCCCTATGTTTATTGTAGCACTATTTACAATAGCCAAGAAATGGAAGCAACCTAAGTGTCCATCAGTGGATGAATGGATAAAGAAGATGTGGTACATATACACAATGGAATATTATTCAGCCATAAGAAGAAAATAAACCCTACCATTTGCAACAACATGGATGGAGCTAGAGGGTTTTATGCTCAGTGAAATAAGCCAAGCCGAAAAAGACAAGTATCAAATGATTTCACTCATATGTGGAGTATAAGAACAAAGAAAAAAACTGAAGGAACAAAACAGCAGCAGACTCACAGAACCCAAGAACGGACTAATAGTTACCAAAGGGAAAGGGACTGGGGAAAATGGGTGGGAAGGGAGGGATAAGAGGGAAAAAGGGGCATTACGATTAGCAGATGTAATGTTGGGGGGGCACGGGGAGGGCTGTACAACTCAGAGAAGACAAGTAGTGATTCTATAGCATCTCACTACGCTGATGGACAGTGACTGTAATGGGGTTGGTGGGGGGGAACTGATGAAGGGGTAGTTTAATAACCATAATATTGCACATGTAATTGTAGATTAATGATAATATAATAAATTATATATATTAAAAAAAATTGTAACCACATAAATCATTCTATAATGAGTTCATCATTTTCAAAGAATTGTTTGTTTTCTTTATAAAATCTCAGTTTATCAATAACCACCTTTTATGGAATTTCTAAGTCCTAAGCTCTACACTATGTATTATAAATATCTTCTCACATTAAGTGGGTATGTACATATATATATAATCTATAAGTATTATGTTTAGATAGATAGATAGATAAAAATCTTCACATTTTGAGGCTGTTAGCCTCACTTTATGGTTTCAGAAAGTGGCCAGCACATGCTGCTCAGTTGCGTGCCCATGGGCCCCATGATGAAGTGCAGCCTGAGAGGCAAAGCAGGACTTCTGATTTTAGATTCTGTGACCCTGGTGCCCAGCTAAGGAGGCACCCCACCTCATTACCTTGGTCCAGTCCGCTAAGCCACAGGCTGACGGGCACTCCAGAAGCAGGGTCTCTGGGGAGGGAAGGCAAGTGGAAACTGTGCGACCTCTTTTTCCCATGCTACCAATAACAGAAGAAGGATGCACCAAACTAAGATCTCCAGCAACAAAATGCATAGTTTTCATTGTTGGAAAGGTTATCTTTTCCTCTTGGAAAAATCCAGGAGGGAAGAGATTATCTACCTCTCAGGTCAGATGATGAGAGACATACTGATTACTGCTTTCGCTTTGGGCAGTCTGTGACATAAGGTCTTAGGTGGAACTATGCTGCTACTCAGCACAGACTGTCTGTCCTTGAGGCAGAGCAGGAAAGAAAGCCCCGTAGTGGAAGAATAAAGAATCCCAAACCCCGGGTGTGGAACAGAGAGCTCCACACAGGTGGCGTCTACGTACCTGCCAGTTACTAGGGATTTTGGACTCTGGCTGTCCATCATTAAATGTGACAGCCACTGCAGGTCAGCACTGAAGGGAAGTTTTTTTAAAGACTGAACTTTATGAAAAAATGGAGATATAAAAAGCAAGACATAAAATGAGAGCACAAAATTTTATTGATAGGGATAGAAGTGGTGCAGAATGGAAGCAGAGAGAGAAGAAATAAAAATGACAGTAGAAAAGAAGAAGAGTGGATGGGGGTGGGGAGCAGAAAGAGAGAAGGCGGAGGAAGAAAAAAGGACTTCGAAAAGAGACCCTTGCAGGAAGAGAGAAAGGAGGGCAGAGCAGAGGTCAGTAAGAGAGCCGTCAGCAGGAAAGAGGGGAGTCCCCAGAACAAGTGCTCCATGTGGCTTTATGCCGCACCGAGCCCGCACTGCCATGGCTGGTCTACCGTCATCATAGCAGACTGGCTGTCGAGACTATCTGAAATATAACGGCATGTCAAGATATTCCTGTAAAATATGCTGGCTGACAGAAAGAATTCTAGTGGTGGGTTTAAAAGTCCCGTCTTTGGCACAAGGCTGTAAGAGCCTTTAGGCCAGGGAAGCAATACAGATGAAGTCAGATGGAAAATCCAGACCACCTTCGCCTCATCTCAGGCAGCTGCCTTCCTTCCTTGATCCAGCCGACGCTGGCTGTTTGCTCCAGGAGCTGAGTGGCTGTGAAGTGAAATGACACTAGGCCCCTGGCCTGGAGGAGCACAGCCCACAGGGCACACCGCCCAGACCCCGAGAGTTGGGTGAAAGAAGAGGAGTGTCAGGGCGCTGTCGAGGAGGAGGGTTCAGTGCAGCCTCAGGGTGACCAGGCAGAAGGTGCGAGCAGCTGGATGGGCGCTCAGCAGTGCTGCATGAGAACCACAGGCGGTGCAGATGGCTTGGGGGGCCCGGACATCAGGACCCTGGAGGCGGGTGCAGCCCACCCCCAACACTCATTGTTTGGTCTGGGTCTCCTGCATCACTTGGCCTCCTGAGCAGGTGGAATAGACAAACAGCAAACCCTCTACAAAGAGGCAAAGTTTCACTTGGGACTCACTTTCTCTGCACACAAGGGTCAGTGGCCTCCAGCCAGCTCAAGAGGTCAAGGTTCTCCTTTGTTCTCTCGAGGGGTGCCCAAGTGAGCCGGTTCACTGGAGGAGCCCAGCTGCCTCCAGTGTAGCCTCAGAGAAGAGAAGCCGGACACAGGGACCCACAGACAACAGATGAGATTAGGGGCTCAGACAGGGGTCTGTTCTAATTCATGCTGGGACCACAGAGAGAAGAGGTCAGGCCTTGACACCAATGACAGGGCACTTCTCTACATCCTACAATCAGCCCACATATTCTTGCCTTCTGCCCACGTCCACTCCTGACCTGGACATGGAGGCTCTGCTCTGTGAGTTAGTGGACCTGAGAAATACTTTTGGGGTTGGAATGTGGGAGGCTGCATGTCTGCGGTGGGGAGATGGAAGTCCCAGGCCAGTGGGCTAGCACGGCTTTCAGCACCGGTGTGCAGCCCTGGCCGGACATGAATGCTGTCCAGAACCACTGGTACCTTGGGGTTTTCCAGGGCAGGGCCGGGGAAGCATGAAAGAATGGGTGCCCAACACCAGAACCGCTAAGTCAGAACCTGGGTGGGTGTGTGGCTTGCACATTACTGTTTTAAAATCTCTCGAGGAAATTTCCACAGCCAGGGTGAGCACCTGCTGTGTGCGCCTCACTGTTCATGAGAAGGGGCCATGCCAGGCCTCTGTGGGAGGCTGCTGGCTGGGAGCTGACCTCCTTTCCTCCAGACCCTGGCATCTGAGTAGGTAATGAAATGTGTCAAGGACAAAAGGCTGGGACTCCATCCAAGTCATGGGTGGGTTGGGGCAAATAATTACCAGACATCAGAGCCAGGTGGCCACTCAGTCCAATAGGCCTCCAGTCTCTGAGGGGTGGGTGCCACCAGGCATCTCCTGCAGGCTCTGGGCCTCACGGCAATGGCCTGGGAGTCCCCATGGGCAGCAGGCCTGCCCATGGGAGGAGAGGCGCATAGAGGGTCTCCTGGGAAGAGACCCTAGGAGCAGGAGGGCTGCCCTGGGTTCTGGGTGGTCACCATGAGCCAGAACCAACATTTTCAGCCATGCGGGGTGTCCGGCTACTCTGGGTGCGTTCAGGAGAAGGTAACACCAGAACACACACAGGACACCCAGGAATTTCTACTGTGTGGAGACAGGATGAGACAGGACTGAGTGCAAATGTCCCTTGCTCCCAAACCATGCCCCATGCACCCACGGACGGTGTCCCCCAGCTGTGACTGTGGAGACTCTGAGAGCAGGACACTCATTTGCTCTCTTAAAGCATGCTTCAGAAAACCTGGAGTGCATGGCTTTTGGGCTCCAAGAATGCCACAAACAGGAGGAGGGGACACAAACAGTGGGACGTGCGGCTGGGGTGGGTGCCCCCAGGATCCCAGGTTGGGCAGGCATGATGCACTGGGCCAGGTTGCCCCCGCCCAGCTGACCTCCTGGCAGAGGGACTCACTGCTCCCTGTGCCTCAGTTTCCTCATTGCAAACAGCTTTCAGGGACAGACTGGTTCCATGTCAGCTCCTGCTCGGAGTCAGCAATCCTGGGGCTTGAGCCGCTGAGGAAGCGTCTTTCTTCCCTGGGTCACCCACAGGTTTCTGGCCCACAGGGGTTGGTTGGGTTCCAACCCCTGCTGACGGAGCTGAGCCTCCCGCGGACCCGCGCAGGGGGGAGTCACTGCCGTGATCCGGAAATATGCGCACCTACTCGCTTTTGTTTTCAGCTGAACCCTCATTCTGAGTTGCTTTATAACTTTTTGGGGGGATGGTCCCGTCCCAGGCACCTATTCACTGGACACAGACAAGTGATCAATGAAATCTATTCTTTATTCCCTAAAGATTCCCATTGATATAAAATGTAAGCAATTACATTTAAAATTAAGTCTGAGTCAGTCAAATGTCCTTTTTATGAAACGTAACAGCTGTAAGTGGCCCCATGATGGGTGATTCCTACCTGCCTGGCCTCCTACACTGCTGTGTCTCTGCTCCTTCATTTAATCTCTCTGGGGAGCGGGCCCTTCGCACCATGGAACTAGGGCTAAGCCACGTTCCCGCATTTCCACCAAGGGCGGTGGAAAGTGCCAGGAGACATGGCTCAGGGATCCTGACTTCAATTATGTTCATGAACTTCACAGCAGCTAAGCTAAAAACGCTCCATCTTGGCTAAATTAACATCTTCAAAGTAAATCCTTTAAAGTGAACATAAAAAGAGCATCTTGAAATAGCACAAGAGCTAAAGTATTTGAGGTTAGGGCCCAAATGGTCGGTATGCATTGATCCATAGGAAGGAACTCCAGACCACGCTTTCTCTGAAACATGTTTCCACTTCCACTTCAATGTCAGTGTATGGAGTATATAACCCGGTGATTCTGAAAAATATAAAAAGAAAAAAAATGTTCCCCTCAGTAGTTATTGCAGAAGTTCTATTTTAAACAGATTAACTTAATCTTAGGTTTCTCAAATATTGGTGATAGTAGTGTGAAACGGTTACCCCTGGGAAGAACACTTATTTCTAGTTGGGCATTTGAGGATGGGACGTGGCAATATATGGCCAAAACCATAAATATATTTTATACCCTTTGGCACAGTAATCTAAACCTTAAGCATTTATCCTTGTTGCAGTTATTTTATGCTAAAGGAGAAAAGACAGTCCTCTTTGGCACAGGTTGGTAAACTATGTCCCATGTGCCAAATTGCCCTCTGCATGTTTCAGTAAATAAAATTTTATTGGAACAGCCACTGTCATTCATTTATGTGCTGTCTCTGATTCTGCTTTTGTTCTGTGAGGGCAGAACTGAGCAGCGGAGACACAGGCCGTATGACGTACAAAGCTAAAAAAATATTTACCATCTGGCTTATGTTATGGTATTGAGTTTTTAAAATCCTGGATTACAATATTAGTCTCTATTCATTACATTCTTCATTTTTTTATCCTTCTGTAAATCCTAAAATTAATCCTAGGTATTTTATATTTTTCTTACTATTGTGGATAGAATATATATATTTTAAATGGTGTTCTCTTGCTGATAATGTCTGGTATTAGAAAAGCCTTCAATTTTCAAATATTTTTATTGTACCCAACCACCCCCCGATTTCTTATTTGATCAATTAATCTTTATTTAATTCTCTTAAATGTTTCATGTAGACCATCATATTACCTGGAAGTATTAAAGTAATAGTTTGTACCCTCCCTTCAATATTTATCTTTCATTTTTCTTGTGTTACTGAGTTAGCTAATATTTTGAAGACAGTGTTAGATATTAGTATGATGATGAGCATAACTCTATTAATTTTGAAATCATCTAGTTACTCAGAATTCAGGAGCCTAAGGCTAGGCCTAAAATCCCCAGTTACAAAGAGCTTATATTCCCCTAAAGAAATCCAAATCAGCTCACTTTCAAAGAGGACAGCTGAGATGTTTGCACTCTGGGCAGGATTTCTTGTCTGGCTTGGGGAAAACCAAGACTTCTTCCTACTCCCTAGTCACTGTGGTTTGGCTGAAATACTTAAACTTTTTCTCTCCAGGTCCATAAAGACAGGGGTAAGGAATAGAAGTCTCTAAAGAGAAACAAACAATTCTATTAAAATAAGTAACAACACCAAGTACAGATGGTGAGAAAACCTGGTCTTCGGTAAACAGATGTGGACCCTGTGTTGCCTCCTTTAAGCCCTGTGATACTGGGCAAAGTTTCTGAGTCAGTTTTCTGAAAAGTAAAATAGGAATAATACTGGACTCACAGAGATGTTGTGAGAATTAGAAATAGCTCACCAACATGGTATGGAAGAGATGCTAGATGAATCCTCACTGAACAGCAGCAATGACCAAACATTTCTCAGCATTTGGGGCAATTTCCACTGGGTGTTCAAAATACGACTGTTCTATTCACACAAAGACTGACCATTGGGAGACACTGTGGTCTTTGATGGTGGCCACTTAGATGGTTCCTCTTTCAGATTCCTTTTCTCATGGTCATGAAAACCCATGTCCAGTATAGCAAGAGCAGGTGCAATCTTAGGCCTTTGGTTAAAGTAAGTCTCCTTTTGCTACAGTCTTATCTATCTTTTTGACTCATTTTTAGTGGACTGTCACAATATAAGCCTCCACCCCCCCAAGTAGGCACATGACAATTGTTCCAGTGACCAGAGGTCCCTGAATGGACTTTGCCCAAGCACCACGGTGGCCATGCTGATGCATGGGGCAATACACAGTTCTAAAAGTATTTGATTCTCTGTCCAGCTAAGAAATCACCTCTGATCACCCTGTTATCTATACTTTCCATCACTGAGGCCCTGCCCACTTCATCTCAGCCAGAAGAATCACAGCCTGGGGTCTAATGCCTCCAGTGTCAAAGGGATTACGTGTAAAATCTTGTCACCTCTGCTGAAGCAGGAAAGCACAGTCTGGGCTTCCCTTCTCTGAGACAAGAAGGTGAAATGCGAGGAGAGGGGTACAGTGGGAGAAGCACCCAGCACTCCACTTGGATCTGGACCAGGGAAGAAGGAGGAGGAGGAGGAGGGGGAGACAGAGGAGGAGATGGGGGAGAATATGGAGGGGGAGGAGCTGGAGGAGGGGGGAAGGAGGAGGAGGCAATGGAGGAAGGGGAGAAAGAGGAGATGGAAGAGGACATGAAGTAAGAGGATGAGGAGGAGGAGTTGGAGGAGGAAGAAATGTGGGGGAGGTGTTGGGGCGGGAGGTGCAGAAATCACACCAGCCCACCTTTCTGTCAGCGGACCCACTTCGGTCCCTGACTTCACGTTTACCCTCTGCCCATTGGGCCCAGCATCCTGGGTACCCCCAACCCCTGGGTTCCCTTTTTCCAACCTCCAGGTCACTCTGATTCTCACGCTGCTCACAGGCATCCTGGCCAATCCTTGAACTTGCTGTGACCTTCACAGCAATCGCCCGCTCCCCACTGGTCAGGCCATTGTAAATAATCACGTTGATGGTAATGAAAAGAATTGTTCAGGCAGCGGCAGGAGGCCAACCAGACTCCTAGACTGGCGGAGGAATGAGGGATGTTGTGTCCGGGGGATGGCTCTATGTACTTAGCATTAATAAATCACAATAATTAAATACTGGTCTGGGTTATTTGAAATTCTCTCTTTCAGTCCATGATGGTGTGCAGGAAGATGAGCATGACGGCTGGCTGCCCGGCGCTCCTCCACAGGCCGCCTCCTTCCCATGCTTCCCCCACCACCGGGCCCCCACCTGGACCATGCACTCTCACTCTCTCTCCTCTGCACACAGACGGTAAGGGTGGTCAGGATGCTGGCCTGCGGGCAGCTCCAGGGACCACCTGGAGACAGAGTGCCCAATGCCGGGCTCTGGAGAAAGAGTCACAAACACGTGTTTGACTTACCCTGGGGCTAGGCACCGTGCTGCTCTCTCCCCCTGCATTAATTCACTTAATCCTCACAGCCTTCCTTCGTGAATAAGGAACGGAAGCTTGGAGCCTGGCCATGAATCCTGACTCTTGTCTTCACTACCATGTGTATAAGGCAGTTTAGGCTGTTCTCTGCTGTGGTAAATAACAAATATCCCCCAAATCTCAATGACTTTACCCTGCAAAAGTTAATTTTTCATGCAGGCAAAACTCTTGCGTGCACTGTGACATCACCAGGTAGATGCAGAGACCCAGCCCTGCTGGTCACGCCGCATCATGGCTTGGCCATCTCTTCAGGCATCACTTTTGCCTTCGTTCCAGGGCTGGGAAGCTTATGGGTTCACTCCTCCCTGTTAGCTGGTGTGTCCCAGGGGCCAGGCCCGAGGACTGTACCAGGCTTCTCAGTCCTGCTCTCAAGGGCTCTGCCATCTGGGATGAGATGATGCTGGCTCTGATCTCTGTCAGTCAAGATGGACAGGCCCCAGCCGCACAGAGGACACCTGTGTCAGCCCGGCCAGGGGGCCCGGAGAATGCTGCTCCTGAGGCAGTGTGGGGGTGGCCCTTTCACGGGTGGTGTGATGCTGCTGTTGCTCAGGGGTCAAGAGTCGGGAGGAGAGAGAGGACCAGAAGCACATGGGATGGCACGGTTGGGGTGTAAGACCAGCTGTGGTCAGAAACAACGTTGCTCCCGTAACGGAGAACTGCATGCAGAGCCCCAGACCCTGCTGTAGGTGGCACGGTCTGGTGCTGAACCCAGCAGAGCCCATCTGTTCGAAAAGCCTGCAAGACCCCAGCCCACGGTAGCCCTGCTTGACCCTGGGAAGAATGCTATTCAAAGTATCTAGGATGAGATCATCAGGATTTTTGTATGCAGCTTAAGATTTCTTGTAACCTAAAACTTTGACACAAGCAAGTTTCTGACTACGGATAAAGAAAAACAACAAAAACCCCAAACCTGCCTGTCTATCCTGCCTTTGATCCAGTGACAGACAAAAGGGGCACATTAGCCTGTGGCAGTAATGGGATTTAGGTCCCGGGTCTATAGATTGTTTACTGCAGAATCTGCAGATGTTTGGGAGGCAGAGGCTGGCTGCAAAGTGTAAATGTACAAGATAAATGAGAGAATGTCGGAAAGGGGAGTCTGGGAGGCTAACTAAGGGTGGTCAGGGCAAATCGGGCAGGATGCTGGTCCACTTGTGGCTCTAGGGGAGTCCCTGAATGTGACGCCAGATGCTCCCGCTCTGCTAGCCCCACTGAGAAGGAGGGGCAGGGTAACTGGCCAGGGGCAGGGTTGTAAAAGGCAGGTTGCCCTTGAAGGAGCCCAAAGCCCTGAATCCCTTGGGGCTGGCATGTCTGTGTCACCGTGGGGATGTGTTTGTATCTGATCAGAGAGTGTGATGGTTAGTTTTGTGGGCATGGTGCCAGATATTTGGTTCAAACATTATTCTAGATGTTGCCATGAAAGTAGTTTTAGATGGTCCTCACATTTACATCAGCAGACGGAGTAAAGCAGATCACCCCCTGCAATGTGGGGGGCCTCACCCAATCAGTTGAAGGGCCTAAGAGACAAAGACTGAGCTTTCCTGAGGAAGAGGGAGTCCTAGCTCTAGAGGACCTTTCCACTCGGACCACACCATCGACTTTTCTCTGCTGGCTTGCCCCGCGGATTTTGGACTTGCCAGCCACCACATCCACAACTGTGTGAGCCAGTTCCCAAAATGAATCTTTCTCTCTCTCTCCATATGTATGTCTCTATACCCTTCTGGTTCTGTTTCTCTGGAGAAACCCTGCCTCCCAGCTCATAGGTGTTGAGCTGACACAGAACCATTTTTGCTTGTTCACCAAATCATTATTAGCAGCCCCCTTGTGTCACAAGTTCTCCCTGTGAGAGGGGAAAGTGCTCCATTCTGCAATGTGTACCCTTCTATCAGGGATGTCGACTTGATCCCTCCTAGAGGATGAGTCTGCTGGTGAATTTCCCCTTGTCAGCAAACCACACGATACCCTGGAATAGAGCCAGGAACTGCTGCTGTCCGCTTCTCATCACAAGTTCCGCCATGGGCACTGCAACGTGTGGATTCACGGAGGATTGCATGAGAGTCTGTTTCTTCTGGCCAGTCTCCATTAAACCAAAGGAGGGAAACTTGTGTTTCCAATGCACTAATTTGGCCCCTTGTGGATCATTTACCATTACTGAATTACACGTGGGCACTATACCAACAGTCAGCACTGAGAGATGTATCAAGAGTCAAGTAGAAAGGATGTCAGTGAGGATGGCCAACATCCAAAACACAAACAACAACAAATGTTGGCGAGGATGTGGAGAAAAGGGAACCCTCCTACACTGCTGGTGGGAATGCAAAATAGTTCAACCATTGTGGAAAGCAGTATGGAGGTTCCTCAAAAAACTCAAAATAGAAATACCATTTGACCCAGGAATTCCACTCCTAGGAATTTACCCTAAGAATGCAGCAGCCCAGTTTGAAAAAGACAGATGCACCCCTATGTTTATCGCAGCACTATTTACAATAGCCAAGAAATGGAAGCAACCTAAGTGTCCATCAGTAGATGAATGGATAAAGAAGAGGTGGTACACATACACAATGGAATATTATTCAGCCATAAGAAGAAAACAAATCCTACCACTTGCAACAACATGGATGGAGCTAGAGGGTATTATGCTCAGTGAAATAACCCAAGCCAAAAAAGACAAGTATCAAATGATTTCACTTATATGTGGAATATAAGAACAAAGAAAAAAACTGAAGGAACAAAACAGCAGCAGACTCACAGAACCCAAGAACGGACTAATAGACACCAAAGGGAAAGGGACTGGGGAGGATGGGTGGGAAGGAAGGGATAAGGGGGAAAAGGGGCATTACGACTAGCAGATGTAATGTTGGGGGGGCACGGGGAGGGCAGTACAACTCAGAGAAGACAAGTAGTGATTCTATAGCATCTCACTACGCTGATGGACAGTGACTGTGATGGTGTTGGTGGGGGGGACCTGATGAAGGGGGTAGTTTAATAACCATAATATTGCACATGTAATTGTAGATTAATGATACCAAAATAAATTATTTAAAAAAAAGAAAAAGAAAGGATGTCAAAGAATAGACAGTGTTGCCCATTGATTAAGGAGATGGGCTTTGGTGCTGGACAAAACCTGGTGTCCTCTGGCACATTCCTTAATGTATCTCAGCTTTGATTTTCTCACTTGTAAACAGTGTGGACAAAGTGAAGGTTCCTGTGGCCAGGATTCTCACCTGGCCCTAGTTGGCTAGCTCACTACACACGTGTGGGCAATATGTCATTATTGACTCTATGTAAAGAGCTCCGCCCGGTGCTCTGGGTGACATGGTGGCATGGCTACAAGGTTACAGGAGAGCAGAGCAGAGGCTGCAGTGGTGGCAGCACCGAGGACAGAGACCGAGATGGCTGTGCGGGTACAGCGGCCGAGCCAGAGATGGGCTTGCTGCATGCAAACTTGCTCTAGGTGGACAGGATTCTAGTGATTGACCTGCCACCGTGGAAATAAAGTTGGGTAGAACCCTTTTGCCCCAGGAACGTTCTACCGTCATTTCTTTGGTCACACTGAATCCATAATGAACTTGCCAGGGGCTGAATCCCACAGGCAATACAAACAGGTAGTCCTATGCACTTCGTAGGCTGGCGGCGATGATCCAGCGAGATGAAGAAGGTAAAATGCCATGCCCCATAGAGCTGTGACCAACAGATGTCAGTGCCCCTGTGTGTGTGTTAGTTGGGAGGTCTGAGACCTGCGTGGGGACCTGAAGAAGGTGGGCTGGGAGGGGGCATGGAGCAGAGCAGGCTGACACTTGCCAACCAGACTGTTTCCCCAGTGATTCCCAGACTCTTGCTTCCCCAGTCTGTTTTTTACCAGGAACCCTGCTGCACTCCTGTAACACCCCCACAGAGCTTCCACCCAGCGCTTAGTCTCCCATGCACAATTTAACATCTACTCAGGCACCTCTGCAACCCTGAGTCAATTGGAGGCATTCCGGCCAGATGGTGAAGGGCTAAGCTGATTACTCTGCACGGTTCTGTTCTGCTTTGGCAAGATCTAATGATCCCTATTAGCGTGTGTTAGTCAATAGAAAACAGGATCTGAATTAGGAATTCTTGATAGAGAGGCTGACCACTGTTGAGCTCTCCATAACCTAGAAAATCCTTAAATGTCTTCTTAGGAGGAAATTAAAGGCCTGCTGGACTAGTTAGACATCAGCAATAGGAAATCTTATTGCAAAAATGTAAGATTTCACAGAACATCAACTCGTTCGTTATTAAGCACAGAAACCAGGTTTTTATTGCCTCTGTAATGAATGACACTCTTTTCTGGACATGGTGGACTACAACTCGCCATAGGGTCTTAAAATGGGACAAACATGCAGGGCTATTGGTGATCTGAATCATGGTTCTCCAGGTGAAAATCCCTTCTTTGTCCTTCCCCCACCCCAGCCAGCATCTCTTTATGTCTGCTTGCTTCTCCTTCTAAATATGTCCTTAGTAATCAAGTTTTTGTGGAAAACACTTATTTTTTAAGCTATTTCAGCTGAGAAGTTACTGTAAAGCTGTGGGTCATTACTTGGGTGATAATCCCCCTGAGATACACTGGAACGTCACTCTTGGAGGCAATGAGGAAGGAAGAGAACCGAGAGGGAGAGGCCAGGGAGGACGTCAGATGAGAGCTGCCTCCGAGCCAGTGTCATGGGCCAGGCACACTGCCGGGATTTCTGCACAGCTGCAGCCCAGGCGTCCTGGGCAAGGTACGCATAATGGTGGGTGGAGACCTCCCCCACCGTGTCCATTCTAGCCGTGCTGTTCTTTTTTGGACTCTATCTATAAATGTGTTAGAAGACAAGTAGTGACTCTATAGCATCTCACTACACTGATGGACAGTGACTGTAATGGGGTTGGTGGGGGGGACCTGATGAAGGGGGTAGTTTAATAACCATAATATTGCACATGTAATTGTAGATTAATGATACCAAAATAAATTATTAAAAAAAAAAGAAAGGATCCTCTTTTGTTCTGACATTGGTCAGAAATTTTAGTTTCTTGAGCTACTGATGATTTTTCAAGAATATTTTTTATGGTAATAATACTGGGCAAGATGACTTAGCTATTGCCATCTAGTCGATGTGAATCTGAAAATTCTCATTTCCCTTTTCTGAGTGATACGTTGAAACAGGTCATGTTGTGCATACTGAAAGTGAAATCTATTAAAGCACCTGGCAGCATTTTCTCTGATGTCTTTGTGGAGAAAATGGAGCAGTTCAGGCCAGCAGATACATATACACTACCTCATCTAAGGGTCTGCCAGCCACCACTGATTAATGTACCAAACACAGCCAGGAACAAGTGTCTTGACCTTGGGACTCTCTTTGGTCCCATTACTTTTTGATTGTTGCTGCTTTTGCCATTTCTTTTTTGCACATTTTATTATGTAGAATACCACTGTTTAAGAGAAATATAACATGGGCCATATCATGTATGAACATTTTTTTTTGAGAACCATATCAGCCAATATTGTAATTTTTGCTGTAAATGTCACACATAATTTATAAAACTAAATAGAGAAAAAAGAAAGTGTTTTCTATTTACCTATATTTTTATTCTTTCCATTAATCTTTCTTCCTTCTTGCTGTTCCAATATTCTTTTTTGTATTGTTTCCTTTTCTGTTTAGACAACTTCCTTTAGCCATTTTTTAGGGTAGTTCTATTGATGACAAAGTCTTTTAGTTTTCCATCATTTAAAAATACCTGTCTTTTATTTTAATTCCTGAAGGATATTTTCCCTGGATGTAGAATTCTGGGTTGACATTTATTTTCTTTCAACATTTAAAAAACATTATGCCACTTTCTTCCGGTTTGGGATAGGAAATATGCTATCATGTGAATTGTTTTTCCCCTGTTGGTAAAGGTCTACTTTCATGATTTTTCTGTCTTTAATTTTTAGAAGTTTGATTATGATGTGTCTTGGTGTGGACTACTTTGATATACCCTATTTAGGATTCACTAGGCTTCTTGAATCTGAGGGTTTTATGCCAAATTTGGGAAATTTTCACACACCATTTCTTCAGATCCTCTTTCAGCCCTGTCCTCTGTCCCTGATCCTCTCCTGGGTTTATGAGGACATAAACACTAGATCTTCTGTTACAGTCCCACATGTCCTTGAGTGGGTGATTTCTGTTATTCTGTCTTCAAGTTCACTGTTGCTTTCTTCTCCATTCTGCTTTTGAGCCCCTCTGTTGGATTTTTAATTTCAGTTATTGTATTTTTCAGTTCTAAAACCTCCATTTGGTCTTTATATCTTTTCTTTCTGTGGTCTTCTATATTTTTTCATTTGTTTCAAGTGTACTTACTATTGCCCATTGAAGCATTTCTGTAGTGGGTGCTTTTAAATCTTTGTTTTTCTGTCTTGCTAATCTACCCCATTCCAGGTCCTTTGGCTATGGAAACTAAGCTCTTGTTTTTTATTATTTTGTCTGCACCTATTGACATTTCTGGGTCCTCGGCTTCTCTAGCATCCACTCTGGGATCTTGAGGCAAGAAAAAAGTCAGGGAGCTCACCAGAGGGTCATTCCTCAGGTCCTGAGGTTTCTAGCTGTTTTACCTTCTCCCCACTTTCAGTGTCTTCTTATTTTGTTTTATGTAAAGTGCCCAGGATTTTAGTTGTGTTTAGCAGGAAAAAAAAAAGAGAAAAACGTATCTACTCCATCTTTTCAGAAGAGGAATCCCCTTTTGTGGGTGTGTGTGTGCCGATGCTTTAGTTAATCAATAGAGCTATGAGGGAAGAGGCACCCCACAGTACAAAGAAGAACATGGCAAGTACGCTGGATGACAGACTCAGGCCAAATATTTTTCAAGAAGCTGTGCACTTGCTTCACATCAGTGAACTGACATTTTATCAGATCACTTTCAAAAGCTGAACAGCAATAGTGAAGGACAAAGAAATGTGGGTATAAGAGGTACTAAGATGAAAAAAGAAAATTTTGGTTAGTTCTGAGCTAAATTTGAGCTGAAAGAGTTTTTTAGAGGTATGGTGATCAGAGAAGCAACCCTTTGACTATCAGGTGGGACGAGGATCAGTCTCTCCCAGCCTTTGGATACAGCCCAGATGCCTACTCGAGCCTGCCCAAAGCTGTGGAAGGGTTTATCAGACTCCTGGGATCCAGAAGTTCTTGGCAAATGCAGGAAGTAGGGAGAATTATGTGCTGAGAGAATCAAATGGCATATGCTAGTGGAAAAGTTGGAAAAATAAAAAATAAAGTCCTGTGGGACTTTCTATTCAAAAGTCAAATAGTCATGCTAAAAAAGTGTGTTGAATAGCTTGGAAGTAATAACGGATATTAATTTGTGTATTACAACCTCAAAGCACTCTACAGGTATTCTCTCCTTTTCCAATTCTCTCTCTTAATCTCTCACTCTCCTCATTGCTTTCTAAGCATCCTCTCCCCAGCTACCCATCCATACAAAGACATATGCACTCGTATACACATACACAAACCTACAATTAACACAGTGAACACCTTAAAATTAAATGTCCTAGGGGGAGTCAAGAAACAGTAAAATATAGCAAGGCTATAAAACAAAATCACATATATAGACACATTAAGAATTTTCAGTTCAACATCTTCTCTCCAAATGTTAAAGTCAACAGAGAGATCCAATTCCTTTCCTGTGGAAGAAAAGCTCTTTCAAGACATTTTACAAAGGAGTGGTTTACGATTAGAAGACCCAGATGTGCTCAATGCTTTTTTAAAAAAACGTTCAGACTAAAAATGACTGCCCAGAGAAGGACTCAGAACTTTCTGTTTAATGTGGTTGTAGCTTAGATGAAAATCAGACTATTTGCAACACAAGAAAATATTTTGGTTCTCAAACTTTGGATAGAGACAAAGTTTTATGGAATGAGGTTTTGAAGTTTGGGGAAGCATACAACTTTATGATGCTTTCAAATTTTAACTCCAGATTGACACAATTTTTACTGTAGACCAAGCCTTTCATTATTAAACTTCTTAGAGTTTAAATGCTAGTTTAAAAATTGAATTTTAATAAAAATACAGAAAAGCATGCCAATCATGACGGTACTGTTTGAAGCATTGCCACAGACTGTGTATAAATATACCTGTGTGACCATCATCCCTCAGCACCCAGAAGCCCCTCATGACTCGTGCCACTTACTACCCTCTCTCCTTCCTCCAAAAAGGAAGTACTATCCTGACTTCTAATGGCATCCATGAGTTTTGCTCATCTTGGCACTTTTTATAATGGGAATTACGCACTGGGGGTGCCTTTGGCCAGGTGGTTCTCAGTCAACCTCACATCTGTGAGACTCATCTATGTTGTTGCACATGCATTAATTCATGCATTCTCACTGCATGACCTCCCTTGTATGAATATACTACACGGTGCCCATTCTGCTGTTGATGGACATTGGTTTTCTTCTTTCTTGTTTTTGGCTATAACAAATGAAACCACTGTAAGCATTCATATGTATGTTTTTTAGTGTACCTATGCTTGCATTTCTTGGGTGTTTAAGAAGAAAATTTCTGGGTCATTGAGTCTGTGTAACGCTCCAATTTAGCAGATACTACGTGAGGGTTTTCCATGGTGGTCGTGCTGGCATTCACTAGCAGTGTCTGAGAGCTTCCCCAGGTTACACTGGGGAGCCTGTGTTTGGCCTTGCTATGGTCTCCACTTCCCTGCTGAGCCATGCCCCCTTTATTTCACAGAGTAGCTCCAGGGTGACAGTGCTTTCTTGTTCTACAGATTAGAATATGATAATCTGCTTCAGTAAACTATAGGACTCCTGCACACTCAGTTTTCCATGCCTTTTATTTATTTATGTATCTGATTGTGTGTGGGGTAAATGGAAGATTTTCCCAGAGTTCCCAGAATTTCCTGCCTGGCCTTGTTCATTTATATATCAATAGGCATTTACTACAGCAGAGCCTCTGGTTGATCTGGGGCAAGGAGTGGAGGAAAAACAGCCGTTTTCTCCTCCCCTCTGTTCTTGGTACCTGATTGGTTTGGTGCCAGTCAGTCATCAGGGACCCACCACCCATGGAGTTCCTCCCGGAAGGGGCAGGTGAGGGGGAGGAGCATGCTACCAGCGGCTGGAGGAGATGGACAGGAGGAAGCTATGGGAAGTAAAACCCCCTAACCCAACCTGTCCATCCCTTTGTCTTACTTAGGTTTCACTGGATTCACAGGTAACTTATCCTGGGAGGGGAACCCCCCCTTACTACCAGAGGTACACTGAGATATAATTTATATTATATAAATGTCACCATTTTGCTGTGTACAATTCAGTGGTTTTAGAATCTTCATAAGGTTGTGTAACCATCACTATCTGATTTCAGGATAGTTTCATTTCACCTCAAAATGAAAATCTGGGCATGTTCATAATGATTCCACATTTCATTTCCCCTATGCCCCAGCAACCACTGATCTACTTGCTATCTCTACGGATTTGTCTATTCTGGAGTGTTCATGGGAATGGACTCATACAATGGATGGCTGCTTGTATCTGGCTTCTTTCACTGAGCATCACGTTTTCAAGGTTCTTCCAGTTTGTGGCAGTTGTAGAACTTCATCTCCTTGTATGGCTGAATTGTCAAGTGTATGGGTGAACCACATTTTGTTTTCCATTCATCAACTGCTCTGCATTTGGGTTGATTTCACTTTTTGGCTATTATGAATAATGCTGAGCATTTGTGTACAAGTTTTTGTGGATGTAAATGTTCCATTCTCTTGGTGCATTCCTGAGAGTAGAATGGCTGGGTCATATGGTGACTATGTTTAACTTTTTGAGGAGCCTGCAGACTTTTTCCTCTGGAGCACAGTATCATTTTGCAATCCCTCCAGCAATGTGGGAGGGCTCCGACTTCACCCACACCCTTGCTGAAACTTGTTATCATCCTTTTGTTATAATTATTATAGCCATCCCAGTGGGTGCACACTTATTTTTGCAACCTAATTATTGCAAAATTTGGTAGATGTTCCTAAACTGGGGTTCAAGGCTACTTTCTGTCTTTTGTTTTCTTGCAGGGAGAGAGGCTTAACACATCCCTTTTTGAAATACTCCCTGTTAAAAGCCTTGGCTTGTTACTAGCACAGCGGTCAGAATCACACCATCTTGAAGCTGATTCTTGTCCTAGGTGTAGTGATAATGAGGAGGGCTTTTCTGTTGGCCTGAAATTCACATTTAGTCCCAAATCTTGGAACCAAGATGCATCAAGGACTTTATGTTCTAGGGAGAATCATAGTAAAATGGAAGGCACATCCCTGATGAAAGTTTTGTGAAAAGTTGGCCTCATGACCCTGAAATCTGACCATCGTCCTCCACCCATCTGCTCCCAAACCCATGAACATACTGCCCATGCTCTCTGTGAGCAACCAGCCGGTCGCCCAGCTGCTCTACCTGCCACTTTTGAGCAACGAACTTGAGCATTTGCCTGTTTTTACTTATATTTTCATGGTGATACCTTTGCATCTATTTCTTTCCCATTTTCTGGTCTCCCATTACTTGTTCACAGCGATTTCTCCTGACTGCCTCCATGCAAGTTTCCCTGAATGCATTTCATGGGCCTGGGTGACAGGCTGGCCCTGGTGCCTCTGCACCAGGCCTGGGGTCCAGGCAAAGGCCTTCTCAGGGATGGCCACTCCAAGGGGGCTTGGGGGCTTCTGGAAGCTTCCACAAACCAGGTGGGGCTCCCTGCCTTGGGTGCCTCATGAGGAGGAGCTTCCACACAGGGGCAGTTGGCTCCTGAGCTGTTCTAGCTCTTGGGAGAAATGCCCTCAATCGAGGGGGCCCTTGTCCAGTGACCTCAGCTGTCATGCAGCCACGGGCTGTCTGAGGTTCTGCCAGCAGGGGAGCACATTACAGCCAAACCTTCTATGGAGGTTTCTGCCTGACTTCTCGGGGGTTGCCCTAGAGGTCCTTGCAGAGGGACACTGTTATGGGTTGAACCATGTCTCCCCCAAAGATAGTGATATTTGAAAATAAATTTATGGAGAAACATAAATTAGAACACTATATGGTGTAGTTACTGGTTTAATAATGTAGCAAAAATATACGTTCAATACTTTTGAATACTGTTCTTCATCTTTCTGCCGCATGGCAACTGACCAAAACAGCGTTAGGAAGGTATCCTTACAAATGGGGGCTAACTGATCATGGAAATCACTCAGCAATGGGCTGTTACGTTACTTAATCAAGGAGACCTGCAGACTGGGGTGGCTCTGACGGGAAGGATGCCTAGTTGCAAACCAAAATCTCAGCCTGTAAATGCCTCAAGGTCACGAAAGCAAGACACTCAGGATGACGGATCACAATGCCAGCCAGGCATGAGCTGCAGCCGGTCACTAACTGCCTGTCTGCCCTGCACCTGCCCTGTGCTCCTCCTGGCTCCTGAGGCTGAGCTCCTGACCACCCCCGCTTGGCGCAACCCATTGGAATGGACTGTGTTCCCATAAAGTGAGTATTTGTTTAATGTTTGCATTTATCTTTTAACAGGACTGTTCAGAAAGTTAATAATGAAGCCATATGTTTGTGTCTGGATTTAAACATTGTAAGTAGACACTTATTAGTCATTTTCCTTTACCCAAAGGAACATAAATTGTTGGTTCAGCAGGATCTGATTCGTAGTATGAGATGTTATTCCACTGAAATGTCATGCTGTAATGCGGGAAAACGTAAATCTTGTTCATGACCTCTGTCCATATGAAATCAAATTTAATTCTGAAAAAAATAAGATATACGGGAGTTTTAACCCCAGTATGAGGAATGTGAACTTATCTGGAAGTTAGGGTCTTTGCAGATGTGAGTCACTTCACAGAGGGCGTTGGGGTGAACCCTAATCCAATACAAGTGTCCTCATAGAACAGGGAGATTCGGACACAGACACACAGGAGAGGCCACTGGAGATGCAGGCAAAGATGGCCGTGCTGTCGCCCAGCCATGGAAGGCCAGGAGCCAGCAGAAACCGGGAAAGGCCAGGAAGATGCCTCCTCAGCACCTTAGAAGAAGCGGCAGCCCCACAAACACCTTGATGTCAGACTTTGGCCTCCAGAGCTGTAGGGGTAAAATGCCTGGCATTTAACCTGCCCTGTCTGCGGTACTTTGTTAGCGTGACCCCAGGAAGCAAGGGCAAGATGCATCTTAACTCCGAGCTCTCCTGGGCTCAGCTGGCCTGGCGTGGCCCAGCCACGGGTCTGGCCTGCAGCCCTGCCTGCCACCCCTGGCCTCCCCACCCTCTGGGACCTGCAGATGCCTCCCCACATGGGTCAAGCTCTTCCTGCCTCAGGTGAGACCCTCGTTGCTTTGGATTTGGTCACACGGAATCCAGTTGTGATCATGGCTGCTCAGAGCGTGTTTATAATGGGACGAGGTCAGCTTCCTGCATGACTCGACCAACTCAGCACAGCACCAGCTCAGTTGAGGATCTCAAATGGCAACCTGGGACTTTCATTTCATTTCATTTTTTTCCACCCAAAATAAATAGTGCTTAACCTTCCAGGTGGGAGGGCCCAGAGGTTGCCTCATCTAGCTGTGACATTTCCTGAATTCCAATGGAGAATTAGGCCCTGAGAGACATGGAGGAGAAACGTGCAATGATGAGGAGGCGGGCCTTTTCTGAAGCCTTCTATCATCTCTGTCCCTTCGCTCACTTTCCCTGATTGAAGTAAGAGGTGGCTGATGACAAGATACCAAGCACACGCCAGGGCTCTTCTGCACCCCCGGATATGGGTACAATTGCTGATGAGGAAATGAGAGTCTGGGGGGTTAAGTGCCTTCTCCTGGGTCACACAGCTCACTCCTGAGGGGGGCAGGATTTGCGCAGAGGACCACGGGCTCCACAGGAAATGTGTGGAAAGCGTGTCTGGGTCGGCCCAAAGGGTGGCCAGCAGCCTGGCTCAGGGCCCCAGTATTGGTGGATCCACCACGTATTGCTGACCAGGGTCCCTGCTTTCCACCCCATGGCCTGTGTCCAGTTCGTGTGGGGCCGGAGCTTTGTACGGGCCACCTCTCAGCCACCTGAAGTGGAGTTACCGGTGGATGGAGGAGTCAGCTCCGGTTCATGGGTGCTGAGAGGGTGGGGTAGGCTGCATCCTCATACCATCCTGAAATCCAGTTTCCATGAATTAGGAGTGTGGGAAAACCACCCAAACAGAAAGATGCACAGAGACACAGAGTGGGCAGAGGCTGGCCTACCTTGGGCCTCTGCAGGAGCACATCGTCACAACGGAAGCCCAGCCACAGAGCAGCCGTCCCAGCCACGCCAGCCAGGAAGGCAAGAAGCACTGTGTCTGTCGAGACAGTGGGACCTGGTGCCACCACGTCGCTTGGCTGTGCAGGGAGGCTGTGGTCCTGGAGCATGGCAGCTCTGCCCCCAACCTCTCCCCTTCCTCCAGTTTGGTTCTTTTGGACCCTCTCTTCCTTCCCACCTGCACTGCCCGTCCTTAAAGAACTCACTGCCGCACCATTCCACGCCAGATGCATGAGTGGTGACTGCATCCAGGGGAAGGACTGTGGGGGCTCCTGACCCATAGTGCGCTTGGTGCCAGGCCTGGCTTATGACTAAATGCATGCTGAGGGGTGGACCGTACTCTGGGGGTTCCAGCACAGCTCGCGGCCATCCTGGTGGATGTGTTGCCTGGGAGCTCTCTGCGTGCGGTCCATCTCTTTCTGATGGTGGTCACGTACAATGCTGACAGAGATGAGGAGGATGTCTGGGCTGGACACAGGGAGCCCTGTCATCTGTCACCTTCCCTCTGGTCATCTGAATAGTGATGGGGGTCTGTGTACACAACACATTGGAAGCAAAAGAAACATCCGGCTTTGTGCCTTCCACGGAACCTGGCTCCATGCCACATACTCCCAGGACAAAGGCTGGCCAGGGGCAGGGTGCAGAAAGGGTCATCAACCACAGATCCTGCCAGCCCGACCAAGCAGGAAGCTCTTCTACCAACCACGACAGTCAGATGCGGAGCTGGCTGGTAGCGCGTGTGCTGAAATGAGCCGGCCTGTCCACAGGGAAATCATTTGTGTGTTGTGAGATTCTAGGTGTTTTTTTAGCACATCCTATTCATGTTCTGTTGTTCTCAGAATAAGTCATCTCTATCTTTTCCAATATAGCACTGCATTGGTTATTCATCCCATTTCTGACATAAATAGCTAATATTTTCAATGCATCTTAGTGATTATTCTCAATGCTAGATGTTTTACACAACCATCCCACTCAACCTCATAAACAGCCCAATCTATAAGCAAGGAAGCCAAAGGTCCAAAGAGGTTGTCAGCGTTCCAAACTTCAGGCTGGAATGGCAAAGACTGATACACTGCAAGTGTTTCTCTGTTAAGATATGTTTGTGCAATGTTATTTCCAATATGTGCTACATCAGTTAGGATGGCAATTGGCTATTAACAGAAGCCAGAAAAAATTTAAACAAGATAAAAGCTTATTTTCCTCCTTCTAATAAAACCAGTGTGAGGGCGGGTCATTCAGAGCAACAGTGTGACTCAAAGACCTTTCAGAGCCTGGCGTCCTTTCCTCTGCCTTCTGTCCTTGGTGGCTTCTCCCCACTTATGGCTTCTCATGGATCAAGATGGCTGCTGGAGGTCCAGCTCTCAAATCCACATTCCAGGCTGAAGTATGAGGTAGGGAAAACAGTCCAAATAGGCCTGAGCAGAACTCTGTGCACCTCTTAAGGAGCTGTTCCAGAAACCTCTCCCAGCAAATTCCCCTGCTATCCCATGGTCAAAATGGAGTGGAATGGCCATGCCTACCTGCAAGGGAAACTGCAAAATGCAGTTTCAGCTGCAACCCTTTACCCAAGCTAACATGGCCAGACAACCAAGTGCCCCATCCAAACCCCCACTCTGAGCCCCCCATTTGCCTATTCTATGCAGGTCTCCCTTCCTGTCTTACTTGGCCTCCAGCACCCAGCCTCTGTGCTGATTTCCCACCCCCAGGTCCTAACCCTGCTCCCACTATACCCTCACCCTGCCCCTTGTCCTCACCCTGTCCCCAGGCAATCACCCTGCTCCCATGTCCTCATCCCCCACACATCCTCACCCTGCCACCACTGTCCCCAGCAGGTGAGCTTCCACCCTGCCAGAACCCCAAACCACAGGCCCACCTCCAGACTCTAGGAAATCTCTCCTCCTCCTCCCTGGCCCCCCAGGACCAAGTAGAAGCCATTCTTGGACCTGGGCCTGGCTTGCCACCCACTGGAGCTGGCCTAGCCCTGTGTCCCTCATGGTGCTACTCTGACGTATTCCCTTTTCTCAGTTCTTTGTTCTTCTCCAAAGACACCCCCCCATGAGCGCACAAAGTGCAGATCAAGCCAGGCTCTGAGGGACCCGACATGTGCAGGTGGGCCCTGTGGAATCCCGGGGTGGAGAACCATTGGCTGGGTGTAGACACCTGCTAGACCCTGGATGCTGCCAAATGGCCATGTAGTGGTTGCTGCAATGACACACCACCAGCCATGTCAGGACCAAGTGAGCTGTCAAGGGCCCTGTGACTATGGGTACTATGGATACTGTGAATCCAGCCAATGTGGACACTCATGCGGCCTAAGGGCATTCTTCCACTGTTAGAAGTTGGACTTGGGAGGAAAGAAGTCATCTTGTGGGCGCCAGTGGCCTACGTAAGGAACTCACTAGCCCGAGGTCGTGAGGACTGACAACATAAACAGGCTCTAGGAAGATTTAGATACATCCATGAAGGACAAATGGGCCATTAGGAAGATCGCAGCTCACCTTTAAGCCTTCTCTGTTAATCCCTTGAATTTTTTTTTTAAACTAGAAATGCCATGTTAGAACTAAAAAATGAAATATGTCCAAGTATCAAAATATGACCACCATTGCCATGTTGTTCTGTTTTCTTCTAGTCATGGTCTATGTAAAGAGGTGAAGCTGTACAATATAAACAACCTCCTAATCTGCTTTATAATCCAAGCATCCCTATGAGGTATTCAAAATCTGTGCAACCATTTTTTAAATGTACACAAAATAGTTTAGGGATATCTAGGTCTTTCCAAATACACTGTGTGCACACAGACTTGTTTGGGTAGCTTGGAGTGGTTTCTTGTTGTCGTTGTTTGTTTTGGGCTGTTGTGGGTTTCTGATTAAAGGATAGAAACATCACGTTAAAAGGTATGGATCATTTAGGGTTCTTAATACATTATCAATGTGTTGCCAGAAAATAGTTGTACCAATTTACGTGTCTCCCAGCATCATGTGACTTTCCTTGATTATACCAGCTTTAGGTATTACATTATTTTGAACATAAGTGTTAATTGATAGGCAATGAATGGCATCTCATTACTGCCACTGTCGTCTCTTCAGTCGCCAGTGAGAGAGCGCATTTCCCCAAGTGTACCTTCCTGTCTCGTCCTCTGCTGCTGTAATTCATCTGTCCCCTGCTCACTGGCCTACAGGGGGTTGATTTTCGTAATTTGTAAGAGCCCTTTGTGTACCAAAAACATCAAGGCTGGCACTTTCCCAGGCTAAGTGTGGACGTTATTGTCCCTTGACAGTCTGCGTGCCCCTGAAAGTGTGGCTAATGCCTCTGCCTGCAGCCCTGCAGGCAGACCTAGGCCAGATGCTCTTACCTCTCTGCTGCTTTCTCTTTCCTGGGCTGCTTCCCATTATAAGTGGGGCCATGCTCATTTTACTTTTCACTGCAATTTATTAGGGTAAGTCAGTCTGTGTTTTTACTGACAGCCCAATTCCTCCTTCTTCCCCCAAGGAAAACACACATAATTGGCATACTTGGCTCTGGACAGAGGCTGTGACCTTGTCAATCAAACCCAAATGCCATGCACCGGTGGGGTCCAGATTTGGCTCTTCCCAAAGACAGCATCAGGTTATGGTGACTTCAAGGGAACCTCCACCAGCCAGTGGAGCAGAGAGGGGGCCTGTCCACTTGCGGCAGAGGCTGGAAGAGTGGACAAGGCATTTATGGGTATGGGTACTCCTCTTTGCTAGCATGCAATCATCTGGTGAGTCAGGGAAGGTTTGATCCTGTCTGTAGACAATCTCAGAGAGCTGGAATGCTCTGCCCACCATCTCAGACGCAGAGACTTCCCTGGAGGGCACCAGCTCTGCTGCCTGTGACCACATGTCTCCCTGCAGAAAAGAAGCTGTCCCAGCACCTGGTCATACTCCGGAGATGGCCCTGCTCTTCTGGACCCATCAACAGGCAAACTCGTGTCCTTTGTTTTAACGTCAAAGGAACGCAGGCTATAAGGCAGCAGTGGATGCCCCAAAGATCCTGGGGGAAATTTCTCCTCTCTAGTCCGACTAAGTCACCCATTTGAGCTTAGGAAGCAAAATAACTGAAACCCAGCTTCGTCCACAACCCCGTCAGCTGCCCTCACGCCCTGCCTGCCTCCATCTAGCCTTTCTACAGCCTCAGCACCTCCCAGAGCTGGAGACATCAACACAAACCTCATCTTATCACATGGAGCTGCTCTGTGGCATCCCGCCACACCGGTGTTCAAACCCCAGTGACTGGCTACCAGGGCCTGCCTGCCCCCGCCCGGGCTGCCTGTTCCTGCAGGGCAGGGACCCTGCTGTGCTCAGGGTGCCCCCTCCCCCGGCCGCCCGGGCAGGGAGGCGCACAGGTGCTGCTGTGCGCTGCTGGGGAGGAGGGCCATGGGGGGGTGGTCACAGGGGTTAGTGTGGCTGCATCTGGAGCAAAAAGAACAGAGGGAGGAAAGCCAGCTCCTGGGGGAGGAGGGCTTCAAGCAGAGGGTGAACAGTCAGGTTTGCACCCTGGGAAGCGAACTCTGGGTACCGGCCAGGACAGGGGTCGGAGGGTGGGGACACCTGAGCAAGGGGACAAGTCGGAAAAAAGACGATGATGCTTTAACTGCCACTGGAGACAGGAGTTCCTGGTGACAGTGCAGGGTCAACAGAGAAGGAAGGTAAACCCACACGGTTTCTTAGGTAAGGGATGAGAAGTCAAGGACAGCGCCCAGTTTTCCGTCTTGCCAAATCAGAGTCCTGATGTTGTCAATCCCCGAGCAGGTGTGTCAAGCAGAGGAAGAAGTGGGTGAGTCCTGGCCATGTGGAGCTTGTGACCCGGAGGGCTCCTCTGGGTGGTAGACAGTTCCTATATTTGATCTAGCTTGTAGGATGCTAAATCTCATATTTACAGAGGGTTTTAGAGAGCTGATTCTTCTGGGAGGATGATAAATTCCTTAGAAAGAGCCTTCTCTCGTAATCTTTTTTTTTTTTAATTTATAGGCTGATATTTCTTCTTTTGCCTAGTGATGTGATTGGATTACATTAATTGATTTGGAATGTCGAACCAGTCTTGTATACTTGGAGTAAATCCCAGCTGTTTTCATACACTGTTGGGTTCAATTTGCTAATGTTTTGTTGAGAATTTTCCCATCCGTGTTCATGGGAGGTGTTGGTCTGCAGTCTTCTTTCTTGTAACATGTTGCTGGTTTTGCTATTAGGGTAATGTTGGCCCCATAGAATGTACTAGGAAGTGTTATCTCTACTTCCAGATTCTGGAACAGATAATTTCTTCCTTAAATGCCTGATAGAATTCACCAGTGAACCCATCTGGGACCACTGTTTTATGTTTTGGAAGGTTATTAATTATTGACCAAATTTTGTTGGCATAGACTTGCTCATAATCTTCTTCTATTCACCTCTCACTCGTCCAGGGCTCTAACCTTTTAAAATTGCACCACTAGTTTTGTTCTTTGGTTATAGGTGCTACTACTCACTTGCTCACATGTTTGCTTGTTTATAACTATGCAGCTTGCTGAGGTCCAGGTGCTGTGTTGGGGCCCTGGGAATCTGGGGTGGCAGTGGTCAGGCCCGTGGCTGGTAGACCTGACAGAAGACTGTAGGGGACCGTGGGCATGGGGACGTGCTTCCTGGCTGGCAGGGGAAGTGGACCGTGGGAGAGGCAGTAATTAGAGCTGGAGTTCTGGAGGGAGTCTCGAGATTGGGCTGCTCTCTGGAATCCAAAGGCACGTCTGGCTGAGCCCTTTTGTGCTCTGGTGGGAGGTCTGTCAACCGCTGGGAGCCAGTGGCCAGGGGGCATCGGGATGTGCTGTCACTTTGAGACATTGACAGGATGGGGATTTATATCAACATACACAGGAATATTTTGGCTTAACTGCCCATGAAATTTAGTATTGATTCAAATGGTTTCCTTTGTCCACAAAATGTCTTTTAAAGATATTTAAACCAAGAGCCTGTCAAGGATCTCGCATTGTCTTATTCTCATGTCTCCTTAATCTCTTTCATCTAACTGTCCCCTCAGACTTTCAGTGTGTCAAATCTTAAGCCAGTAAAGAGGTCAGCTCATTTATGGAAAATCAACGGCATGCCAGGAATTTGCCCAGGTCTGCCTAATTTCAGTGGTACATTTAAAAATTTACTTTCTGATTGCCTCTCTCTCTAGACAAGGTCTGCCACGGCTGGAGTCCCGTCCCAGAGCAGACACCACAGCCCTGCTTGTTGGGAGAACCATCTCACTGAGCTCCTGGGAAGCATGTATTTGTACTCAGGGTCCACGGCAATCACAAGATTTGCCCAAATTGCTGAGACCCAAATGGGCATCAAATAAGGACTTCCGATTCCAAGTCTGTGTCTGTTCGACTTGAAGGCAGCTGTCCCTTGGTTTTGGTTTCCCCACAGGGAGATTAAGCATTCAAGCTATCTCATCTCAAAAATACATCCCAGCTCTTGGTGTACTGAATCCATGCATTCAGGAGCTGCGCCAGGCTTAGGTCCCCAAAGCTGCATGGCTGGGTGGAAGGAGTGGGCTAAGGTCCCGGGCCCCTCCACCCACCATACACGGCCAGGGGAGAGGCAGCGAGCCTCCGACAGGCTGCCCAAGGCCTCACGTAGGAACGAATATCCTTCTAAGAGGTCTGAAGGAGAAGACAAGAAAGAATCATGTCTGGTGGCAGGGCTCACTTAAACGAGATGGAGATGAGAAAACATGAGACAGAGGGCAGAGTGGGCAGGAGTTGAAGAGGAGTCATATCTGAATAGTCAAGAAACAGCCAACGTTGCCTGTGTAATGAAAGGTCCCTGTTTCTTATGTACTTCCAAAAAATGAAGGTTAAAGTCCGGCATCCTATTATGTACTAAGAACACCAACCAGGTGGGAAAATGTGAACTCTTGTTTCTACTGGTGACTTCCAGGTACAGTCTGAGGAACACAGGGCAGCACCAGTCAGAGCAAATGCAATGGAGACTGCAGGTGGGTGTGGAGGCTGGCGCTGTAATTCACCCGTGCCATGCACCGCTCGGCATGAGCTGCAATCTCTGCCCTGGGCTGTGGCCAGAAAATACATCACACAAAAGATGTTTGGCAAAGCTGTGGGATGACCAGGTGGGAAGTTAAAACAGAATTAAAACTTACTGTAATTCTTGTGGCTGAATATCTGTGTTGTATGTCTGCCAAGTTTCAGGAAAAATAAAATAGACTTTAAAAAAAAGCAAACAAAATGGTTTCAGTTGCTAAGGATCCGTGTCTGTATCAGACCATCCTGGTTTCGTAAACTTTATTTTAGGAGAGCAGAACAGGTTTCGGTTTGATGTCGAGCAAATGGATATTTCAGACCTGTGTCTCAGCATTGGAGATCCACCAGGGCTGCGGATATGGCTGGCCCAGGCACACACACGGGGGGTGGACGCATGTGACCAGCCCGCCCAGACTCCATCTGCAAAGGGACAAGATCCCATTTCAAAACTATAACTGGTGCTGATTTGAGATGATCTGTTTTATGTAGGTCAATTGATTATACTTATATGAATATATGGTCCTACAGATAGTTTTTTTTCCTTAATTTCTGAGAGAATAGATGAATAGAACTACATATTATAATCGAATTAAGGTTGTCTTTTGTTTTTGGGAAAATGGCATGATAACTTGCGTTCTCTCTCATTCTCCTGCCTTGGCATGCTCCTGCACAGAGCTGACCAAACATGTTTGGGGATGTGCGCTACGTTACCCCTTTCACCAGGACAAACGCGGAGCCAGTCCCAATGCCATTCTTTGCTTGAGGACCGTCCAGCATCTGCGTCCTGTCTATGCCTCACCCATCACAGGTTAATCACTCTGATTAAAATGAAGCCATGATTTGATTTTTCCAGGGAGCTTCATTAGAATGAGAAAAATTAAATTTACCAAGGAAAGGAGGAAATGGTTGAATAAAAAATATGCCAAGTAATTGAATTTTAGGTCCATGAATGCTCTAGTGTGATTCCATCCTGACACATGGGACAGGTAATGGCAGGATGAAGCCTCCCCTCCCGCATAGGGACCTGCTAATCTGTGTGAATAGCCTGCCGTTCACGGTCATCTGGTTCCCTCGGTCACGTGTGGCCTGTTTACCCCACAGCAGAGTGGTGCTGGCATAGCCCACTTACTCCTCAGAAAGCCAGGCAGGAGGGCACACTGTGTCCTCTTTGCCTTTGAGAGAACAGAGTTCTCAAGAGCCTGGAAAAGGGACCCATTTGGAAAGTGTTCGAGCTGAGACTTGACTCCCGTTAGAGCTTGTGCCTCTAACTTGCCCTTTATTTCTATCATGCCCCTGGGCCTTCTAGAAAGATGCTTACACAGAAGAGGAAAGGGACAAGGTTTCCTGCCGGGTCCCACCCATCTGCTCTTCTAGCTTCTAATAATTCTCATTCTGGGCATCTTTTTCAATTCCAGCCCATGCGAGGGAAGAAATATTCTTATTCTTTGTGAAAGGGCTTAAAGAGCTAATTCATGGATAGCAGCTTAATGAAAGAACAGTTTTTCAAGACCCACCACTAAGCAATTTATTTTAAAGGTAGCATCCAGTGCTAGGGCGATTATAATAGAATGATGCTCTGATACGCTGGGATTTGGCGATTGTTATGAGCTGAGCTGTGTCCCTCTGAGGCTCATAGAGTGAAGCCTGACCCTTGGCACCTCGTTATGGGGCCTTACTTGGAAAGAGGGTCTTTGCAGATGTCATCAAGTTCAAGTGAGGTCATCCTGGAGCAGGGGCCTTGTACAAAGGGGAAATTTAGACCCAGATGCTGCGTGGAAGGAATACACTATGAAGACACTGGGAGAAGGCACCCATCTACCCACCCAGGGAGGGCCTGGGACAGCTCCACCCTCAGCCTCTGAACAAAGCAACCCTCCTGGCACCTTGATTTTGGACTTCCAGCCTCCAGACTGTGGACAGGACATCTGTGTGGTGGCCCTTTGCCATGCAGCCCTAACAAACCAGCACAGTGCCCTATACTGAGGATCTTAAAATCGGAAGGACTATTTGGCACAGGAATTTCTTGCCCTTAGTTGTCTTCTCTGAAGTAGTATCGACACAGATTTGTACACAAAAGTCTATTTAACTGATCTTCCCCTCGTTATCAGAGGCCCACTCAAAAGTCCTCAGGACCCTGACCTGTTTCTGAAAGTTGTCTGTGAGCCTGAGCACCTGCTGCCCAGAAAACTCTAGCCCAGCCTCTCTCCTTGCCTGGCCTCCTTTGGTGAATCTGCTGCCCATGCTGGGTAGAGGCACACTCCGGTTTGCGGAAGGTGTCCCTCATTCTGCTGGATGTCACTGTCCCTGGGCATGGCCACTGCCTTCAGCATGGGAGCTGTGGATTCTGTACCACCAGAGCTGGAGCTGTGTCTCCCCAGGCTCAGACTGCAGCTTGTTGGGCAGCTGGAGAGGCCAGGGAGCAGGTGGTGAGAGAGGTCACCATGGCCTTACGTCCACCCAGGATACTTCCCTCAAAGCCCAGGCCCTGGGACTTTCTCATCCTCTTGTAAAGAGTCCCCAGGCCTGAGAAGTCTGGCCTGGCGGACAGCCCAGGGTCATGCCCAGTGTGCTACATGGTCTCATGTCCCCGCCGACGGTCTGGCTTCTGGCCTGCACGCCTTGTGGTAGAGCACGGTGCTCCAGCCACTGCTGCATCAGAAAGTGCCACTGGGCAGGCCAGCCCAGACACAGCCTTTCTCTTTTTGACATGAACTTGCTGTATGCCCTTGGCAGCAAGAGGCAGGGCAAATCACACGATCCCCAGGTACTCGCTGATTGACCCCTGTGCTTTGGAGAAAGGAATTCACTTTTAAATAGTGTCTGTTTGTGGTGCCACACAGCTGGCCGGAGCAGCCCTGTTGACCCCTGGCCCATGCCTGCTAACTGAAACTAGACAAGTATTTCCGGGGCGGCTGTGGCTAAGGGAGGACTGGATAATAAACCCAAACTCATTTACATTCTCTTTCCCTGAAGGTGATAGATGGCTTTCCCGCTCAAGCCAAGCCCCTCTGGGCCCTTTTATTTGCTGCTCTGGTTATAAAAAGTGAAGAACATTTTGAGTGTCTTTCAACAGTTTAGCAGCAGAAAGGCGAAGATCAGATTACCAGCTCAGAGTGATTCGTCTTTTCCCCCCAGTCAAAGCCTGTGTGCACAGAGCTGGCATCCGCATTAGCTCCTTTTACATATTCAGATAGTCAGGAAGGGGTCCAGACCGAGTCCCAGGAGAGATGGAGGCACTGGGCCTGCAGACCGCAAACAGCATGGGCCCTTTCTCTGCCTTTACCTTGGGACATTAATGAAGTTTTTGTATTTTGATTTTTGTTTCAAACAGAAGTGTCTCTGATATCCTCACTGTCCAGCCCATTTATGATGTTTTCCCCAGGCTTCTGGTCTGGGAGATGTTTTAATTTGAGACAAATTTCTACATACAAAAATATGCATTTACATCTGGAAACATTACTATAGCAGCTGTGTGAACCGAAATTCATATTTGAAGGAAAATGTAGGGCCAGGCAAACTGATGCCATGGCCACTGCTGTTTAAAAATTATAGAACTTTTCAAATATACGGAAAACGTACAGATTAGTGTAATGAGCATGCCACGCCCACTTATGAAATTCTAACATCTTGCCATATTTGTGTCACTTTTCACTAACAAATAAAACACACAGAGACCATGGAAGCCCCTGCTGTGCTTCCCTCACTGTCCTTAAACTGACACTTCTCATTCCCAAAATGTCACTATACTATTACTATAGATGAATCGATCCATAAACAATATATAGCAAAGTACTGAAATTTTATGTGAATACATCATTCAGTAACAGGCTCTTTTCACTCAGTGTTAATATTTTTGCAATTTAATAACACTGACAGATGCAGCATAATCTAAATGCATAGCATTTCATTTCATGTGTACTGCACGTTTTAATCATGATGAGGGTGGATATTTAGACGGCTCCTGTCAAGAAAGGGGAAGGGTCTGCGATTTCACCCCATTTACCAGCTAACAAGTTAGGCGGCCCCAGTTCTATGGCTGCTGGCGGAAGACATGAGAGTCCCATGTTGGAGACGAAAGACCTCATAATTTGCAGGCAACGCAGTCACCAGGGTGCTGGCATATGTGTATAGGTCCCCAAGTCCCAGTGCCCAGAGGGTGACACCGGGGGCCTGCTGACAGCTGCACATGTAGTGGACCGAGTGGCAGGAGGGGAGCCCTGAGCGTGGCCACCCCACAGATTTAGAGCAGGCCGTAGGCAGGCTATCTCTGTCACGGAGTGGGGCTTTATCTCATCCTCTGAGGTTCCTTCCAAATGTACAAACCTGAAAAATGTCCAGGCAATGAGCAGTCAGTGCTCTGCAGTCCTGGCACAGCCAGAAAGCAAGACACGCAGGTGACCAGGAAGTCCAGGGAGGTCAGCGCTCCCACTCGGGCTCCTATAGATGTACGAGCAGTACCACCACTGACCTCCTTACACACGGTATCTGAGCAGATTGGCTTCTTGGCAAATTGTTTTTAACAGTGCTTATAGGAATTTACAATTCTCTGGTAGCACAGAGGGCTTCCCTTGCTTCTTCACGTCCTGCCAAAACTTTGTGTTCAGACACTTTAGCCTGTGCCAAACTAATGGGTATGGGATGATGATGCAGTTCATTTTAATATTTCCTTGGTGGCTGATGAGTTTGAGCACATTTCTGTTAGTAATATTGGCCATTGGCTTCCTCTTCTATCCTTTTCTTCTCATGCCCTTTGCCTGATTTTATGGATTTGCATTTTGCAAAACGATGTGTAGGTATTCTTTGTATATAGCCTGTATACACTAATTCTTTGCCAGTGATATGTGTCAGTAATGACTCACCCAGTGGCTTGCCTTCTCACTTGGTTTATAGGTTTTTGTTTCAGAGAAAAATGGAAAGTTTAAATGTGAAAAAGAAATTAAGAAATGTATTCCCATTTACAACAGCTTCAAAAAGAATAAAAACTCAGAAATGAGCTTAACTATGGAGATGAAATACCTGTACATTGAAAACTATAAGATATTAATGAAAGCAATTGAAGAACACACAAATAAATGGAAAGATATTCTATGTTCTTGGATTGGAAGAACTGATATTGCTTTTATATTTGTACTACCCAAAGTGACCTATAGGTTTATGCAATCCCTACAAAAATTCCAATGGCACTTTTCACAGAAATAGAAAATCCTAAAGTTCACATGGAACCACCAAAGACTCCAAGCAGACAAAGCAAAATTGGAAAAGAAGAACAAAGCTGGAGGCATCACACTTCCTGATTTCAAATTATATTATGAAGCTATAGTAACAAAAAGAGTATGGTACAACATAGAAGCAAAAACACAGACCAATGAAACAGAACAGAGACCAGAAATAAGCCCACACAGACATGGTCAACTAGTCTTTGACAAAAGCAGTCAGACACACAATAGGGAAAGGACAGTCTGTTTAGTAAGTGGCATTGGGAAAACTGGACATCCACATGAAGAAGAATGAAATAGGACCCCATCTCACACAAAATGACTCAAAGTGGATTAAAGACCATTGTGAGGTCTAAAACTATAAAACTCTTGGAAGAAAGCATAGGAGTTAAGCTCCTTGACATTGGTTTTGGCAATGAGTTTTGGGATTTGAAACCAAAAGCAAAATAAACAAGTGTGTCTATATCAAACTAAAAAAATTCTGCACAGCCAAAGAAACCATCAACAAAATGAAAAGGCAACATATAAAATGAGAGAAAATATTTGTAAACCAGGTATCTGATAAGGGGTTAATATCCAAAATATATCAGGAACATGTACAACTCAATGGTAAAAAAACAAATGGGCAAAGGAACTGAACAGATATTTTTTCAAAGAAGACATGCAGATGAACAACAGACACATGAAAAGATGCTCCACATCACCAATCATCAGAGAAATGCAAATCAAAACCACAATGAGATGTCATCAGTCAGAGGCCATTGGCCACTATCCCAAAGATAAGAAATAGCAAGTGTTGGTGAGAATGTGGAGAAAAGGGAGCCCTTGTGCACTGTTGGTGGGAATGTAAACTGGTGCAGCTGCTATAACATGGAAATACCATATGTCCCAGCAATTCCATTTCTGGGTATATATCCAAAGGAAATTAAATCACTATTTTGAAGAGGTACTTGCACTCCCCTGTCCATTGCACCAGTATTCACAATAGCCAAGATATGGAAACAAAGTGTCTGTCAGTGTATGAATGGGTAAAGAAAATGTGTTATATATATATACATATATACCTACTCGTCCCCAAAAGAAGGAAATTCTGCCACATGCAACAATGTGGATGAACCTGGAAGACATTATGCTAACCAAACAAGCCAAACATAGAAGGACAAACACTGCATGCTCTCACTCATATCTAAAAAATCCAAACTCAGCGAAACAGGGTAGAATGGTGGTTCCTAGGGGCTGAGGGGTGGGGGACGTGAGGCACTGTTGGTCAAAGGGCACAAACTGTCAGTCATAGGATGAATGATTTGGGGAGGATCTAATGTACAGCATGATGACTATAGTTAATAATTCTGAGTTGTATACTTGAAATTTGCGAAGAGAGTAGACCTTAAGTGTTCTCATTACACACACAAACACACATACACAAATGGGAAGTATATGAGGTGACTGATGTGTTAATTAGCTTTATTGTAGTAATCAGTTCACAATATGTATATATATATATACATCGTCATCACATTGTATACTTTAAACATATGTAATATTTATTTGTAAATTATATCTCAAAGCTGGAAAAAATTTTAAATAATACTTATTTTTAGTTTTGTGAGTTTTGCTTTTTGTGACTTCAACACTTTTCTACTGTAAGATTTATAAATTAGAAAATAAACTTTCTTTCAAAAATATTAAAGTTTTGCCTTTTTATTACTTAGGTCTTCAACACACGGGGAAGTTAATCTTTTGTGTATTGTGAAGTGTTAATCTAATTTATTTTTGCACCTGGACAAGCGATTGTCTCATCACCATTTGGTGGATTCCCCATGGACCTGTCAAATACCCATTCCATCAGGCACACATCACTTCACCAGTTGCTGAGGCTAAAACCCTCAGGGCTATCCTGACTCCTGTGCCTGATATCCAATCCATTAGCAAACCTGACAGTCTGACCTGCCCATGCCAGTCATTCCCCATGCCCCCCAATGCTGCCTTTTGGCACCAAACCAGCCCACCTTTGCTGGGGTTACTCCAGGGCCTCCTAATCATCCCCTGCACCTTCCTGTCTACACAGTGCAGAGTTATATCTTTACAGACACATCTGATGATGCCACTCCTTGCTCACACTGAGAATAAAATTCAGTCTGACTGTCCACAACCCCACCATGGCCTGGTTGTTGGCCGCACTCCTCACCTCGTTTCCTTCTGTGCCCTGCCCACCCTCACCTTCTTGCTCATTGTGCTGCAGACATACTTGCTGTTCTTCACACACTGGCTGTGCCCCAGGGCTTTTGCACTTGCCATTTATTCTTCCTGCCATTTCTCTTTCCCCAGATCTCTGTATGGCTGCTTTCACCTCATTCAGGTTTCTGATCCAATATTAAAGTGGGCCTTCCCAATTTACCCTCCAGAATAAAACCCTTCCTGCCCGCTTACATTATTTTTCTTCTGAGTAATATCACTACCCACTATTGTATATTATGTTTGTTGATTGAAGCCCACCATTACATTGTAACACCCAGAGGGTGGGCACTTTGTTGGTGACGTTCACTGATTTGTTTCCAAAGCCAGGAATATAGCACATAGCGGAGTAGAGCCTTAAACCATATGATGAATAAATGAATGGATGAATGATTGAATGAAGTTTTCAATTGTGAAAAATACAGTCCTGTTTCTGGGATAGTCTTGCTAAGCTGAGATATATATCCCTCCATTTTGCTACCTTTATAAAAATTGCTTTAGCTATAATTGGCCTTTGCTTTTCTATTTGAATTTTCGTAATGAATGTATGAAGTTTCACCTATATTCATATTGGGTTTTTGATTGGAAATTTGTTGAATTCGTACATTAATTTGAGGTGTGTATCTCCATTTATTCATGTTATCTGTGTCCTTCAATAATGATAGTAATTTTTTAAAATAAAGGACATGCACACATTTTCTTAGATTTTTTATTGGATACACTTATGGTTCCCACATATACACACAGTGAATAGAATCTTCTCCTTTTGCATTTTCTAATTAATTACTGATGCATAGGAATAGTATTTATTTCTGTATGCTGATCTCCTATTTAAGATTTTTTTGGTTGATTGTCTTAATTTGGGGAGGGGATAAACAATCATATCATCTGGAAATGAGAACAGTGTGATTCTTTGTCCTTCTTACATCTTTTCCTTCCTACCTTCTTTTTCTTATCTTATTGCATTGGCTTTCTAGCTACAAAATAGAAGCCATGATAACAGACATCCATGTCTAGTCTTGTATTTTCACAGGAATGCTTGTAATGCTGTACTCTTAGGTATGGTATTGACTATTGGTTTGGGATAGCCACCTACATTCCTCTTATTACTAGCTTGCACAGATTTTATGTTGAAATAAACATGAAATAAATACTATGATGAAATAGTGTTGAAATGTATTCCTTTTTCTTCTTTAATCAGTAATGTGGTAGATAGCATTAATATATTTTCTGATGTTAAGCCATCACTCTATTTTCAAGATAAATCCTAGTTATAATGTATTATTTTTATATACCATTGAATTTTATTTTTAGTGTTTAAGATTTTTGAAAGATGTTCATTAGCAATATTGAACTTAATTTTCATTTTCTATGATGCTCTTAGCCATTTAGAAAAAATCCATATTATACTAGTTTCACAGAACTGGCTTAAGTTTCTCTTTTTTAATTCTCTGCAACAATTTGAGATATGCCTATCTGTTGAATATTTGATATATTTTGTTTGTGAAAAATGCTCTGGAGATTGTGATCACCACTAGATTATTAATTCTACTTCTTTAATATTTATGATTCATACTTCCTGCTTTTTCTTAGTCAAATTAATTATCTAAGTCAAATCAAAATGTTTAATCTATTTGTCTTCAAATGTGTTGGAATATAATTGTTCATAATTATTGTCTTATGAATTTTTAAAGTTTATTGTATTCGAATTTATCTTTTTATGTTATTTATTTGGGTTTTTTCTATTTGTATATCAATTTTGCTAGAGATTTGTCTATTTTTAGCATTCTTTTCAATTTTTTATTTAGTTGAGTCTCCCACTGTTTGTTTTCTATTTTCAGCTTCTGTGCTATTTTTTTAATTTTTGTATTTCTACATTCTTATATTTATTCTATTTCTCTTTCTCTAGGTTCTTAACTTGAACATGAAAATCATTTATTTTTAAACTTCCTGCTTCATAATTAATGTATTCAGAATAATCATTTCCTTCTAAAAACTGCTTGAGATGCATCATACAAGTTAATTTGCATTGTGATAGTCTCTTTAATAATAAATTATTTTAGAGTTATTTTAGTTGTCAGTCATATGGCTGTTTTCAAATAATCTATCTTTTCATATTCTACTGTAACTAAATGGTTACACTGTGGTCAGATAATGAGTTCTGGATAATATCAATTCTTTAAAAATTTGTTGAGACTTGTTTTGTGGCATTTGCCTATTAATTTTTGTAAAAGATTCAGGTGACCTCAGAAACAATGTGTAGTCCTTTTTGAGAATATAGGGTTTTATAAAGAGCTATAAGATCAAAATTAATGTTTATCAAAATACTCTCTAATTTTACTACTAGTTTGTATATTTGATCTTTTTCAGGTGAAGGTTGTCATTAAATCATTGTAATTCTGTCCACTTCTGTTTCATATAATTCACTATTTATTGTCCCTTTTACATTTGTCCTCTTTGATACTTTTTGCCTCAAGTTCTACTTTGTTTGATATTATTGCTTTCTTTTGGTTAGCATTTGTAGTTTGTTATTTTCAACATCTCTATGCTATTTTGTTTCAGATATGCCTTCTATATATACAGTACATAGCTGGATCTTGTTATTTTAAAATTCAATCTGATAGTTTCTATTAATAATATATTTAATTCATCATGTTTCTTGTTATTTTACAATAACAATTTTACAATCTAATCTTTTGTTTTATTTAATCATTTTTTTCTCTGCTTTTCTTTCTAAAACTTTCTTTGTGCCTCTTGTCTACTATAAATATTTTTGTATATTCTTTCCCCAATTTTTTTGGTTTCTAAGCACACACAGTCTGTTGTTGGTTATCATTAATTTGTACATATATATAGTTTCACTGTCATTCAGTGTTAAATTATATTACATTCCCCCTATGGACCTAGCTGAACACAGTATCTTCTAACTATCTGTTGCCTATCTTCCACCCTATGAGGTTATTTCTGTTTAGATTATTAATGTAACCCTTTAAAAATTTTATAATCAATAATTAATTTAGCTTTTGATAGAGTTATCAAGCTTTGCCCTCACCCTTGGCCTGGTATACTGTGACTGGACTCTGGTTTTGCTTTTCTTCTCCTTAGGATACAACTCATACTTTTCCTAGTGAGGGTCCATGGGTAGGAAATCAGCATAGTCTTTATATGTCTGAAGTGTCTTCCTCTTGACCTCATCCTAGAATGCGAGTTTAGATGGCACAAGATTCTAGGTAATCCATATTATCCTTCTGTACTTTGAAAATATCACTCCACTGTCTCTGGCCTTGATTCTTCCTGTGGTCAAGCTGACATCTATCTGGTTTATGTTATCTTTCTACCCTGTCTAATGTTTCTCATTACCTGTGACACCTGAAGCCCTTGTACCAGGTGTCTAGGTGTGGACTCACCATCACCAGGATGCCCGGTGCTCCAAGAATGTCATTACATATTTCTTCAGTGCCTAAAATTTCTCAGGCATTTTATCCTCAAACTGAATTTCCTTCCTTCTCTCCATTCCCTTATTCTGGAAATCCACAATCTGTCCCTGGGCCTCTAGTGAGTGTGTTTTCGTCTCTTTGCTGTTAGATTCTGGGGAAACATTAGATTTGATTCACATTCTGTCTTTGACTATATCTAGCCTAGAGTTTATCTTTCCTGTTTCTTTTTTATTGTAATGCCAGTACTGTACTTCTAATTTTTTAGATTTCTAATTCTTTATCATCTGCTCTTGTTTTACTTATGATAGTTCTGTTTCATAATACTTATTTTCAAAAGGAGGTTTCATTTGCAGTGAGTTCTGTCCTGATTATCCTGTCTTTCTTCCTTAGCTTTGGATAGCTTCAGGAGCTTTGAATTTTTGGTATCATCTCTTTTTTCGTTTTTATATTTTGTTTCATTTTATCCTTTCTTCCTGTGCCTACTGCTTTCTTTCTGGTGAATGTGGCATGCCCTGTCTGGTCCCCTGGCCACGGCAGAACCAGTTCTTCTCATGCTATTTCAAGGGGGTGCTGCCCTTGGGTCATTGCAGGGATCTCAGACGCAGCTTCCTTGGTGTGTGGGACCTGGTGGCATGGTCCCCGACTGCCCCGGGCCACAGGAATTTAGTTTCACCTCCTTGCACAGAGGGTTGGGTCTGTGGGGCTGGTCCCCAGGCAGACGTGCACCACCTGGCAGGATGGCTCCAGGCCCGACTCCCTTTTGTCTCAGCATCTTGTCCTGCAGGAGTCTGCCAGGACCCATGACCCGTGCTCACCTTCTACCCCTGGGCCTGGCTGGGCCTGGTCTGTATCTGGTCACGTGCATCCTCCCTTCCATCTGGAGCAAGGAAGGATACCTCAGGGGACCCCTGTGCCTAATGGTATTTTGAACAGAAGACCAAGAACACTTACTGAAATGTTCTCTACCACTAGCATCTGTCCTTCAGCAAGGAGCCTGCAGGAAGCCGTGGGGGCCTGGAAACTGGTGTAATGCATGGCTGCTCCTGTCCCTGTGCAGCCAATGGACAAGTTGCCTATTACGCCACATGCTCTTCAGGTCCCTCTGCAAGGCTCCACGGAGATAACTCCTCTCAAATCAGTGCTGAAGGACTTCCCAGCAGCAAGGGCTACGTTTCTGTGCTGCTTCCTCTGCTTCGTGGCACCAGCAGCTTCAGACCCTAGCCTCCCTCCTGGCTGTCATTTGCTTTTTGCTCCATGATTTCTATCCCCCATTTAGGTAATTAATTATCTTGTAGTACTGACAGACTGCTTTATACCCCATCTCAGTATTTTTTTAATGGAGAGAGGCCAGATATAAAAAGAAACAGAGAAACAGAGAACTCACACTTCTCTGCAATAAACAGTGCTTTAAAAAATATATTTTTATGTCATAAACATAATTTTTTATTGATACACAATTGACATATATTAGCTTCAGGTGTACAACATAATGGTGTGTGTTGTGTATATGTGTGTGCGAATTGCCAACTGATCACCACAATAACATCTGTGTGCACACAGTTACAAAGATTTTTTTGTGATGAGACCTTTTTTTTTCTTTGGTATCATTAATCTACAATTACATGTGCAACATTATGGTTACTAGACTCCTCACATCATCAGGTCCCCCCCACATACCCCATTACGGTCACTGTCCATCAGCGTAGTGAGATGCTATAGAGTCACTACGTGTCTTCTCTGAGTTGTACAGCCCTCCCCGTGCCCCCCAAACATTAGATCTGCTAATCGTAATGTCCCTTTTTCCCCCTTGTCCCTCCCTTCCCATCCATCCTCCCAAGTCCCTTTCCCTCTGGTAACTGTTAGTCCATTCTTGGGTTCTGTGAGTCTGCTGCTGTTTTGTTCCTTCAGTTTTTTTCTTTGTTCTTATACTCCACGTATGAGTGAAATCATTTGATACTTGTCTTTTTCCACCTGGCTTATTTCACTGAACATAATACGCTCTAGCTCCATCCATGTTGTTGCAAATGGTAGGATTTGTTTTCTTCTTATGGCTGAATAATATTCCATTGTGTATATGTACCACATCTTCTTTATCCATTCATCTACTGATGGACACTTAGGTTGCTTCCATTTCTTGGCTATTGTAAATAGTGCTACAATAAACATAGGGGTGCATCTGTCTTTTTCAAACTGGGCTGCTGCATTCTTAGGGTAAATTCCTAGGAGTGGAATTCCTGGGTCAAATGGTATTTCTATTTTGAGTTTTTTGAGGAACCTCCATACTGCTTTCCACAATGGTTGAACTAATTTGCATTCCCACCAGCAGTGTAGGAGGGTTCCCTTTTCTCCACATCCTCGCCAACATTTGTTGTTGTTTGTGTTTTGGATGTTGGCCATCCTCACTGGTGTGAGGTGATATCTCATTGTGGTTTTAATCTGCATTTCTCTGATGATTAGCGATGTGGAGCATCTTTTCATGTGCCTGTTGGCCATCTGAATTTCTTCTTTGGAGAAGTGTCTATTCATGTCCTCTGCCCATTTCTTAACAGGATTATTTGCTTTTTGTTTGTTAAGGTGCATGAGTTCTTTATATATTTTCGATGTCAATCCTTTATCAGATACGTCATTTATGAATATATTCTCCCATACTGTAGGATGTCTTTTTGTTCTACTGATGGTGTCCTTTGCTGTACAGAAACTTTTCAGCTTGATATAGTCCCACTTGTTCATTTTTGCTTTTGTTTCCCTTGCCCGGGGAGATATGTTCATGAAGAAGTTGCTCATGTTTATGTCCAAGAGATTTTTGCCTATGTTTTTTCTAAGAGTTTTATGGTTTCATGACTTACATTTAGGTCTTTGATACTCCTTGAATTTACTTTTGTATATGGGGTTACAAAATGATCCAGTTTCATTCTCTTACATGTAGCTGTCCAGGTTTGCCAACACCAGCTGTTGAAGAGGCTGTCATTTCCCCATTGTATATCCATGGCTCCTTTATCATATATTAATTGACCGTATATGTTTGGATTAATATCTGGACTCTCTATTCTATTCCACTGGTCCGTGGGTCTGTTCTTGTGCCAGTACCAAATTGTCTTGATTACTGTGGCTTTGTAGTAGAGCTTGAAGTCAGGCAGCATAATTCCCCCTGTTATATTCTTCCTTCTCAGGATTGCTTTGGCTATTCGGGGTCCATTGTGGTTCCATATGAATTTTAGAACTATTTGTTCCAGTTCGTTGAAGAATGCTGTTGGAATTTTGATAGGGATTGCATTGAGTCTGTAGATTGCTCTAGGTAGTATAGCCATTTTGACTATATTTATTCTTCCTAGCCAAGAGCATGGGATGCATTTCCACTTGTTAGTGTCCTCTTTAATTTCTCTTAAGAGTGTCTTGTAGTTTTCAGGGTATAGGTCTTTCACTTCCTTTGTTAGGTTTATTGCTAGGTATTTTATTCTTTTTGTTGCAATTGTGAATGGAATTGTTTTCCTGATTTCTCTTTCTGTTAGCTCATCATTAGTGTATAGGAAAGCAACAGATTTCTGTGTGTTAATTTTGTATCCTGCAACTTTGCTGAATTCAGATATTAGTTATAGTAGTTTTGGAGTAGTGTCTTTAGGGTTTTTTATGTACAATATCATGTCATCTGAAAATAGTGACAGTTTGATTTCTTCTTTACCAATCTGGATGCCTTGTATTTCTTTGTTTTGTCTCATTGCCATGGCTAGGACCTCCAGTACTATGCTGAATAACAGTGGAGAGAGTGGGCATACCTGTCGTGCTCCCAATCTTAGATGAAAAGCTTTCAGCTTCTCACTGTTAAGTATGTTGTTAGCTGTGGGTTTGTCATATATGGCCTTTATGATGTTGAGGTACTTGCCCTCTATACCCATTTTGTTAAGAGTTTTTATCATGAATGGATGTTGAATTTTATCAAATGCTTTTTCAGCATCTATGGAGATGATCATGTGGTTTTTGTTCTTCTTTTTGTTGATGTGGTGGATGATGTTGATGGATTTTCGAATATTGTACCATCCTTGCATCCATGAGATGCATCCCACTTGATCATGGTGTATGATCCCCTTGATGTATTTTTGAATTCGGTTTGCTAATATTTTGTTGAGTATTTTTGCATCTATGTTGATCAGGGATATTGGTCTGTAATTTTCTTTTTTGGTGGGGTCTTTGCCTGGTAGTGGTAGTAGATTGATGCTGGCTTCATAGAATGAGTTTGGAAGTATTCCCTCCTCTTCTATTTTTTGGAAAACTTTAAGGAGAATGGGTGTTATTTCTTCTCTATATGTCTGGTAGAATTCAGCGGTGAATCCATCTGGCCTGGAGGTTTTGTTCTTGGGTAGTTTTTTGATTACTGCTTCAATTTCATTGCTGGTGATTGGTCTGTTTAGTTTTTCTGTTTCTTGTTTGATCAGTTTTGGAAGGTTGTATTTTTCTAAGAAGTTGTCCATTTCTTCTAGGTTTTCCAGCTTGCTAGCATATAGATTCTCATAGTATTCTCTTATAATTCTTTGTATTTCTGTGGGATCCATTGTGATTTTTCCTTTCTCATTTCTAATTCTGTTTATGTGTGTAGATTCTCTTTTTCTCTTAATAAGTCTGGCTAGGGGTTTATCTATTTTGTTTATTTTTTCAAAGAACCAGCTCTTAGTTTCATTGATTTTTTTCTATTGTTTTGTTCTTCTCAATTTTATTTATTTCTTCTCTGATCTTTATTATGTCCCTCCTTCTGGTGACTTTGGGTCTCATTTCTTCTTTTTTTCCAATTTCAGTAATTGTGTCTTTAGACTATTCATGTGGGAATGTTCTTCTTTCTTTAGATAGGCCTGGATTGCAATATACTTTCCTCTTAGAACTGCCTTTGCTGCATCAAACAGAAGCTGTGGCTTTGTGTTGTTGTTGTCATTTGTCTCCATGTACTCTTTGATTTCTGTTTTGATTTGGTCATTCACCCATTGATTAATTAGGAGCATGTTGTTAAGTCTCCATGTATTTGTGACCCTTTTTGTTTTCTTTCTAAAATGTAATTCTAGTTTAATATCTTTATGATCTGAGAAGTTGGTTGGTAGAATTTCAATATTTTTGATTTTACTGAGGTTCTTTATGTGGCCTAGTATGTGGTCTATTCTGGAAAATGTTCCATGTGCACTTGAGAAGAATGTGTATCCTGTTGCTTTTGGGTGTAGAATTCTGTAGATGTCTGTTAGGTCCATCTGTTCTAGTGTGTTGTTCAGTGCCTCTGTGTCTTTACTTATTTTCTGTCTGGTTGATCTGTCCTTCGGAGTGAGTGGTGTGTTGAAGTCTCCTAAAATGAATGCATTGCTGTCTATTTCCTCCTTTAATTCCGTCAGTATTTGTTTCACATATGCCAGCGCTCCTGCGTTGGGTGCATATATATTTATAATGGTTATATCTTCTTGTTGGATTGACCCTTTTATCATTATGTAGTGTTCTTCTTTATCTCTTGCTACTTTCTTCGTTTTGAAGTCTATTTTGTCTGATACAAGTACTGCTACACCTGCTTTTTTCTCCTTGTTGTTTGCATGAAGTATCTTTTTCCATCCCTTCACTTTTAGTCTGGGGATATCTTTGCGTTTGTGGTGAGTTTCTTGTAGGCAGCATATAGATGGGTCTTGCTTTTTTATCCATTCTCTTACTCTGTGTCTTTTGATTGGTGCATTCAGTCCATTTACATTTAGGGTGATTATCGACAGATATGTACTTATTGCCATTGCTGGCTTTAGATTCGTGGTTACCAAAGGTTCAGGGGTTGCTTCTTAACTATCTAAAAATCTAACTTAACTTTCTTGTTAAGTTATTGTAAACACAGTCTGATGTTTCTTTATTTCTCTCCCTTCTTATTCTTCCTCCTCCATTCTTTATATACTAGGTGTTTTATTCTTTGCCTTTAGTTAGTATTTGGATGGTCTGCTTTCTTTGCTATGATTTTATTTTCTCTGGTGACAGCTTTTTAGCCTTAGGAGTGCTTCCCTCTAGAGCAGTTCCTTTAAGATGTCCTGTAGAGGTGGTTTATGGGAGGCAAATTCTCTCAGCTTTTGCTTGTCTGGAAATTGTTTAATCCCTCCGTCATATTTAAATGATAATCGTGCTGGATACAATATTCTTGGTTCGAGGCCCTTCTGTTTCATTGTGTTAAATATATCATGCCATTCTCTTCTAGCCTGTAAGGTTTCTGTTGAGAAGTCTGATGTTAGTCTGATGGGTTTTCCTTTGAAGGTGATCTTTTTTCTTTCTCTAGCTGCCTTTAATACTCTGTCCTTATCTTTGATCTTTGCCATTTTAATTATTATGTGTCTTGGTGTTGTCTTCCTGGGTTCCCTTGTGTTAGGAGATCTGTGGGCTTCCATGGACTGCGAGACTATTTCCTTCCCCAGCATGGGGAAGTTTTCAGCCATTATTTCTTCAAAGACACTTTCTATCCCTTTTTCTCTCTCGTCTTCCTCTGGTACTCCTATAATGCGAATATTGTTCCGTTTGGATTGGTCACACAGTTCTCTTAATATTTGTTCATTCCTAGAGATCCTTTTATCTCTCTCTGCCTCGGCTGCTCTGTGTTCCTGTTCTCTGATTTCTATTGCACTAACAGTGTCTTGCATCTCATCCAGTCTGCTGCTGAGCCCATCGATGGCTTGTCTCATTTCTGCATTATCTTTCCTGACTTCCCTCACTTCCTCCCTTAGATCTTGCATATTTCTCTGTAGATCTATTAGCATGGTTATGACTTTTATTCTGAATTCTTTTTCAGGAAGATTCTGCATTTCCATCCCTTCAGGTTCCTTCTCAGGGGTTGTCTGGGTCTTGGTGATTTTTGTCTGTATCATGTTCCTCTGTCTTGTCATGTTGATAGGAGTGGCCGCTGGTAGGTGCCACGTATGTCAGCTGGGCTCTTTAAGGCTTAAAAAAAAAACCACAAAAAAACAAGAAAAAAAACCAAATAAGCAAAAAAAGAAGGAAGAGAAAGAAAAGAGAAAAAGAAGAAAGAAAGAAAAGAAAGAAAAAGGAAAGGGAAAAAGAAAAAAAAAAACGCCCACCTGGAGTGGATTCTCTAAGCATGCTGTAGGTGTCGCTGTTGCTCCACTAATCCACAGCCGCGGCCATGCTGCTGTTTGTAGCTCTGGCTGGGGCGGGAACGAATGGGAGGCTATTGTTTTCTGTATAAAGTTCCAGCGTGGCTGCTCCCTTCTCTCCGTCACCAGCAAAGGGGACTGAAGTTCCCCGGGACTTCCAGCCTGCAGGGCTGAGCCCACCGGGGCGATGGTGTTCCCTCGCTGGGCCCCCGCCTCTCCAAGACTGCTGCAAACCGCGTTCGCTTTTCTCTTGTCCCAGGGCACTGGCTGCATGGACCTGGTGCGTTCCTGGCTCAAAACCTGCACCTTCTGCCTCTCCAATGTCTGATGCACCTTGCGATGTGTTTCAGCGCTCCCGGCGCAGACCACCGGGGGTGGTTATTTCACAGACCTGCCCCTCCACTCCCTCCGGGCTCCGAATCCTCTCCTCCCGCCGGCGCGCTGGGCTGGGTGAGGGCTCGGGTGCCGCCAGGTCGTGGGTCTGTATCTTACCCGCCTCGCGGGGTGCTGAGTCCTCCTATGTGTGGCTGCACGCTGTGCGCTTTCCTGTGTTTTCTGGTCTCTCTTTTAGGAATAGTTGTATTTCCTGTATTTTCGCAGATTTATATAGTTTTGGGAGGAGATTTCTGCCGCCCTGCTCACGCCACCATCTTCCTGGAAGTCCCCTAGAGATCCTTTTATCTCTCTCTGCCTCAGCTTCTCTGTACTCCTGTTCTCTGATTTCTATTCCATTAACAGTATCTTATACCTCATCCAGTCTGCTCTTAAGCCCGTCAATCGATTGTTTCATTTCTGTAATCTCCCTCCTGACTTCATCCCTTAGCTCTTGCATATTTCTCTGTAGGTCCATCACATGGTTATAAACTTAATTTTGAATTCTTTTTCAGGGAGGTTTTTAAATCTATCCCACCAGACCCTCTCTCTGGGGTTGTCTGCGTGATTTTTGACTGGACCAGATTCCTCTGTCTTTTCATGGTAATAGAAGTGGTCGCAGGCAGGTGGCACGAGTGTCAGCTGGGAGAACAAAGTCCCTTCCTGCTTGTTGTTTGCCTTGCCCTTCTCCGCAGCCTGTGCCGGTTACCCACACACCGGGAGGCAGTCTCTGGGATAATCCCATGATCTGCCACGGGCAGGGCTGCCCTCAGGGCAGCCTAGAGCATTGTGGGGGGGGGGGTGAGGGTTGCAGCCATGCCGGGTGCATTCTACTGCCAGGACAGGTCCCTTCATGACTTTTGGACCTTGCTCTAGCTTTTGCTGCCCATCCTGGTTAGCTGTGTGCTGGAAGGAGATTCTGTGTGGTTAACGTGCGTGGGGCCACGCTCCGGCTGCTCCACAGCTGTGGCAGATCAGCCGGTCCATTTGCAGCACCAGCTGTGGGGAACGAATGGCAGGCTGCTTATTGCTGTGAGGGGCCCTGGGGCTGCTTCACCCTGCAGGGGGTCACGGGGCCCAAAGTTCCTCAAGAGTCCCAGCCCTCTGGGCTGAGTGTACTGGGATGATTTTATTCAGCTGTTGGACCCTTGTCCCTTTAAGACTTTTAAAAAGCACCTGCTTTTCTTTTGTCCCAGGGGAGCCAGCTGAGGGGACCCGCTCCCAGTCTCTGTCTCGGGTTTTGCTTTTCCGTCCCTCTAATATCCAGTACCCCATGCAATGTGTATCTGTGCTCCCAGCGCAGAACACCAGGGCAGGTTATTTAGCAGTCCTGTGCTTCCACTCCCTCCTCACTCTGATTCTTTCCTCCCACCAGTGCGCTGGGGTGAGGGAGTGCTCGGGTCCTGCTGGGTTACTGCTTTGTATCTTACCCCCTTCATGAAATGCTGAGTTCTCACAGATGCAGATGTAGCCTGGCTGTTGTACTGTATCTTCTGATCTCTCTTTTAGGAATAGTTGTATTTGTTGTATTTTCAAAAATATCTATGGTTTTGGGAGGAGATTTCTGCTGCCCGGCTCATGCCGCCATCTTGAGCCCCCTGTGATGAGAACTTTTAAGATTTACTCTCTTAGTGACTTTCAAAGGTACAGTACAATATTATTAATTATAATCTCGATGCTGTACCTCACATTCCTGTGACTTATTTTATATCTGGAAGTTCGTACCTTTGATCTCATCCACCTGCTTTGTCTCTCACCCCCACCTCTGGCAACCACAAGCCTGTTCTCGTATTGAGGAGTTTTAGCTTCCACATGTAAGTGAGATCATATGGTGTTTGTCTTTCTCGTTTTAGTTTTACTTAAAAAGTGTTTTTGTAAAAGCAAAAATTAAACCCATAAGCTGTATTTCCAGCTCTCCCACACGTGACTGCACAATCAGATTCACAGAAAAGGCTCCATCTTCCTTATTCCCTTCCAGCCCCACTGATGACGCTGCCATGGGGTGCCCACTAGGAACCTACAGATGGGACCCCAGTCCTGGGGACAGCAGCTCTCAAGGGGCATGGAAAAGTGAGGTGTGGGGTCCTCATTAGCCTGGCCAAAGCGGTGTCTAGAGAGGCCTATGTGCTGGGGAGGAGCAGAAAATAATTTAGTGAGATATCCTGCAGGACAGGGTGAAATGAAAGGCCCTTTTGAGGAGGTGACACTGTTTCTCAAGGAAGTAGGGAAATGCCCATGGGTGGAGGGAATTGCAGAGGGTCTCAGGTATCAGGCACAAGGTCAGGTCACTCCCCTCCCAGTTAGCTCCACCGCAAGGACTTGTTAGGGGAAAAATGGTTGTATGTGCAGAATTTCAGTTAACAAATTCCTTTTGTACAAACGAGGCCACTTCTCCCTGTGGGAGCATTTTCCTTGTGTTTGAGAGAAGTTGCACATTTGCTCAACTTTCCAGACTAAGTAGGAGCCAGAAAGAGCAAGTTCAGCTCCCTCTACCACCTTGGGAGGTCGAGCCCCTGCCGCCACCTGCTGAAAGGTGCAACACTCCGAAGTTCTCAAACCACCAGCATGGCCAGCGATTCCTGGCCATTGCTGGGCGCCCCCACCGGTGGGGCGCAGTCACACTGCCTCTCCCACGCTTGCGTGGGAAAGTGCCTTTAATGCCGACCCTCGTGGTCTGGCTCCCAGTTAATTCTCTCACAGAGATCCTTCTCCTATGTGCACTTGCCCTGGGGTCAGAGAAGCCCACTGAGGAGTCACAGGACTATTTGGAGGTCGGCCCGGCCACTTCCCAGCAGACTGACCCTGAGCCAGGCATTTGACTGCCTGTGGGCCTCAGTTTGCTCCTCTGTAAAATGGGGGGTGGTGGTGTCTGCTCTGGGAGCTGTGAGACTGTACGAGCTGACCCTGTAGCCCATGGGTGACGTGCCAGCTCAGTGGACATGTGAGTACCCTGCTGCTGGAGCCAGTTACCTCTCCACCCTTTTCTGAAAGGTGGGTTTACTCAGAGTGCCACCTGGAGGGGTCCTGTGAGGACCAATGGTGGGAACTCTGCAGGGGGCAGAGGGTGGCTCTTCCCAAAGGCACCCTCCGGCAATCCCCAGACCCGGTAATGTTTCCTCACAGGGGCAGGTGGGATTAGGGCTGCAACTGCATGAAGGGAGCTAACCTAAAGTGGGGATTATTCCTGGATTCACTGATGAGCCCAGTGGAATCACAAGGATCCTCAGTAGCAGAGGCAGGTGTCCAAGGAGTGCAGCAGGAGGGACGGTGTGGCACGGGGCAGGGAGCGTGGCGGCCTGAGACGCCGCAGACAGGAAGGGTGGGTTCTCTGCTTGGTCTCTGGAAGGAATGCAGCTATGCCTGCACCTTGAAGCTATCCAGAGAGACCCACTCCAGACATCAGGCGTCCAGAACTGTGACACAGTAAACGCCTTTCATTCAAGCCACCTGGTTGACAGTATCTGGGTGAGCAGCGCCAGGAGACTCCAGTGCGTGCAGGAAGTGCACAGCAGGGGCCATGGCCAGGGAAGACTCCCCACACAGTGCTACCACCAGGTCCCCATCGTCTTTGTGGGTTTGGACTTCTCGAGGGTAGAGTCACTTTGTGCTCTAACACAGCCTCTTTCTGAGGCTACCCGATCCCCATGTGCACGTCCTCTTCCAGGCCACATAGGCAACAGAGAAGCCCGCCCCGGGTCTCTGCTGCCTGCTCCCTGCACCAGCTTGCACTGCGTGCATCGCAGCCAAGCTGACAGTCAGTCTGAGCTGCCCTTCCCGGGATCGGCCCTGCCCTGCCCGTCCTGATGCTGTCTGCTGGCTTCTGCCTCCCCTGCTGGCTCAGGTACCCCTTACAAGTGGGCATGCTCAATAAATACTTTTGGAATGAATGAGTCCATGGAAAAAGTCTGTCAAGCCATAGCCCACGGCATGAAACATGTCATCAGTCAGTGAGGATGGATTTTGTGGTTTCTTGAGACTCCCCTGGGGAGGGAGAGGCACTCTCCAGCAACGGACAGGCTTCTGCCTACCACACGCCAGTTGACACTGGCTCACCAGGGCCTCCTGAGCCCGTCTGGACCCTCTCAGAGTTCAGAGATGTAAACCTGGGGCAACAGCCCGCAGTAAGTTAGCCCGTGAGTCACACATTTTACTTTCAAATGTATAAACTCACAGGGAATAATGTACTGGCTGAGTCAGACCAATGACCCTGAGGGGCCCTGTGCTGCCAGGCACTGCGCTCCATTTCGCATGAGTTATCATCAGTCCTCATAAAACACTTGGAGGCAGATTCTGCTTTAGTCTGCAAGGAAATTGCACTCGAGGTGGTCGTGCACCTTGCCTCCTGGGTGGCCTGACCTCAGCCCTTCCTGGGAGGCCACCAGGAGGGTGTTTACCTGACGCCAGACTTGCATCCATGCTGTGTTTATGCTCCAGCCCCCTTTTTATGCACTTTAAACCAGGAATTTTGAAAATATTTGAAATCTGAAAAATATGAGCATGCATTCCAAATTCAATGACATCCTCAGCATATTCTGATCTGAGAATGTAGCTTTCTAAATGGGTTCAAAACATCAGTGTAGGAGACTTCAAAGATTCCATTTGAATAACTATTTTATATTGAATTAGTAAACCATGAAAAATGAGAGTTATTAACCTGGCAAAATTCAATTACTAATTTTACAAAATGAGGACTTTATTTCAGAAACCTTATTTAGAAATCAGAAGTCTATCCTGGTCCATTTCACTGCATTTATTAGATTTATGTGATAAATTACAGGACCAGAGACCCAGCAGATAGAATAGAGATTCCACAAAATGAGATTTCAGTCTTTTGATACTCAGACAGATTCCATAAAACAAATAAGCGAACAAGTAAAATAATACATAGCTCCAGGGTGACTGGCAAATGAACCATTTGGGAAAATGACAAGAGTTGGAACCTGACCCCAGTCTGACCTTTGGGAATTGTGACTTTGAGTAATGGTCTGATGACAGTTAAACCTTGGTTTTAACCTTAGTTTCCCATTTACTTGGTGAACTGTACAAGTAACAACTTCTTGGAACCTTGGCTTTTCTCATGTATAAAAGTGGGATGTCTGCTGGAATTGGTTGCTCTGTGGGCTAAGTAAATTAGTGCTTGGAAGCACCTCAGTACAGCTCCAGGCCATCATAAGTCCTCGATGCCTGATGACTAAAAAGAAAAAATGAAAAAAATCTTACACCAGAACAAATCTCAAATCAACCTGATGTCAGCAGCAGAGGGAAAATGGGTCTGTGTTAAGTACTAAGGGGATGGAAATGACTCTATGAGGTGCATCCCCAAGGGCAGAAGCTATGAAGCAAAATAGGGTGTGTACATTCAGGCTTGAGAACTCTGTGAAGCCTAAGGAGCCCCCTTGAGAGGCAGGGACGTGTAGCGGTTAAATGCCAGTTCTGGAACCCGAGTGCCTGGGTTAACATGCTAACTTCACCCCCTCCGAGCTGTGTGACCCAGAAAAAGTCACTGTACCTCTCTGTGCCTCAGTGTAAACGGAGATAATAATGAAACCTACTTCTCAGGGTTGTTTGTAAAGAACTTGGACTCATGCCTGCTTAGCATGTGGCAGGCAATAAAAAATATATGTAGTTACTTAGTTACCAAGAGGGATAAACTTAAGTCAAAAATGGACTGGATAGAATATTTAGTATTCTTATTGTTATGGACTTAATTATTTCCCTTCAAGATTCATATGTTGACATACTACCCCACCCCCAACCTCCACCCCAGTCCAGACCTTAGACTGTGGCTGTGTTTGGAGACAGAGCCTTTAAAGAGGTGATTGAAATGAGATCACTAAAGTGGGCCCTGATTCCATGTCACTTGTGTCCTTATAAGAAGAGATGAGGACACAGACATGCACAGAGGGACGAGCACGTGAGGACACGGGAGGGGACACCTACACACTCAGGAGAGGCCTCAGGTGTCCGGCTTCCAGGACCAGGTGGGATAAACTTCTGTCTTTAAGGTGCCGTCTTTGGTCCTTTTTATGGCAGCACTAGCACACTATTACAGTTACTAAATAAAAATCTCTGAAAATCAGGCAAAAATGTAGCCTTTCACATTGAAAAATGAGCCATATACACAAACAGACAATAAACAACAACAAAAACAAAGTCAGCAAATATTTTTTTAAATGTTCGACTTGACTAATAATCAAAGAACTGTGAGTTTCAACAACGATCCACTAGTCAGCACATCAAACTGACCAAGACCTACAGGAAGACAATCCTCAACGGGGGCCCATGGTTGGGAGGAGTGGCAATCTCTCTCCTCACTGGGGGGAAAGTAACTGGGGAAATCTTCAGGAGGACAATCCGGCAACAGCTAGGAAATTTCAGTCTATGAAATGCTTTTTATCTGATTTTGCAAACTTCCTATTCGGGATTTTCCCCAAAGATTATACCTGGCCAGGTAAGCAATACTTGCTCTGCTGATGTCTGACCGGGCACAGAGGTCACCACTGTCCTCTGCCATCACCATGGGATGTGGGGCCTTCCTCTGGCCTAGACAGATTGGTGTCTCTGGGCTGGGGGCAGGAGGGGCAGCGCCATGCCCACTCAGGATCACTGTTCCTTAAGCAGCTTCATTGAACTCAACTGCAAACTTCACGTCTTAGAGTTTCTACCTAATGTGTACACACCTGTGAGACCGTCACCTCCATCAGGAGAGTGGCATCTCCATCACCCCTAAATGCTTCCTTCTGCCTCTCTGTAGCCCCTTTCCCCCATCCCCCCAGGCAGCTAAGGATCTGGTTCATATCACTGCACAGAAGTTTGTGGTACCTAGAATCTGTATGAATGGCACCCCTCCGGGTGCCCTATTTCTGTCGGTGACTTTCATCAGCCTAAGTATGGTGGGGCTCTCCCCTGAGGTAGCCCACACTGTAGGTTTGCTCCTTTTTATTGCCGAATGGCATTTCATCACATCGGACATTTTCTTTATCTGTTTCCCTGTGGATGCATGTTTGTGCTGTCTGCAGTTCAGAGCTATTGCAAACAAAGCCATGATGGGCTTTGTTTTGGTGTGCAAATCCTTGCAAGGGCTTTCACTTGTCCTGGGTAAATACCTGGGAGTGGAATGGCTGGCTCATAGTTTGTGATAAACTGCTTCCAGAGAAGATGGAGTAACCAAGCCTGGATTTACCCTCCCACCTGAAACAACCAAGAGAAACTTACAGAAAAAAAGTGTATTAAATAATGGTTCTCAGGACACAGGATGTCAGCAGACAAAGGCCAATGATCACTTGGGGATTAAAACCAAGCAGGATGAGCTCCGTGATGGCGCCAGCACACTGTGTGAGGGTTTCCAGGCTGTGGCACAGGGAAGAAGGTGGGGATGGGGGTCCCAGCAGGCCCATCAGACCCCCTCAGCTAGAGGATGGAGGTGGGGTTCTAGGGTCCAGGGAGCTGGAGTTTGCAGGAGACATGGCAGAGAGGCCCTCCATAGATCTGCAAGGGCCCCTTGGAGTAGTCATTAAACTACTGATTGAAGAAAACATGAGAGGAAACTCCACAAGGCCAGGCTGTGAGCGGAACAAGGGGTTAGAGCTGAGCAGGAATGGAAAACCTCATCATCCAGGGGGCCTCATGTGGGAATTTCAGAGGGTTTGCCTCTGTAAAGGGAACAATCAGAACAAGATTAAAGTCTCCCATGTCTTGCCTAACACATACTGAGAGCAAGAGTCAAGTGGCTCAAACTCTTTCCAAGTAACCCAACTGCATCACAGAACAAAGCTCATGAATTTTTAAAGGAATACGAAAACATCCAGCCCTGGTAAAATTCACAAGTCCTGGATAAAAGAGCCAGTATGCAAAGAAGCAGAAAAATGTGACCGTAATGAGGAGAAAAATCAACCAGTTGAAGCTGATGCTGACTGACACAGAGGTTAGAATTAGCAGGTGTTGACACCAAAGGAGCTGTGACTGAAGAAAGACATGGGAGATGTGCTGGAGAAGCAAAACAACAAATTGAACTTGTAGACATGAAAACTACAATGTGTGAGATAAAAAGAAATATGGTGGTTGGAATTCAAGGAATACAAGATATTGCCAAAGAAAAGTCCATGAGCTTGAGGATGTAGAGATTTAAAATCTTTCAAATGAAGCACAAAGAGAAAATAGACTGTTTTTAGTGAGAAGCATTGGTGAGCTTTGGGACAACTTCCTGGGGTCTTTGAAACCAACACAAGAGAGTGGATGGGAAAGAAAAATACTGGAAGAAATAACATCCCCAGACTTCCCAAACTTCACAAAAACTGTGAGACCTGACCTCGAGGACAGTGACAGGACACTCACACAACAGAATGCACATGTGTTACCTCGTTAGACCATATTCAGGACATATAACAAGTCTCAGGACTTTTCAAAGGATTCAAGCCATGTGAAGTATACTCTAACTACAATAGAATAAAATGAGAAATCCATTATTTAGGGCATCAGGGAAATCCTCCAATACATACAGGCTAAAACACATGCTTCTAAATAATTGATGGCGTTAAAGAAGAAACCAAAGGGAAAATTAGAAGGCATTTTGAACTGAGTCAAAATAAACACACCCTATCACAATCTGTGGAATGCTGCTAAAGCAGTACTTTGAGAAAAATTCATAGCACCAAATATCTGTATTACAAAAGTAGTATCTCAAATCAATGGCTTCAGCTTTTATCTGAAGGACTATGAAAAGAACAAATTAAATGTAACATAGCAGAACTAAGGAAATAATAAAGTTCAAGACAGAAATCAGTGTCTTGAACAAAGAGGAAGGCACTGAAACCACAGCTGGTCTTTGAGAAGATCAGTGAACTCAATCAACCTCTAAACAGACTGATAGCCACCACAGAACACATTTTTTCTAATCACTCCCATCCTGGACTGTTATTTATTCAAACAGGGCTAGAGGATAATCACCAGAGATGCCAAGCAGATGAAACAAAGAGATGTCGGACGGGGATGGGAGGGGTGGGCGCAGTGTCATATGGAGACTCTCAGGTGGGGGCACTGTCATGGGGATGGCGGGACCATGTCATATGGCTTTGGGGGGACTGAGGTGTCTTGGTCTGGGAGAAAAGTGTCTAAGGCTGGTGAGGTAGGAGGGAAGAAAACAAAATTCCATTAAATACGTGAAAGACTGCCTTGTGGGAATAAATTAACTTGATGACCTTTGATTCCAGAGCAAAGAACTGTTTGGTGCAATTTACAGCATTCATGGCTCAATATCAGAAAGAGAAAAAAGAATTTTGTCAGTAGACACTACTCAAGATTAGAATAAAGAAATGTCAGTGAGAAATGCAGATGAGGCCATGCACCTAGTGGCTCACCAAGAACAGAATCAAGTTCCACAGGCTGGTGAAGATGAAGGAAATCTCTCTCTTACAAGTAATGAAGCCGCTTCTGTTCTGTGATGTTCTTAAGTCTTTGATCTGTGATTCACCAGCTCCCAGAGTGTAGAGATCTGGAAGAGTGACCGGGGCACGCGTGATGCAGCTGTCCCACTGACACATTGGCGATGTGAGAACTTCCCCTCTCAGCGCATCTTGACCGGAGGGAACGCTCAGCCCCACAGGCACTGGCCTTGCTTTACCTATGATGTCCTCCCTGGCCTGGGCCTCCTGCTAACCTTACAGGCGACTCTGACCTTAAACCAGACCTACTTGGAATGCAAGGCAAGGCTATTTATTTTGGAAGGAGTTGTGCCCAGAGAACAAACACTGATGACCATATCTGTTTAAAAATTGAGACTAAACTAGTAAGTTGTTGATTTAGTAACTAAATTAGAACCTGTGGAGAGAATCTCAACAATCTTTGAAAAGATACTCTTTCATAGCCTTAACCCAGGTAAGTAATTTAACCTGGTGAAACAATGCCAGAAGTACACCAGCGGCCCCACCCTGCACCACACAGATCTCTGCTTGTTTTTTTGGCCTGGGCAGCGGACTTGGATCCAGAAGAGGAAGAACCTGGGCACAGAGGGCAGCAGACGTCCTGCCAGTAGGTCAGACAGCCACATGCAGGCCCCTCACCCCAGAGCAGAGATAAAATTAGCAAGGGGTGCTCACGGACAGTGTGGGTCCTGGGGCCCTGGCCGACTCAGTTCCCTTGTCAGTTTCTGGCCAGGCTATGAGGCCATTCAAAGGCTGGCGAGCCTCTCATGGCTAACATGGGCTGACGTGTGCTGTCCTTAAGGATCACGCTGCCAGCTAGGTGACCTCTGCTTCAGGCAGAGCTCTGGCCCCAGGCCTGGCGGGGCCTCTGATCCCTCTTCCACCCAGTTTTCCTGCTCCTGTTCCCTCTGAAATGTTCGGTGACTGACACGTATTACTCTGATCCCAAATAATCCGGAATTTCTGAGCTTCCCAGAATGACTACAGATTCTGCCGTGGTGCAGGATCTCCCCCAGCTGTGTTTCGAAGCAACAGAAAGTGGAGACAGGTGTGTGAGGTCCAGGATGGGCCGCATGTCGTTCCACAGAGAGCAGAGCAGCTCAGGACACCAGCCCCCTGGAGGACCTCAGATGCCTTCGTGCTCCGGAAGGTTCACACTTAAAAGACACTTGCGGAAAAGGATAGACCAAGGGCTGGGCTGGAGGAAGGTGGTGTCGGGAAGCTGCTCATGTTGTAAAGCACAGACCTGATGGGGTCACTCGACTGTCTGCTAGAAAAAGTATTAAATTTTTTATTAGTTTTAAATGAATATCATTTCCATCTATGTTAAGTTTGCATGTTATAACAATGTTATATTATTTTAAAATTGTTTTTCACTTGGAGATAATTATAGGCTCACGTACAGCTGTAAAATCTTATATAGAGAGATCCCACACCCTGGCCCTAGCTTTCCTCAATGGTCACATCTTGCACAACTATAGGACAACATCACTGACAGAGTCAAGATTCAAACATTCCATCTGCAAGATCTCTCCTGCTGACCTTGGAGGGCCACACTCATCTCTCTCCTTTTCCTGCAGTAACCTGTTCTCCATCTATAATGCTGTCATCTCAAGAATGCCAAATAAACACATTACATAGTATGTGACCTTTTGAGCTTGGCTTTCTGCCCTCTGCATACCTCTCTGTCGACCCACCCAGATTGCTGTGTGTGTCAGGAGTCCGCTTCTGTTTATTGCTGTGTAGTATTTCACAGAGGAATGTAGGTACCATGGCTCATTTAACTGTTGTATCAGTGAAAAATAAGGGAGTTTCCAGTTCAGGGGTGTTACAGATGAAGCTGCTAGGAACGTTTCTTGCACAGGTTTTTGTGTGAACATGTCCCCATTTCTCTGGGATAAATGATCAAGTGTATCATTTTTTCAGATCATAAATTTTCATGTTTCATTTTACAAGAAACTGCCAACCTCTTTCCTAGAATGGCTGAACCATTTTACATTCCCACCAGCAACGGATGAGTGATCCAGTGTCTGCATCCTCGCTGGCATTTCGTGGCACTGTTTTTTACTCCAGCCATTCTGACAGGAACATTAGTGACACATCTGTGGTTTTATTCTGCATTTGCCTGATGGCTGGTGGTCTGAAAGATGTGAATCTTTTCAGGTGTTTCTGTACATTCTATTCAGGGAAATGTCAGTGGACTTTCCATTTTCTAACTGGATTATTTGTATTTCTAAGTAGTGAGTTCGGAGAGTTATTTATATATTGAACATGCCAGTCCTTTGTTCAATGTGTGGTTTGCAGTCCGTAAGTTGTCTTTTCATCCTATTTAGGGTCAGTTGTGGAGCAAAAGTCTTTAATTTTTATGGGGCCCAACTTATCAATTTTTTCCTTTTATGGATCATACTGATTTTTTCCAAAATTGTCACAGTTTTACGTTTTTCATTTAAGTCCATGATCCACTGAGTCCAGTTTTGTATAAGGTGTGAGATGTGGGTTGGAGTTCTGTTTATCTTTCTGATTCTGGATGTCCAATGCGCCAGCACCACTGCTCAAAAGGCTCTTCTCCCTTGATGGGATTGTTTTTGCACTTTTGTCAAAACTCTGGCTGGCATGGGTCTGTTTCTGGAGCCTCTGCACTACCCTGCAATCTGTGTCTGTCCCTCCACCCCAGCACACTGCCCCGACTACTGCCCCGTGCAGCACGGGCGCCTTCTGCACAGGTGCCCAGTTCCTTCCATTCATGTTGTCTCAGCATCTAAAAAGCCAGGTATCTGCAAATTATACCTGTTTTCATCCACAGCTTCTGAAGATACATGCTTGTCCCCTGCCGGGTTCTGTGTGTTGCCAAGATCTTTCAAAGGTCAGCTCACATTCCTGAACTTGGATCAAGTTTCTTTGCTCCTTGCCTGTCACCAGGGCCAGGAAGTTGGTAAAAATATGCAGTAACAAACATATGAACATAGAACTGTGATAAGGAGGCCCTGCAAGCACACGTCTCTGGAAAGTGGTTCAACACAGGCCAACTGTAGAGGAAGCTCTTCTAGGGTCCCCACTTTTTCAAGGCTGGTATTTAAGAGCTATTTAGCTAGTGTCATTCCACAGAGCAGCTGTTATAGTGAGAGATGTCACGGAGAAGGTGGGCAGCCCTGAAACAGGGCCTCCAGACCTGGGGATTTTCACAACTTCATTCTGCATTTACTTGAATTCTGAAGATCTAATCAAGTCAGTTGTCACCCTGGAGCAGTGAGGGGTGCAGCGCTGGGCGCCGGCTGTAATTTGGGTCCTTCGTCTTCCCCCCCAGTAAATATCTCATGGGCTGCCAGCGAGGGAGTGTGCACCCTAGTAGGGAAACCTCCGAACCTGCTCTTCCCCCACCCTGGCACCACTTTAAGCTATTTAACTGTCAAGCTCTCGGCTTCCTGTTGCATGAGGACTTGCTCAGGACCCACCCGCAGGGGGCAATACCACTGAGTGGACCACTGTGTGGACTGCTGCGGTCGAGTTTACCTTCCAAGCCACTAGGGAAATGGAGTCAATCGTTCTCTACAGGTGTGGTCCTGGGACGTGGATGAGGGGTGCCTCTGTGGGATCCCACCGGATCTTATCCCTCGGGAAGGAGGCCAGGAGGAGCTCCCCCCTCGGAGGCTGCCTAGTCCTTCCCTCTGCTCTCAGGGGCACCCACGTGGATTTAGGGGAGGCCCAACTGGGTTCCTACTTGAAACTGCTATTTAGGATGTCCCAAAGGAATTTATTTTTGCCTATTACCTGATCTTTTTCAGAGTCAAATAACTCAGAGGACCATTTGTTTTATAATTTGTATGATAATCAACATGTATTAACAGGCAAACATCACCTCTGTGGAAGGCTGCCGAAATGAGGCTCTACGCAGAGCACAAGCAGAAAGCTTGTGGAGTTTGAGTATTTTGTTTCCTTTTGTCAGAGACGTGGAATTAAATTTCTCAAAAAGTTTGAACTCATTAAAAACTACATAAGCCTGGCCTTCAGATATCTACAGTTGCTTGAATGTACTTGTTACAGGCTGGATTGTGCCCCCTGCAAGAGATAATGAAGTACTGACCCCCAGGACCTGTGAATGTGCCCAGGGTTTGCAGATGATCAAATTAAGATGAGATCCTGAGGGTGGGCCCTCATGCAGTGTGACTCTGTCCTTATAAAAAAAAGGAAATTTGAAACATGGCAATGCACCCAGGGACATAACGTAGAACTGGAGCTATGCTGCCACCCACCAAGGGGCCGGGATGAGCCGGGACGGTGGTGGGGCAGGTCCTTCCCCGGTGCCTTCAGAGGGAGTGTGTCCCATGGCTCCTCGGTCTTGGGCTTCGGGACCTCAAACCTCCGAGACAACACATTTCCGTTCATGAGGCTTAGTTACAGCAGCTCAACAAACTAATCCAGTCGTCTACTTATTATTTTGGGAAATAATTGCTGTTTGTAGGACTCCAAGCTGGAGCAGCAATTTCTTCAAAATACAGCCTATTGGTAGTGTGGGTTAGTCTTTAAGAATTCAACCTTCTTGGTTCCCACTGTGAGATAATTTGATTCAATAAATACATTATGTCTCCATAGAAACACGGAAGTCCTGGTTTACATCCACAGTGCTCCAAAGGCTATTCCAGCACACATCCAAATAAAAGGGGATTAACACGAGCAGTTCAGCTTTGTTGGAGCTGTGTCTGCCAGGAAGGAATGGATCAGCAGCTATGATAATGTTCCCTCCTATGAAGTTATCACAGGCAGACTTCATATAATTCATGAAAGCAGAGGAAATTTATCTTGGAAGTCTGTCTGCTTGAACATTTCTGTCTGGCTAGTTCCATTTCTAATATATTAAATATCTGTAAACCATATCTGAATAGTTCTATTAAGTTTAATTAACTTTTCTTGTGATGTCTGTCAAGGGAAAAGTTCCAAGATATATTCAGACATATAGAATAACTTAGAAACAAACACAACCATTAAAACGAATCCTATCCCACAACAGTGACCCCATCACTTTGTCATCTCTCTACTTGAATAAAGCAATAGCTCCTTTTCAAAGTTTTTCATTTGGAAATAATTCCAGATTTACAAAAAAACTTGCAATTACAGTTCAGTGAGACCCCATATGCTGTTTACTCAGAATCACCTATTAACATCCTGCTCTATTTTCTTTATTTTCCCTCTTTAGATCCATGAGCACATCCGGTAGCTCCTTTCTGCTGTAATTGGTTTATTACATATTCACCAAGTACCTGGTTCTGCAGAAAGCAGCATGGTGGAGAGAAGTTTCAGCTCACAGGGGATGGAAAACTTAGTCCAATCCAGGAGTAATCTGGTCCTTAAGTACCCTGTGAGTCTTGGGAATTGTGGTGCACATTCTTCCTGGGAACCTCATTTTAGTTTGACGTTTGTGCCCTTAAGGGCCCCTCTCAGCTTCCCTGGAAGATGCACATCATACCGCAGATCCAAAGGTTGCCCAGAATTTTGCCCATGATTCTGAGATTCCCATGTCCAAGTTCCAGGAATATTGAGTCTTCCGGTGGACATAGTCATCATCGGACCCTCCAGTCCCTGGCACAATAATTCTTGGTGAATGAATGGATCCTAAAACTCAGTCTTAATAATTGTACATCAAGCCTTTAGCGAACAGTGTGCACATGTGGACAGTAACTTCTTGCAGTGCCTCTCTGCAAGAGCCTTGGACAGAGGAGCACATGCAGATGTGAAGGGGCCCAATCATCGGTCAAGGCCCACCCAGCCCATGCTGAGACCTGGATCTTACTCAGCAGCTGCCCGGCTGTCAGACCCAGCTGCGTCCCGAGAGCACCCGGATTTCCCGTGTGTTCAGGCTGAGCCGATATGTCCTTGAACAAACCCTTTGTAGCCTGTTTTCTCCTCAAAGATACAAGTTTAGCCTGTCCAGGTGACTTGCATCATCAGTTAGAAAACACTTTGAGTGGCTGCAGATGTGGGGAGCTGGGCCTACAGAACCTGCTATCACTACAGATACTCCTGGACATGAGGGGGAAGCTAAGCCCTTTTTCCCGATAACTGGGTTTCCACGATGGATGCAGGCAAGTCAAGTCCTCTAAGTCTCCTCCAAGATACCCACCAACTGTCAAAGTTAAGGGAACGAGCAGAAAGCAAGTCCTCCTTTGTGATGGCTCCCGTGTCCTGAATATCACTGGCCACAGGACTCATCCGCCTTTCCGAAACCCGAGGTCGTGGGCACTGCTGCGCCAGCCCTCTCTGCAAACCCACATCCATTGTCCCCAGGACCCCAGGCATGGACCTGAGCACAGACTGTCCACATCCGACAGAACTTCCCACTTTCCTCCTGGCAGGCTGAGGAATCACCACACCTTTTTTAAAAAATGAGGACCAAAGACTTCTCAGGCAGACTGTACCTGAGGTCAGGGTGTCCGTGCCTTTCCCAGTCACATTCACAAAAGCAAATCAAGTGGAAAACATGTGGGAAACCCTTGTGGCATCTCAATGTCACCCACGTCCTCAGCGGCTTGCCAAGCAGTGGGTTCCGAAGGGGTTTGGGTCACCAGGCCTGCTGGGGTCTCGCAGGGGGCATAGTCCTTCTGCTAAGTAAGAGGTGCCCACCAGCCCAGAGCCTTTCTCTGTTCCAAACCGACACAGCTGAGGAGAGAAAGGGGGCCAAGCTGGCAGGAGCGCGGCAGCCTGGCAGCCCCAGCACATTTCCCTGCAGTGAGTCACTTAGAAAACACAAAGAACAATATGCTTTGTAGGTGGTTATTGATAGCTCCAGGCATCCAATCCTTCCAGTTTATAAAGATATGAATCTTAGTTATTAATGGTTAAGATGAAAAAACAACTGCCCCGAAGTTAGGAAATCTGTACGGACTGTTTCTTCAAATCACGTCATACAAAAGAGGGTCTGTTCCGCGCAGAGGCTCGCATGGCCTGTGGCAACGCCAAGCCCATTCCCTGTCCTCCCCGACTCGGGCCAGCTACCCTCACGGCACAGAAACTTGAGTTCCATAGGCCCAGACACACCTGGGAGCCAGGTGGGAGAGGCTGCCCTAGCAGCACGGGCTTCCTGCGAAAGACGCTTGTGATAAGTGCCTTCTAAAGCACTAGGCCCCTAAGAATGGTTTTCCCACAGCACAAAATGAGGGATGGTGGGGGCACCCCTGCCGACCGGTCCCACATCATAAACAAGAGCAGGAGGACAAAAGGTCAAAGACTCAGAGGCTGCAGCCTCCATAATCGTTTGCGTGAAATTATGTTCTAAGCCTTAGGAAACTGGTCTAAATGACTGTAGGCTATGATTGTACAATGTCTCACAATAGCTCGGGCTGTGTATGGAAAAGACTGTGACCAGATCATACATGTAAATGGAAGTTCCCCCTAGCTAGAAGCTATTGAATACATAAACAAGGCAAGTATGCTTCCAGGACTGAGCTAAGTCCCTTAAAAGTGCCATCATGGAACTTCTGAGCTGTCAGCCTCTCCTTGTCCTTAACTCAGTGAGAACGCTTTGGATATTGTATCATTAGACATAGTACTAGATTTAACTTGAGATATATGCTTATTTTTTTTAATTATATCAATTCCTTTTAAAATTAAGAGTTTATTAATTTTTTCTTACATTTTGTTAAATTCTTTATTAATTTAAAAATTAGGAATGGATGTTGAATTTTATCAAATGCAGTCATGGAGAAAAATCAAATGATCGTTTCCTCAATTTTTTGGTGAAAGTTATTAACATATCTTCTAAATTTCTTTTCTTGATTTAAAATTCATACGATCACAACATTCTTTTCATCTGTTCATGGGTTCTATTTGCCAATGTTTCATTTTGTTTTTGTTTTTGATGCCGTAATCTTAAAAAAAATGTATTTGGCTATAACTGACATGTAACACTGTATTAGTTTCAGGGATACAACTGTGATTTGATATTTGCATACACGGTGATGTTATCACCACAATAGGGCTAGTTAACATTCCGTCACCACACATTGTTACAGAATTTCTTTTTCTTGTGATGAGAACTTTTAAGGTTTACTCTCTTAGCAACTTTCAAACATGGCATACGGTATTGTTCACTACAGCCATTGACTCCCCAGGACTTATTTTGTAACTGGAAACTTGTACCTTTTGACCCCCTTCACGCATTTCACCCACTCTCACCCTCTGTTCTGCCACTGGCGGCCACTGATCTATTCTGTGTCCATGAGCTTGTTTTTATTGTTGTTTTGTTTTGTTTTTAGAGTCCATGTATAAGTGAGATCATACAGTATTTGTCCTCCTCTGATTCATTTCACTTAGCATAATGTCCTCAAAGTCCATCCATGTTGTTGCAAATGGCAGGACTGCATTAACTAAGATCGTAACCTCCAATTACAATAACACTCTTCTGAGCAAACGCTAATTCCTAAAGCTCTGTTTGTGAGGTCTAGGCACACCCTTCTGAGAATCAGGGTCACTGTGCACTGGTCCCCTGTTGTGACGTGACCTTACTGCTCTGATCACAGGTACACCACCACCTCTGTGGCGGGGTTACAAGAACGCCTGTTCCTGTGTATCATCAGACCATGCAGTGCGCTCAGCACACTGACATAATATGAGCTGTTAGCTATTTATTCATTATTCATTTTATGAAACTGATCTCTCAATTCCTTTAACTTCCTTCATTTATTTTGGGAATAAACTTGATTTCTCTGCTTTTCAATTTCCTCAGTCAGAAAATAAAGAGGTTAGATGTGATTCAATGTCACTTTTTAGTAGAAGAGAGACCTTTATGTATTGAATTCTTTGGCAGCCAATACATGAGGCATAAGGGTCATCCTGATTGAATGCAGGGGTGGCCATGGCATTCAGTCTTCTCCGTGAAAAACTGAGGGCCTCCAGGGATCCTGGCTTCATCTCGGTCCCCTCAACAGCCACATATCCTCAAGGAGGGCAAAGGGAAAGCCCCTCCCCTGGAGGGGATGCCGTCCACCATAGTGGTCCCCTCAGAGCCTGTGGCCACACACTAAGGCCACAGGGCTGCAAGCATCCTGCCTTCCCTCTGTAAGGAAAGGGCCCACAGTGTGAGCAACGCATAGTGCTCTCCTCTCCTCAGTTCATCAGAGAGGTCAGGTGGGAAGCCCTGCTAGTGCTGGCATCTATTCAGGTTTTTTGGAATCACAATCAATGACTGGCATGTAGCTGTTTTGTGTTTTACATGTGTGATATTTCACGGTCTGAAATCAATATATTGCTTTGTTTCATAAAAATGAATTTGGAAGCTTCTTTCCCTTCTCTGCTCAGAACAGTGTGAGAAGCATTTTGAACTTATATGTTTCTTTGTAATTTGGTATGATTCATCTGTGAAACCATCTGGGCAAAGATGCCTTTGGGAGTCAGGCCTTCAGATACTGGTTAAGATACCTGTTTCCACATTGAGTCGGTTTGTGCATAAGGAATATTGAAGGCTTGTCTCTCTTTCCAAATGTTTTATGATCCATTTAATTTCCTTATAGTAGTTTTCCATTTCTAATTTTTATTTTGTATATTTATTACACTCACTTTTTTCCATCATACTTAGCTATATGTTACTTAATAATTTATCTGTATGTGAAAAGAATCTTCTCTTGGGTTAATTCATTTTTGCTGTTGGTTTAATTACATTATGCTTGCAGCTTTACAAATTCATTCCTTCTGCTTTGCTTAGCTTAGCATATGCATGTGCCTTTTTTGCTGAGTTGAATGCACACCTAGTGTGCCTTCATTGGTTGCTGCTCCTTAACATATGTCACAGATTTTCCTCTAAACACTAATTTAGCAGTACGCAATGTCCTCTGTTTTAATCCTGTAATTTAAAGAAGTAATAATATTAACCTTATGGTTCGAATATAAATGCACATCATCTTCTAAAAATTTTTACTGAAGTTTTTTGTTATTCTTTTCATGTTACAAATATAGTAAGTGGTACTATCTTTTTTCTCTATGTGAATTTTTTTCTTCTAATTTTTCTGTACAACTGGATATTGTTTCTTATTCAATAAGTTATGTTTTTCCTATCATTTGCTCAGTTTTCTACTGATATGCACATTTAAATAGTTTTCAATAATTTAAATGATCATTAATAAACAACCTTAAAATAATGTCTATTCATTTAGAAGTGCTTTGACCTTTTTCGGGTATGGAAGGGAAGATATCTGGATATCAATAGGATTCTCTGTTTTTTAAGTCCTGTAACTTTTAGGATTTTTTGTTATTTTAATAGACTTTAATCTATTTCTTCCCTGGGAAATAATTATTTTTTAAGTACATAGATGTTTATCTTTATTTCAGGAAAGTTTTCTTAAATTATGTCTTTAAATATTTTTTCTGTCAAATTTTCTGGGCTTTTTTGGGAGGTGGAAGGAAACACTAGTTATGCTAATTATATATATACTTTACTTGTCTTACACATATTCTTTGATTTCTATGTGTATTTTTCCCCTAAAATTCATTTTGACACCAATTAAAAAAAAATCTCATTTTGCTGAGTTTTGTCAAACCTGTATCCTTTATTCTTTCTTCTGTGAATCTACTACTCTTTTTTTTGCTCCACCTGTATTTCTGGAATTTTTTATTTTTCAACTTATCCATTTATTATTTTGTCTTTTTACTTCCTCTTTTAGCTCTTTCATCTTGTTTTGTGCTTTTATTTTGAAAAGGCAATGTCTTCATGGATTTATTTTTGTGTGTGGAGCACAACCTGTTTCTGTCTGACCTGTGTGTGGTGATCATTTTCAAAGGCCTGGTCTTTCCCTCCTTCTTTTATGGTCTTTTCTAGTTGCTGCTTTTTCTGGCATGTCTGCATGGACCCAGTGATAGTTTGTATATCATGACCACTCGCCTCTCCATGAGGGAGTTCATCTTTGCCTCGTGGCTGCTGATAGGGATGGGGAGGGGCTGGGGCGTGTCTGAGTGGGGGCACCTCCAGACCTCACCTTAACCAGGGCACCCCCCTGCCACTCGGGTGTATGACTGTGCTAACTCTGGGTCTCAGGGAAGCCACCACTGGATACACTCCTCCCTGGAGCCCCCACTCACCTTTCACCTAGCCTGGAGTGTGGATCTGTATGACTCCAGCTCTGTGAGCCATCAACTTCCCCTTCACCACATCAGCAGACAGCTCCTTACAAGATGGCCTCCCTTTAGCCCTGTGTTCCCAAAACTCTGGTGTTGTGGTTCAAGGAGATTCTTTAGCTCTTTTGTGTTCTATTATCCTTTCCTCCCAACCAGGCAACTTTGTGCATGCTGTCAAGGTTGGAGAGGTCTCTGTGCTCCTGGAAGGGGCAGTGTCCTCTCTCCCTTTGATCTAATTTCCACTGTACTTGGGTCACCATCTTGGGATGCCTGGTCATGTTTTGGATCAGAGATATTTCTTAGGGTCTGGGAGGATGGCATCCATTCCCATTTCTGTCTCTTTGCTGATTTCTGTGATAGAAGCAAGGTATCTGATATATGTTTTTGCCACTATGGTAAGCTGGAAGCCACCCACATGGTTCACCTGATTAAGCAGTGCTCCAGCCCTGGCCAAAGCACCTCTCACTACCAGCTGTACCTGCCCTTAGAAAGGATTATGCAACCTGGCCTCATGATTTGAAATAGCAACTAGTTCAAACCTCCTTTAGAACTTAAAAAAAATTTTGTTATAAAGAAAAGTGATAAAAATACTTTTTAATTTGCTTACCCCTGCAGCCTGACAGGCAGAAACACCCACCAAGGTGCCAGCTTGTGCTCCAGTCTCCACCATATCACTGGATTGTTGTTCCAGAAGAGGGGGTTGTGGGCAGTCAGACAAACCATTAATCTTCAACAGAAGTTCATCTAACAGGTCTGCAAGTTCATCCAGGGAGTGATTCTGAAGGGAAGAAAATGATTAAGAAGTGCGGCTCAGAACCCAGTTTTCTATTTGCCTCATTATCTGAAGCACTTCAGTTATGACTTTAGACGGCACTGTCCTTTGTTAGAAAGCACACTGGACCCTGGAGTCAGGAGGCCTGGGTGCTGGAAACATCTCATTTCCCTCATTCCCCATGTCACACATAGGGGTGCATAATCACACCACATTCAAAATGTCATATACAGGTAAGTGTGAGGGTTCAGAATGCCTACATGAAGGACTAGTAAATGGATTTAAAGGCAATAGCATATGGGAAAATACATGATAAACAGTAAAGCCCTATGAAACACACAATATCATGATTACATAGGATTGGCTTCAGAACTGCACTGAATGAGGCCTGAATATCTGCCACTGGAAACTGGGCATTCAGTGTGCAAACACCTGCTCTGATTTGTGTGCATCCACATGACAGTGACTACACTTAGACAGTGGCCCTACAGCTCTAGGTTTTGGTAAAGATTTGGGTCTGGTAGCCAGAGCTAAGAGCAGATGATTAACTCTCCAAGCACAGAGTTGGGGGGAGTTATTGGGCGGGAATCCTTAACTCCCACTCTGCAGCCTTATCCGATCGTCTAAGGATGTACCCTTAGATACACGAGTTAACGGGAGGGAATCTGCTTGGCGATCGGCAGAGTGTCTTAGAATTTCAAGTGAAAACTCTGGCTTTGTAACAATACTTAGCAGAGTCAACATCTTGCTTTACTAATTGAAAGCAAAGAAAAGCCATGAAACCATCATCCTGGATGTGCCTTTGTGCTCAGTAATTCAAGACCTGGCTTACATGATGCTCAACCGTCTCAGCCTCTTCTAACCCCGGCCTGCTCAGTCCCAGGCAGGTGAGGACCTTCTCCCACATGGAGGCAGTCAGGTCTGTAAGTCTCATGAGAGACTTTCTTCGAAAAGATCTTTTTTGAGCAAGAGTCATGCGGGAACACCTCAGCTGGGGAAAAGAAAAAATAAAGACAAATTTTATACATTCAATTTTCCACGTTATCAAACGAAAAATAGCTTTGTTCAACTGATAGTCTATGAAATGGAGATTATATCTGATGATACTATTTTGTAGCCTTTTAGTTAAGACAATAACTGGTTAGCAAAAAATTCAGGAAAATATGTCTCATGAATTGAACTAAATTGCAACAGATGAATTCAGCATTAAAAATGAAATCTTATTATAAAGATGTTTCAATATCTAGCAGTGAAGGACAAAGATTATGAACATGACATGCACTTTCATATGTAGAATCTGCGTCTCCATTTTGGGCCCTCTGGCGAACTCTGCTAGGCTGTGAGTGGGCCCCACTGAGCTTGTGGAAGTGGAAAAAGGAGATGACAGTGTGCTCCAGATTGTTTGGTTATTTACTGCAGGTTTAGGCTTGTTAGTTCAAAGAGCTTGTAGGCACCAAACTCAAAATTTTACACATTCAGTTATTTAAAAAATAGCCCAAATAACAAAGTTTGAGCCATTTAGAGGGTGCTTTACATACCCTGCAAAACTTCCCAGGACAGCTGCTGCCCACTGGTGCGACAGGGCCTTGCGGTTACAAGCCCCAAATGCCGTAACCCTTGGGAGCCCTCTGACCGAGAAGCTGTCCACCTCTCTCTGACCCAATCCCCAAGATTTCCCTCACTCTTGTCTTTTTGATGGTGGCCCTGCAACGCAGCCTCTGGATGGTTTTGTGGTGTGAGGGATGTCCCCCACATACAACCCTGTCAAGATGTCACCCATACAGATTGTGTGTGTTACTGTCTCTTGTGGTCCTATTTTTTTCTTTGACCAGCCTCAAATTCAAATTTGATCAGCCTCTGAACCCCTGGAAGAGGGTCAGAACACTGCAGGGACACCCAGGTGCCTGTGGATGGGACACTGTATGTGCAGACAGTGTCTGGGGGCCTGAGGCCTCCCTGCTCTGCCAGCCAAACAGCCAGGAGAGCCCCCGAGCTGCAGTAAGGCACCCTGACTCCAGCACTCACAGAACCCACATATCAGTACTTTCCTGTCTCAGATGATAAAAGCCAAGCGCCTTAGCATGACATTTGGGGCCTTTCACTCTGGCTCCAAGCATCCAGCTCCACCCTGAACTCCAGCTTCTCTACCCACCACCTTTCCGCTTGCACTGTCCCCACCTACAAACACCGCACCCAGGCATCTCCATGAGCTTCTCCTGCTCATCCATCAAGAGCCAAATATCTCTTCCACTGTGTGAGAACTTCCTGTTGTGCTCAGAATGGGTCTCCAAGTTTCTTGCTCTTTGAGGACACTTCTAGTTAGGTTTTAAAATTGTGTTTACCTATGCACTATGTATATGCTGAAAATGCTTGATGAAAGAAATCAAAGAAGAGCTAAATAAATGGAGAGATATACAGACTTCTTGGATTGAAAAGTTCAGTATTATTAAGGTGTCAGTTCTCTCCCAAGGTGATTATACATCTACAGAAACCTCAGCCAAAGTCCTGGCATGCCTTTTTTTTGTGTTATCAACAGGATGATTCTGAAATTTATATGGAAAGGCAAAAGAGTTAGAATGACCCAAGCTGAAAGAGAACAAATTTGGGGGACTCATCTCTGTTATTTTAAGACTTCTATAGAGTTATAGTAATCAAGACAATGTGGGATTGGCAAAAGAATGAATCAGTGGAATAGAACAGAGAGCCCAGATAGAGACCCACAGGTATACTCAATTGATTTTTGACACAGATGCAGAAGCAATTCAACAGAGAAAGGATATGCTTTTAAAAAATGGTGCCAGAATGACAGAATGGCCATATATAAGAAGATTAATGCTGATCCACACTTAATACCCTATGTGAAAATTAACTCAAAACTGACCACTGACTTAAATGTAAAACATAAAACTGGAAAACTTCTAGAAGAAAACAGGGAAAAATTTGTGTATAAAATAAAAAATTGATCAATTGGCCTTTATCAAAATTTACAACTTTTACAAAAGATATGCAGAGTTAAGAGAATGAAAAGGACAAGCCACAGAACAGTATAAAATACTTGCAACTCACATATGCAACAAAGGAAATGTATCAGAAGTATTTTTAAATGCTTTAATTCCTTGTTTATATGCATTTCTTCCTCTAAGGGCTGCGAACCATATCCTGTTACGTTTGTTTCATCACTGCCTGAATATAATAGGCATTCTTTAAGTAATTGTTGAATGAACAAATGAGTGGGTAGATGGAAGGAAGGATGGGTGGGTGGAAGGATGGAAGGCTGGATGCATGATGGGTGGGTGGGCAGGTGGATGGGTGGGCGGATGGGTGGATGGGTAGGTGGAAGAATAGATGGACGAATGGATGAGTAGTGAGTAGGGAGCTAGGAACATTAACAGAAGCAAACGGCTCAGGGCTGAGTATTGCCAAGCTATGAGTATAAACTCTAATTTTATTCGACTTGCTAAACTAGAATACTCGTAGACTTTTAAGGCCTGCAGAGAATTTTTACCAATTTACGAAATTTGAATATTCAACCCACTAACTTGTAAGGGCTCTGCAGTGAGTCAGGGACTCGTGTTGGAGCCAGGTTCCTGCTGTGCATGTGGCCAGAGTTCAAAGGGAAGAGAGCCAAGGGCAGCAGAGCACAGGAGGGGCAGTGAGGAATCAGGGAGTTGGGGGAGGCCCAGCGGGCTGGGGAGGGGGTGGTGGGCCTGAGAAAGCTTCACCAGAGGGTGACTCCACAAAGAACACTTTCTTCTAAAAATGCGTGGGCTTTACACCTATTGGGAAGGCTGTGAAGGAGAGGAAGCAGGGTATGGTGGAGTGCAGGGGTCTCCAACCCTGAGTTGTCAACAGGGACAGCTGGAGAGCTTTCTGAAGGTTGGGGTGCCGGGCCCCACCCCTGAGTAAGGCTGCAGCAAACCTAGGGTAGGACCTGGAAGGACTGGCTGAGAAGCCTGATCAGACCATGTAGCAGAGCCAGTGAGGCTGAGGGGCAGGGTCGCCAGGTAGAAGACAGGACAACCTGAAATACAGCTATGCCTGAACTGTTGCAGGGACATCCTAATACTAAAACATTACTAGCTGTTTACTGAAATTTAACTACAGCTGGATGCCCTGTATTTTTCTTTGTTAAATCCGTTAGCACTAAGTAGGGGCTGCCATGCAGGGCCACGGGGAACCTCTTCCTCAGTTGAAGGAGTTTAAGCCAGCAGGTGTGTGTGTGTGTGTGTGTGTGTGTGTGTGATGACTATAGATTTGCAAGTGGTGGATCTATAGGATGGTGGGAAACAGGGAGCTCCATCCAACTCAGCCCCGAGCCTGGAGAAGGTGTCCAGTGAAGGCTGGATGATGGAAGAACTTTTGCAACATGGAAAGACTGAGTTAACAAGTCAAGACAGCCTGTAGTGCAAGACTGTGGAATTAGGCTCGGAGAGAAAGGGTGCAGCTCAGCACTGTGAGGGCGGGGGGTCCTTGCAGGAGGCGGTTTCCTGGAGTGGGCTTTGTCCTGCTAGGCCTGGGCCAGGCTGCTGGGGAGACCAGCGACAGTGCGTGGCCCTGCCCAGCGCAGGCCAGATGGGCCTCTGGGAGTTGTGACCATGAGATTGGCGTGCAGCCCGGGATGTGCCTATGGGCCACAGGTGACTTCACCCACAGCGGAGGGGACCTTTGCAAACCCTAGCCTGAGTCTGGGACGTGGGTGCATACCATTCCAAACCACAAAGTCGCCATTACTGTGAGAAGAGCCCCAGAGCACCAAGCCAGGGCGCGCCGGTCAGACTTTGCAAGGCCGAGGAACGCGTCTCTTTGGCGTCTTCCCGGAAAAAGAAACAGCAGGCCGAGGGAGGAGTCTGTGAAGGTGCCAGATGGCAGAGCCCAGGAGAAGAACGGGACGCCCCGCAGGTGGCAGTGGGCTGCTAGCATCAGGACGCCCACCAGCTGCAAGGAGAAAAACAGCACAGCTGGCTTTCTGGGCCCTGGTTCACAGATGCCCAAGACTGGTCTGGGCCTTCTACATGCTCTGAAATAACAGAGAGCTGGGAGAAGCAGACTGCGGAGTGCTGACCACATCATCTGCCATTGGGGTTAGTCTGGCGCGCACTTTCTGGAGCCCTGCTCAGGCCCCCAGGCCAGCTCCACGCCTTCCTCCACCCTGGGTGGCCAGCCTGCCCCGACACAGCCCATGTATATATGGGGCTTGCTCCATCCACTCAAACAAACCCTGACGCCAAAGGGCATTTTCTTGCCTGCAAGGCAGATACCAGCCAATTGTCACAGTCCATATGGGTGTGACGGTGCAGACCAGCCATCCCAGGGTTCTCCTTAGGGGCAGCCTCGTGCCACATCCCTGAGGCCGGCTCACCTCCATTCCCTGCTCCCAGCCCTGGCCCTGCACCCACAGCCCCCCTGGAAATGCTATGACTCACTCCCCAAGTGGAACTGCATGCAGCCTGAATGACTAAGGAGAAAGAAAATGCAACTCACGGGTGCATCATCTGGACTAAGCTCCCCTGTGCTCCTGTGCATATGCACACCTAAGCCTACATGGCTGAAGTGCCGTTACTTAATTTGGATGCTATTTGTAACATACAAAGCTTTTTTTCTAAACAAAAAAATGTTTTTGTATGTTGCTAAGTGGTGTAATGAGAACTAGTTTACTAGGCAGGTAAGTTCCGCATATACATTCTCTTGACCCGAGGTAACCTCCCAGGCACACATCTTCCACACCTATCTGGAGGTGGGGCTTTGGGAACTGGGCTACATCATGACCATGGGTTCCGGAGAGGTATCGCTGGGGCTCTGGAGAGGTACCGCTGGTGCTTGAACCCCTGGTATGTGACTCCTGGGGCACTCCTCCTGCCCTGGTTTGCTGAGCCTGTCTCAGCCAGCACAAGGCCAGCAAGGTTCAGGGAACTGTGTTTGTTTCCATGTGTGCCAGGTGAACCTGGGATCCCAAGAGCCAAAGCCCCCTGGGATAGACACTCCCTTGGCCCTAATGATAATCCTGCTGTGGAGGTGGAACTGGGGCGGCTCTGGGGCTGCTGGGCGGAAGCCGGCCCTGCCCCACCGGGACCAGGCCAGAATCACCCGCCCCTGCGAATATGGTTAGGGCCATATACGGAATTCTGTCCTGATTCTGGGCTTCACCTACCAGACCAGACTTCAGGCCTGAGACCTGGCCCTGGGATTGGAAGCAGACTTGCTGAGAAACCATGCCTAAGAGAAGCACCTGGAGTTTTCTGTTTTCTCTTTCCTGATTGTGTTTTCTTTCTTCTGAGTTCCACTAACATACAATTCCATTTGGGGCATAAATAATACTAAAGTAAGTTCCAGTGTATTCAAAGGGATGCCGTGGGCACAGAGCAGAGTTAGAAGCAAGAGAAGGGGCCTGGTGGCCTCTGTGGAGGGAGGACCTAAGTTCCCAGGGGTATGGCCCAAGGCAGGCCTCACCACGGCTTGCCCCATTTCTTCCTCTGAAGTAGGACCAGACCTGGCCGCAGCTTGGACATGATAACTGAGGTAATTACAAGAGGCCCATTCACCATTCCTGGCACTTAGTGGAAGCTCAGTAGGTGAGAATTGCTACTTATGTTAGAATGATAAGAACAGGCCATGGAAAAGCATGGAGCAGAGCGGGTGTTCATCAATAGGGCTACTGCTGTCATGACAATTACTGATTATATAACTGCCGACACCAGTGATCTAAAATCACCCCGTAATGGGTTAGAAGACTGGGATTCTAGATGGTTCCCACCTTGAAAGCAGTTTGTTTTTCCCTGGAAAAAGGGCTAAGTGACAAGATCATATGATTATACTGAGTTATTGGGGAAATCACGTGGTAAAGGGAGGATTCCTACCCCTGTTGCCAAGATGCTAGAGAGTGAGCCACGCATTGCGGAGGAGCAGGACACCAGGGTCTTTTCAATGCCGAGAAGGTAGATGCTTTTCAGAGTCAGGAGGAAGGACAGGACTCCCTGAAGCCACCTTACCTTCTGAGACAGAAGAACACAGCAGCTCAGTGTGTTTTGCCAGCCACAGAGGACACACACACCCTGCACCTGCCAGCCATGCATGGAAGAGATGGGATGAATTCTGCAGACCTCCATCTCCAAGGGGCAGGAAGTGTCAGCTGTCTGCATTGGGGAGTGAGTCAAAACTAGGGGAAAGCTCAAACTGTGGTGCATTTTCAGAAAGTCCAGGTCTTAATTCTGACCTTACCATTTCTATAAAGCTTGGGACAGCTCAGACCTAGCTGCTTCCCTGTCTGAGCTTCAGTTTACTGTAAAGGAGCAGCCACACAGAAATGCAAACCCATTTCCCAAGGATGGAAATCAGACCACTGACTGTTGACCTACACTTCCAAGCTGGTGTGTTAGACCCACTCATTTTTGCCCTGATCCTGATCTTTTAGGAAAACTACTGGCCAGCATCCATGACAAGAGCCTCTTACAAAATGATTTGCTCTGAATATGCACCCTTCCTGGACCTGAGCTCACCCCTCAGTGATCCATCAGATGCCCTCTCAAGGTCTCCTGGAGGGAGAAAGCCAGCCCCTACAGTGGTCCTCTGAGCTCAGTTACTGGGCAGCAGACATGATGGCCAACCAGGGCCATCTCAGGAGGAAGACGGCAGGCAGGTGAGTGTCAACATGCATGGAAGGTAGACCTGAAGACTCCATCCACCCCAGAGAGACACAGAGAGAGAGAGAGAGAGGCAAAGGGAGAATAGGGAAGAAGCTTGTCCACCTCCCTCCCTCTGGGAGCTTCCAGCCTCGTGCAGAGAGAAGACAATAAACCAAGCAAGCCAGTACAGTGTGGGCTGTGGTGGATGCTGGTCAGCACCGAGACGATGGGGACAAGGCTGGGGGAAGCTCAAGCAGTGGTCCTGTGCAATGAAGACTGGCAGGAGGGGTGCGGGTCTGCCTGCTCTGTGCCCAACAGTCGTGTGCAAAGCTTAAGCTCAGGGCTCCCCAAACCCACTAGGTGCATAGCCCCTTCCACTGAGGGCCCAGGATGAGGCTGCAGTTTTAGAAAATTTGCATTAGGAACATATTTTCTGTATTAAGGAGAAAACCCAGGTCTTGCTCTGCATGGGTTCCTTTGGGGCAGCCTCCTTTCCCCAGGGTGGTGGGTTTCTGTTGCTTGCAACAAAACCACCTCTGACAAGGGTAGGGACAGAGGTCAGCCAGGAGACACGTGTGGAGCTTTGGCGGAGGAAGCAAGGCGGTGGCCACCCTGCCAGGTCCCCAGGGAGTAAACAGGAGAGTCAGGTCACAGAACAACCTGTTCTTCTGGGTTGATCTGGATGGACCCACACAGGGTGGGGAGTGAGGTCACTGGGGCCCTGGCTGCACCCCTGTGTGTGGGGAAGGGAGGTCTTGGGAGGCCTGTGGGGTGGGGCAGGGGTTGGCCTTGAAGGCCTCAGGGCAGAGAAGCCTGCATATGGCAGGAGTCAGGTCCCCAAGGACCCTGGGATGTGGTGGCATCCCTCCCTCCCCACGGGCCCCACCCCTGATGTACACTTTGTACTACCTCTCTGATGGAGCCCCCCATCCCCATGTGGGCACACTGCCTGTGGGGAGGGAGGTGTGGACTGCAAAGCTCGACTGTCACTGGGGTGGGACCCTGGCCTTCTCGGAGCCTCTTGGACTGCCTTTCACCTGCCTCTAGAACTGTTGTCAGGGGGAAGCAAGAAGACAGAGATGAGGTGTTTTCCCAGCTAGTCCCTTCCCTAGGCCACCACCTGTGGGCCTGCTTCCTCCCACCACTTAGGGCTGCCTAGCGTCACTGCTGCAATTCCATGCCCCACACAGATCACACCATCCCAGGCTTGAACACAGGTCCTAAGGATTCCAAGCCCCTCTCTGTCCAGGTCACCCTTGCCCATGAGCTTGGAGTATTATCACTAAATATGGAGTAAATCCCTTGTTTTGAACCTTCTAGAACATGTACAGCTTCCTCCTTTGGACAGCGTCACAGAGCATGGCCCCTATTTGAGTCACCCTTAATGCCCTGCCATACCTGGTTCCATGATGCCACAAGACGGAGGTCCATAAACCCTTGGAAAAGTCCTTTTTGAAACTGGTCGGTCACCTGCCCAGCAAGGGTGATCAGGTGGCTGGAGGCTGCATAGTAGGCAAGGCCAGATCCCACAATGGAGAGCTGCAAGGTTCAAGAGAAGGTGGCCTAGACAGACTCCCCAGGGAAGGCCACCACATCATCTGTGTGACTTGGAGCAAAAATTAATAGCAAAAGCACTAAGTGGATACTGATGTCAAATGCCATTTGGACATTAACATGACAGGTGGGAGATGGCAAAAAGGTAGGAAGTAGCTAGGGTGTGCTCAGCTCCCCATGGAAGTTACTTTATTCTCATATAAGGACGCTACTGCTCTGGTTTTACACTAGGAAAGTGACGGGGGAGGCTACCTCCAGCCAGCTTCGTGGTTTTCGCCAATAGGTGTAGGCGCCCTTCTCTGCCATGCCGTAGAGTTGAAAATAGACATGTATCAGGTTGAGCCCCAAGAAGAGCAGCTGGTGGAGGAAGATCAACAATCAAGAGAAACAAAATACCAACTGTCTGCTTATGGCTAGGCTCCTGGCTGGTTCCCTGCCAGAACCCCTTGTGGATAGATGCCAGGCAAGATAACTTCTTGCTCTGGGGAGCACCGATGGTGAGCTCGCTCCTCCAGGCCTTGGGGCAGCTGGTGCCTCTTCACACAGCAAGCTTGCACGGAAGCCATCCCATGCCGGACCAGGGGCAAGAGTGAGCTTGCGTGGGCTCTGCACTCCACAGGCAGGGGGAGTGGCCTGTGACTCACCTCAGGAAGTGTGCGGAGGTACCACCTGGCTGAGTCGCTGTGGAAGACAGTGACTGACTCCACCACAGAGGAGAAGGCAAGGTCCCCGGCTGGGAGCACCTCGGAGCTCAGGGACACGCTGGAGAAGAGCTGGGTTGCAGGGTTGTAGAGGGCAAAGTGCATGGACACAGCCCTGGTATGCCGGTCCGCCCATCTGCTGGCCCTTAGGCTGGTCAGGGCTTCATGGGCCTCCGACCTGCAAGACAGTGAGGCTCCAGGTGGGGGCAGGACAGAGCACCAGCCCAGGCCCTGTGCTGGGTTCATGGGCCTGCACACAAGGCCTCTGTGTCTTCCTACCCCTCAACCATCAGCTGTACCTCTGTCCTTGCTGGGACCCTCAGGCAGAGGGAGTCCTGGGGCAGGGAGACCTTCCATTTCCCATGGGAGAGGCAATGTCCTTACAAGGACCCTGGAATGTTCATTTTCTTTCTCTGCTATGGACTTACCATTGGAAAGAAGCAACCTTTTACCAATCTGTGTTTAGTAACAATTGGATAACTGGGGGTTTAGTGTTAGTCAAAGGCACATGTGCTGTTAACTGGTGCAGACCCTCCCGTTGGTCTTGAACAACCGCTGTCGCCCCAGGCGCAGCAGGGTCCCACCCCACCTCAGGCCACGCTGTCCCAGCTGCCAGCGAGGCGATGGGCCGGCCCATAGTGGATGGTGGCTGCAGCAGGTATGGACTCATCTGAGCCTCTGTCCTCACCTGCGCGACACACCTCGGATTGGTTCCGGCTCACTTCACCATCATGTGAGGACTCAGTGGACCTCTCAGCATCTGGCTCAACACAAAGCCAGCACAGGACAAATGGCCATTGGGTATCCATGACCTCCAGGTCCTCCAGCAAATGCTGAAGGAGTTTTGGGCTCATTCCTTTTGTGCCCTTGGAGTGAAGGCCAGAGTTGCTTTCTACTTCTGCCATGGTTCAAGTGCCCTGGCAGGTGCCTCCTGTCACTTCACTGTGACAGCAAGCCTTGCTCTCACCCCAAGGACTGCCAGGCTGCCTCACATCCAGCCAGCCCTGCTTGAGCAGCCCAGGGGCAGGTCTGGGAGAGCTGACCCCTGAGTCACACTGACCTTGTGCTGCCCAGGCTGAGCACACAGTCCTCCCAGGACCCGCAGCCCCAGGGGCCACTTGGGGCCAGACTCTGGATCACTGGATCTGTCACAGAAGGTGTCTCAGGGCCTCCAACTTTGGGGCCACATGAAGGGAGGGCATCTCGGACCAGCACTGAGAAGGGGCTAGGAAGCTGTGGAGGAAAGCACCCACAGGAAAGGGGTTAGGATGCATGTTTCAAAGCCCACACTGTATACTGACCACACAGGGGTACATGACTGTCCTGGAAGGTGAGTCCCTGCTCCCTCAGAGCCCCCTCATGGTCCCTGGGCTGCAGCCTGAGCTGGAAGGGTCATGCTCCACCATGGAAACGCTGGCCCCTGCAGCGCCTGTCCATCTGGGCCTGGGCATTGGGGGAGGGGCTGTTCTGGGATGATACAGGTGAAGGCCTTCTTCACACACCCCAACCCATTTGGAAATGGTGCAAGAATATTCTACTTTTAGACATTTTAGAGGGAAATATCCTGGTTTCACATTGAATGCCAGGACAGGCAGAGGAATTGGGAGAGTTTGGCAAGAGGAAGAGGACAGGAAGGTGGAGGCCCAGCCCCCAGGTGCCATGTGGACGATTTCAGGTCATGGACATGCACTCATTGGTGATTTGATTGGTTTGCTGGTTTCCTGCCTGGATGTCTCCTGGGCTTTTCTAATTCAATGTATTTTTAGAAATAAAAAGAGAGCATCTTACCTTGCATAAACTCCCAGGAGGAACTCGTAGGTGTTTAATTAGCAATGTGCCTATTAGGTAGCACTTCCCCCCAAGAGCTCCGGGCTGGAAGAAGAACAAAGTGCATGCACTGGACACAGGGCCACTCAGAACACCGTCACCCTGCAGCACCAGCAGGGCGCAGGGCCTCTGGATAGCCTCAGCCACCAGCTGGAGGTCAGAATTCTACTTTCCTTTTAAAAACATCCTAAGGTTTTAACCAACATTCTGAGAAAGGCAGGAACTACCTCCCCAGTGTTTGCACCAAATCAGAATAATCTCTTTATCTTTTTCTTGAGTTTCCCCAGTGTCACCCCATGCAAGTACATAGAATACAACAAAAGCAGAATGAAAACTACAGTTTGAGGAATGCAGGACAAAGTCGTTTAATTTTTAAAAAGAAAATAAAAGATGACTGAGAAATGGGCTTATACAAAATGCACATTCACTGGTAACTTTATCTCCTGAGTTTGGAAGCAGCCTCGCCTCCTTCTGGAAGCTTCCTGGATGCTCCCATCTTAGGGAGCCCCTCCTCTGTCCCAGAGGTGTCCTGTGTCCCTATGTCACAGCATCTGGCCTTCCAGCCCCCATGGCCCACATGCTCCTGGGCACTTGCCACAATCCTGCGTCTGGCCCTGGCCTGGCAAATGCAGGCATATGTAATGGCAGGTGGGGTGTGGGGGGCAGAGAAAGGGCAGGGGCTCCATGCACCCACAGCAGAGAGCCACCTAGCAGTCATTTCACACAGAGTGTGGCAAAACAAACATTTTTGATGGCTTCACCCTACTGGAATGTGCACCCTGTAAAGAGCAGATGGAGGCCCACCTGAGTGCCTGAAGAGCTGGCCGCGGAGGAACCCCTGGGGTGCAGGCTGTCCAGCAGTGTGTTCAGGCTCCAGCCCCACCATTCATCCACACTTTGCAGGCCCCTGGAGGAGCTCCTGGCACCTCTTGATGCAAGAGCAGAAACAAAAAGTTATTTTTCTCTAATACATCTTTCAGGTGCCTGCAGGAATTAATGCAATGCCATCTACAGTGTGAGGTACCCAACCCCGGAAAGCGTTCTGCTCCTCAGTGAGGATGGGAGACAGAACAGCAATGGAGGTGTGTCCATTCACACACCCATGCACTCAGCAAAGTCACTGCAATGCCCATGTACCTGGCACTCTTCTGGGCACCAGGGAGAGAGGGGTCAAATTCCTAACCTCTTGTGAGGAAACAAGCAGCAAATAAAATCAACAAGTGAAATACACACCATGTTCGTGGTGAACACTGAGGAGGAAGACTAAGCAGGGGAGACAGAAGTGGTGGGGTGGGCCTGCGGGAATTTCAGTTCAGGGGGCCACAGAACACGTCAACACCAGGTTTCAGCCCAGACCTGAAGGCAATGAATGAGTGGGTCACAAGGAGACAAGAACTATTAGGCAAATGCCTGGACAGCTTGTGCGGGTCTGGGAGGGAGGTGCGTGGAGGCCAGTGTGGCCCGTGCAGAGGAGCTGACAGCAGGAGTGGCGGCAGAAGGCAGTCCTTTACCTACATGCCTGCCCCCTCCAGCCGACCAGAGCACGCACCCCGCCCCCTCCAGCCGACCAGAGCGCGCACCCCGCCCCCTCCAGCCGACCAGAGCGCGCACCGTTGTCTGCCAGATATGGGCTTGAGCTCTAGATGAGAGGGCACAAATCAAGTGCTGCCTTAGCACAACGGGGAGTCAACCAAGTCTAGTTGGTTTGCTTTCCAATTAACTTACTTTATAGCTTTTTAGGTCTGCATCACTTTCCATCACGTAACTGACTTATGGGAGCACTGAAATCATTTCAAACAGACAGAACTGACCATTTTCGCTGTTCAGACAAAGCAGTAGGTCACGTTCACGGACCTTAGCCCCTCACTTAGCTTGGAGCAGTTTGGCTCCAAGCTGCAGCTGAAGGGAAAAGGAAGAAGTTAAATTTCCTCGGAGAACACAAAGTACTTCTCACCTAACTCAAAACACTTTCCCGCATGTGGCTTCACACTAAGGACACCAAGTAACAGCAAGGATGGGGTCCTCACCGCCACCCCCACAGCAGCTGGCTCGGTTCCACCAGGTCTCTCCCGGAAACGGGGAGGCCACAGGCCTTCTCAGGGACAGTCACATTGTTGGAAAGCGATGTGAAGTTAGAAAAGGATATAAACTCAAGTGATCCAAGTCACAGCTTACTTGGTCTGCCAGTTGCAGCAGCCGAATCTGACCATTTTGAGAAGGACTAACTACGAGCTCTTCACGGGCCACGTGGTCGTGCGCTTGCACCAGAGGGCAGCAGGGTGGGCCTGGGGGGGGGCAGGTGGTGGCTGTCCGTAGGGGCGGCTCCTGAGAGGGCTGCACAAGCCTCTCCCCAGCTCCACCCTCTGCATGCCGGTGTGAACAGGCCAGGGTGGTGGTAGGTGCTACAAGGTCCGTGCTTTTGTTCCTGCAGAGCCAGCTGGGGACGTTTAGCCCACAGCCTGGAGACTATGTACTGGCAAGCATTTACAGCAGGTGCTCTAGGGCTGACTGAAGGCAGGTTTTTCCTGTCTTCACAGAGGGGCTACCTCCCCATTCATGACCTTGACTTGATGGCTCCTACATTTTCAGAGCCTGGTCTATGCAGGCCCTTTATTGGACACTGCTATCAACCCCACACTGATGAAAACCATGGTCAAACGAGAGGCAGCTGGACCCCGCTGGAGCATCCAGGGTGAGGTGATAGGCACCCCGGAAGAAGAGTGCACGGGGAGATGCAGCTCTGTAGGCGTTCACAGGTGGTGGGGGGTGATGGCCATCTCAACAGCAGAGAATCTGCTCTGGGAAACGAGACAGTTTGACAGACCACAGTCCACCTTTACAGACCAATGCTCCATAATCTACACTTAAAAATAGAGATACAGGCCTTACAGCATGTTGAGTTTGCACAATTTGGGGAAACACCATCACTTGGGGACACTTGGTCCCTGTGGGATGACATTAAAGGAACCAGGAGAAGGAAGAGCCGAAAGTGACACAGTGACAAACGTCACACGCCCAGACTGCACCCCACCCATGCCTCATTCTGACACACTTGGAGGCAGGTAGTGAACTGAACAACCTGAATATCCTCACTCAGTATCGAGTAGAGCACGTAGCCAAAGCAGGCCTGCAATGCCAGGTTAGCGATACAAAAGAGACCAGCAGATATTTTCCACTTATGGCACCTGGGGAGAGGTACTCTTTCATTTACTGGTGCTTTATTTGTCAGTGTACTGTTGTTTTACTTGGAATTTCATGAAGACTTGATTGAGTTGAGAAAGACTTCAAATAAAACTTAAATGTGATGGAATCCAATAACACGGTCACTTTTTGTGAAGACATAAATCAAGCAGGCCCTGTGTCCCCTTTGCAGATAGGGATGTCAAGGCTCAGATGGAGGATTGCCTAAGTCACCTGCTAACCAGCGGAACACTAGAAGCCCGGTTCTGAATCTGGCCCAGTCAGTTTCCCCTCTGCCCTTCCCTCCTTCCACCTGGGATGCTGGCGAAGGTGGGATGCTGGGGGCTGCTGATGGGGGGGCTGGGGGGTGATGGTCATCTCAACAGCAGGCTCAGGCCCCAGTGCGAGTGGAGTGAGGGTGCACTCTGAGCATCTCATTACAAATCGGGATCCATAAATATCCCTGCCTGGTGGCCAGCGGGTCCACAATAGTGAGGTTTCACAACCTTGTGGGAACACAGGTCTACGCACACCCACAGGCCCAAACATGTCACCTGCCCTGCACGTGGGACAGTGCACACAGTATCCCAGCTGCGATGTTTCTGATTTGCATATCAGTGGGTAACAACCCATATGAGGAACGTATCAAGTAATGCTGACTTGCAAAATGTGAGAAAAAATAAACCAGCAAAGCAAGAAATCTCTCAAGTGTAGAGTTCCAGTTACAGAACCACCCCATTAGTCACTTTGTTGTTGCGCACAGCGCCACCTGCCGGCACAAACTACGCCTGCACAGGTGGCAGAGCCAAAAAGTTGGCCATCAATGGAAAGAACTGCTGTTTTTGCAAATAGGGAGGCAGAAAACACCACTTGATTTCAGGCGAGGTTGTTTGCCAGCGGCGGTTTGGATTGCTGAGGTATGGAGAGTCCAGACTTGTTAACTGGGGTGTTCAAGTCCTACTTAATTGACGTGTCCTCAATCTGCATTCACTCGCCATCAGCCTGGTGGGCACCAATCACCCTCTTTCACAGAAGATAAAAATAAACAAGTCCTTAAATTAAATTGATTTGCAGCTACCCATCCCTGCCAAAAAATATCCAACAAAAAGAACTTACATCAAATTGAATGACTTAGTCAAAGCAATATACTCGAAGGAAAGCTACAGGAATGTGTTAACAATATTCCCCAGAGAAAGAAAATAAGCCTTGGAGCACATTGTTTTAGTTCTGCCACCTACAACATAGTAAAGAATCAAATGAATTTGTATCATACACTTGAGAATTTAGAGCCAAACTGCTTTGAAAGAACTATCAGACTGAATATTTTTGGCAGGTGGAAACAGTCACTTAATACCAATTATCAAAAAAAATGGAGTGCCGTATGAGATGTACACCTTGATTATAATTTGCATCCCAATTACAGAAACACTGAAACATGGAGAAGAAATACAACGCAATAGAATGTAGTTAGTGGTCCCTCTGGTGGCATATGCAAATCTCTCTGCTTTCTCTGTTCCATTTTCACCTACAGTGAACATCTACTACTTTTAATAACAGGAAGAACCAAATGAACACTTGAGAATGGGAGGGGGTGTTATCAGTGTCTAAAATTCTGAGCCATTTCTCGTGACTGCAACAATTCACAGTAAATTGCTTTGACTAAAGAACACATGTTTTCTGAAAAAAGAAACTGCAAAACCCTGTTTCAGCACAGAGCTTAATGTGCCTTGAAATATCATGGTTTCATGCTAACAAGCTGGAAAACCTAGAAGAAATGGACAGCTTCTTAGAAAAATACAACCTTCCAAGACTGACCAAACAAGAAACAGAAAAACTAAACAGACCAATCACCAGCACTGAAATTGAATCGGTAATCAAAAAACTACCCAAGAACAAAACCCCCGGACCAGATGCATTCACCTCTGAATTCTACCAGACATATAGAGAAGAAATAACACTGATTCTCCTTAAAGTTTTCCAAAAATAGAAGAGGAGAGAATACTTCCAAACTCATTCTATGAAGCCAGCATCACTCTAATACCAAAATCAGACAAAGACCTCACCAAAAAAGAAAATTATAGACCAATATCCCTGATCAACATAGATGCAAAAATACTCAACAAAATATTAGCAAACCGAATTCAAAAATACATCAAGAGGATCATACACCATGATCAAGTGGGATTCATCCCAGGGATGCAAGGATGGTACAACATTCGAAAATCCATCAACATCATCCACCACATCCACAAAAAGAAGAACAAAAACCACATGATCATCTCCATAGATGCTGAAAAAGCACTTGAAAAAATTCAGCATCCATTCATGATTAAAACTCTCAACAAAATGGGTATAGAGGGCAAGTACCCCAACATAATAAAGGCCATATATAACAAACCACAGCTAACATCATACTTAACAGCAAGAAGCTGAAAGCTTTTCACCTAAGATCGGGAACAAGACAGGGATGCCCACTCTCTCCACTGTTATTCAACATAGTACTGGAGGTCCTAGCCATAGTAATCAGACAAAACAAAGAAATACAAGGCATCCACATTGGTAAAGAAGAAGTCAAATTGTCACTATTTGCAGACGACATGATATTGTAGATAAAAAACCCTAAAGACTCCACTCCAAAACTACTAGAACTAATATCTGAATTCAGCAAAGTTGCAGGATACAAAATTAACACACAGAAATCTGTTGCTTTCCTATACACTAACGATGAACTAACAGAAAGAGAAATCAAGAAAACAATTCCATTCACAACTGCAACAAAAAGAATAAAATACCTAGGAATGAACCTAATGAAGGAAGTGAAAGACCTATACCCTGAAAATTACAAGACACTCCTAAGAGAAATTAAAGAGGACACTAACAAATGGAAATGCATCCCATGCTCTTGGCTAGGAAGAATAAATATTGTCAAAATGGCTATACTACCTAAAGCAATCTACAGATTCAATGCAATCCCTATCAAACTACCAACAGCTTTCTTCAATGAACTGGAACAAATAATTCTAAAATTCATATGGAACCACAAAAGACCCCGAATAGCCAAAGCAATCCTGAGGAGGAGGAATAAAACAGGGGGAATTATGCTCCCTGACTTCAAGCTCTACTACAAAGCCACAGTAATCAAGACAATTTGGTATTGGCACAAAAACAGACCCACAGACCAGTGGAACAGAATAGAAAATCCAAACATTAACCCAAACATATACAGTCAATTAATATATGATAAAGGAGCCTTAGATATACAATGGAGAGATGACAGCCTCTTCAGCAGCTGGTGTTGGAAAAACTGGACAGCTACATGTAAGAGAATGAAACTGGACTACTGTCTGACCCCATACACAAAGTCAACTCAAAATGGATCAAAGACCTGAATGTAAGTCATGAAACCATAAAACTCTTAGAAAAAAACATAGGCAACAATCTCTTGGACATAAACATGAGCGACTTCTTCATGAACATATCTCCCTGGGCAAGGGAAACAAAAGCAAAAATGAACAAGTGGGACTATATCAAGCTGAAAAGCTTCTGTACAGCAAAGGAAACCATCAGTAGAACAAAAAGACATCCTACAGTATGGGAGAATCTATTCATAAATGACATATCCGATAAGGGGTTGACATCCAAAATGTATAAAGAACTCACGCACCTCAACAAACAAAAAGCAAATAATCCAATTAAGAAATGGGCAGAGGACATGAATAGACACTTCTCCAAAGAAGAAATTCAGATGGCCAACAGGCACATGAAAAGATGCTCCACATCGCTAATCATCAGAGAAATGCAGATTAAAACCACAATGAGATATCACCACACACCAGTGAGGATGGCCAACATCCAAAACACAAACAACAACAAATGTTGGCAAGGATGTGGAGAAAAGGGAACCCTCCTACACTGCTGGTGGGAATGCAAATTAGCTCAACCATTGTGGAAAGCAGTATGGAGGTTCCTCAAAAAACTCAAAATAGAAACACCATTTGACCCAGGAATTCCACTCCTAGGAATTTACCCTAAGAATGCAGCAGCCCAGTTTGAAAAAGACATATGCACCCCTATATTTATCATAGCACTATTTACAATAGCCAAGAAATGGAAGCAACCTAAGTGTCCATCAGTAGATGAATAGATAAAGAAGAAGTGGTACATATACACAATGGAATATTATTCAGCCATAAGAAGAAAACAAACCCTACCATTTGCAACAACATGTTTGGAGCTAGAGGGTGTTATGCTCAGTGAAATAAGCCAGGCGGAAAAAGACAAGTATCAAATGATCTCACTCATATGTGGAGTATAAGAACAAAGAAAAAAACTGAGGGAAAAAAATAGCAGCAAACTTACAGAACCCAAGAACGGATTAATAGTTACCAAAGAGAAAGGAACTTAGGAGGATGGGTGGGAAGGGTGGGACAAGGGGGAAAAAGGGGCAGTACGATTAGCAGACGTAATATTGGGGGGGCGTGGGGAGGGCTGTACAACTCAGAGAAGACAAGTAATGACTCTATAGCATCTCACTAAGGATGGACAGTGAGTGACTCTAATGGGGTTGGTGGGGGGGGAACCTGATGAAGGGGGTAGTTTAATAACCATAATATTGCACATGTAATTGTAGATTAATGATACCAAAATAAATTTAAAAAAAAGAACTATCATGGTTTCACTATTTGCCAAACTGGGATATTGTAAACGTGACCAAGTTCCAAGTCTGCACATGGCAGTTACCTGTTACCAATGGGGAAAACAGTGTCCACGAGCTGCTCTGACTACTTTTCCCATTTTTCCTATGTGGGGCAGTGGTGAAGAGCCTTCCCAGGGCTTCTCTCTTACAAAAGCATGATGTCCCAGGGCAGTGATCCCATGGTGTGGAGGGTCTGCTTCTCTACAGTCTGTTTGAGCAAACAGACATGATTCCTTCCAAGTAGTGGAGTACAGGACCCCTTGCCTTGGCACCCTGAGGTCTGGGCCCCATAGGCACACGCTGGCCATGCCTGGAACACTCCTAGTGCTGCGGCCCCAGATCTAGAGAAGGTCACCTAAACAACCTACCTTGTAAACTCATTCCGGATGGCTTGATTGAGAGACTGTTCATCCCGGGAGAATTTCCCATATGTTAAAAACAAGTGCAGAAGCAGCATGAAGATGTACATGGAAATATCCCTGTAAGAAAGAGATTTTTAAATTAGCATCCACACACACTCCATGTGTTCAGATATAACAAAACATTAAAAAAAAATTTTTTTATTAAGGTATCATTGATATACACTCTTATGAAGGTTTCACAAGAAAAACAATGTGGTTATTACATTCACCCTTATTATTGAGTCCCCCCCATCAGACTCCATTGCAGTCACTGTCCATCAGTGTAGTAAGATGCCACAGAGTCCCTATTTGTCTTCTCTGAGCTACACGGTCTTCCCCGTGATTCCCCCCCACATACCATGTGCACCAATCATGATACCCCACAATCCCCTTCTCCCTCCCTCTCCACCCACCCTCCCCTTTGGTAACAGCTAGTCCCTTCTTGGAGTCTGTGAGTCTGCTGCTGTTTTGTTACTTCAGTTTTTCCAGCAAAACATTTTTAATGGAATTTTAACCAGGCTTTTAAATCCCCAGGCAGGAATTTTGGGGAAAGGTGTGAGCATTTATTTGTACATTGACACCCAATTTTCCTAGCACCATTTTTGAAAAAAAGACTCCCCTCTCTCCAAGGAATTGCCTTTGTGCCTTTGGCAGTTGAGCATATTTGTGTGGATCTCTTTCTGGGCTTCCCATACTGTTCCTGATGGACAGGTCTGTCCTGTGACCAGTCCCATGCTGGCTTAGTTACCGTGGCTGCAGTGTCCTGCAATCAGGCAGTGTCAGTCCAAGGGCTTCATTTCATGTCAGAATTGTTTTGGTTATTCTGGTTCCTTGGCTTTCCACATACACTTTAGAATCAGCTTGTTAATAACTATGAAAAAGCTCTCGGGAGTTGGTGGGATCAAATTGAGAAGAATCAACACCTTACCACTGCCAAGTCTGCCAATCCATGAACACCGTGTGTCACCCATTGCTTTATTATCTGTGATTTCTTTCATTAGTGTTTTTGGTTTTCATCAAATTCTGCATGTTTAATCAGATTTATAGCTAAGCATTTCTTTGGTGCATTGTAGATGTTACTGCTTTTTCAGTCTTCAGTTCCAACTGTTCATTGCTGGCATCTGAGAACATGGTTGACAGTTTATTGAATTTCACCCTGTAACTTTTTAACATTCTCCAATTAGTTCTAGAAGCCTTTCTTGTAGACTATTTGGGATTTTCTTTATAGTCTCTTCACGTCATCTGCCAAGAGGCTGTTTTATTTCTTCCTTTCAAATCTGTAAGCCTTTTATTTCTTTTTCTTGCCCACTGCATTGGCTTAGACTTCTGACTTGAGGTCTAACAAGAGCAGTAAGAGAGGACATCCTTGCCTTGCTTTGGTTTTAAAAAGCACTCGCTGTTCGCCTAAGTCTGAAGTAAGCTGCAGTTTTCACAGACACTCTATTGAGTCTGGGGAAGCTCCCTCTATTCCTAGTTTGCAGAGACAGTTTTACCCATGAATGACTGTTGGGTGTGCTCTTCTTTATCTACTGAGGTGACCACACAGTCCTCCTGGGAGCCTGTTAAGGTGGTGGGCTACATTAACTATTTTCTTCTCATTTAACCTATGGGCAGCACCTCCATCTCTATTTGGTTTCTTTGCAATTTATTTGTTGAGAAAATGTTTTTTTTTGTGCGGTAGACTCCCTTCCCCTGGGGTCCTTGAGTGTGCTCTCATGTAAACTGCAGGTTGGCACACAGCCATATCACACCCAGACAGGGCTATTTCGGGTAGATCGCCTTATAAGTGATGTGTTTTCCATTAGGAGGTACATGTCTGGTTCCTTCCTTCTCTCTCTTTTTTTTTTATGTTGGACCTTGTTGATGATTAAGGCTTAGACTCATTAAGTCATTAAAGACCGGAAAAAGGTCAGGTTCTGATTCTATCATGTTACCATCTTCCATTAGCTGGACTCCTGCTATAAAGAGAAACATGCGATTTCCCTGGGGATTAGTTTGTATAGGAAAAGAGAGGATTGGTAACATCATTACCAGTTTTTTCAAAGTTGGCTCCAGAGCATTTGCCAAAACTGATCAATTACATTTTTTGCGTCATCACAAACTCAAGGCTTTACATATATTTGATGAGTTTCAGTTCACTGTAGTTGCAATTCCTGATTTGATGTCAAATTACCCATCTTTGACCCAGTGAGCCTCTTCAAACTGGCTTCGGAGGCCCATAGTCATTCATTACCTCCTTACTTAAGAAATGTTCCAGGCTTATCTTGTACATGTTCTGTCACAGACTGAATTCCAGGAATTCCAACGTCTGATTCTTTTTAGTAGAAAATGGAATTTTCCATCATTTGAAACCAGATTTCAGAATCTGGGTGCTGTGGGAACCCATGGCTTTACAGGCTGTGTAAGGCCTTTTCTTGGTGAACAGACCTAGACAATTTTTCCCCCTTAACTTCCTGCTCAAATTCAGGTCTACAGGATTTTAACTTTTCAAAATTTCATGTCTGTAACTCCTGTCTCCCACACTGAGAATCTCAGCTTTAAGAACACCAGGAAGCTTCAAGTTACAGAATTCCTCATTTGCTTTATCCCACAACAATCAACCATCAGAATAAAGACAGCAACGCTCTGCAATAATACAGTGAATGAAAACAGCTTTATGACTTTTTCCCTTAGTTTATTTCTGTCCTTAGGGGCTAGGCTTGTAAGGTCAAATTTATAATCTTAACACAAATTTTTGAAAATCCTATTCCTTCTCTCCCCCACAAGGAAGTACTTTCTGAAGTGATATGAGCTATCTTTCCTTTATTTAGGTTAAGCAGATGCATGTAGATTAGATTCATATCCCCTTCTCTTAGGTGGCTGGCAGGTTAATGCTCTTTTCCACCTTGCTTCCCTCCCGCAACAGATCCTGGAGGGCTCCCACATGTCTGTGCAGACAGGCCTGGTATTTCTTACAGCTGCGCACTACTCCACTGGGCCCTGGTCCCAACGAGGACATCTGGGTGATTTCTAAGCTGTTTCTGTTCTGAAGGTCCTGCATCACATCTCGTACCTGTGTCTTCTCTGAGATTTCCAGATTTCCCATGCGTGGCATCATTCCACATTCACACCAATACTGTACCCTCGCATCTCTTTTCCCTTGGCCCTCTAACCATGGTATGTGGTCACATTTCTAGATTTTTGCAGTTTTAATTTGCAGTTCTCTTATGATAAGTGAAATGCCATTTGCATTCCTTTTTTTCTGTGAATTGTCTGTTCATTTCTTGAGCCCATCTTGAGTTGTGGGTTTCTTCCATTTTTTTGAAGATCTTTATACGTTAAGATTAGACCTGTGTCTGTTACAAGTATTTTTTCCTAGTTTGTCCCTGTCTTTTTCCTTTGTACAGAGTATTATTTGCCACGAGTTTATTTTCTTCTTCACATTTTGTCACCAAATTTATTTTTCTTTTCCCTTTTTGTTTCTGGATTTCAAGTCACAGGGAAGTTTTCCTCACTCACAGGTCATAGGGTATTTACTTGTTCTTCCAGCCAGAAAGTGTGTGGTTTTGTTTTCATATTTAAATCTTTATTCATTTGGAATTTAGTTGAATGTGGTGTGACAAAAGCAGCCAATTTTACTCTTTTCTATATGACTATTCAGTTTTCCCAATTGCACTTATTAAAAACTCTATCTTTTCCCTGAGATCTGAGATGCCACCTGCATCACCTACCAATCTTGGCATGCGTATTTGAGTCCCTTCCTGGGTTTTCTATTCTGTTTGGGGGCTGTTATTCACGTGCCAAACACCACGCTCCTTAAGATGCCTACGATCCCCTTCATGTCTGCTGAGCTGGACCACCACTTGCTCTGCCTTCTGAGGGTTTTCTTGGCCAGCTGTCCACGTTTGTTCTTCCAAACTAACTTTATAATTCACCAGAACCAGTAAAAGAAAAAAAACATCTGACAGCATTTTATTCAGATTGTGATAAACTGATAAACTGCTTTTAGAGAGAACTCAAGGAAGACGTGGTGTTGCGTCTGCAGGCACGGGTTCCCGCGCGCCTGCACCCACATTTGTACTCTGGCACTGCTTCTATTTTCCTGTGGAAGTTCGTGCATTTCCCCTTATTCCTGTGCCTGAGGGGTTTTGTATTTTATTTAGTTGCTGTGCTGAATATAATCTTCTGTCAAATCTTCCACTGGCTTTCATTTGAATATTGAAGGATATTGGACTTTGTATTTTAATTTTATAACCTGTTACTTCACTTAATTCCCTTACTGTCTGTAGTCTGTTTTTTTCATTTTTCATTTTTCATGACAGACTTTTAGCCATGTCATATGCAAAAAGAACTGGTTTTGCCACATCTGCTGTTTCTAACTGCTCCCTGGGTGCACCCCATGCCGGTCCCTGCCCTGTGAGGCTGGGTCCTAGCTGGCCCCCGGCTGCAGCCTGGTCTCCTGGGAGCTGGACTGAGTGCAAACTCCTCACACCCCTGTGCTCTCTCAGAGGGACACCACGTTGCCCGCGATGGCCTGTGGGCTTTGGGTCCACTCCTCTGGCACCAGGCACCCCAACACTTCCCCCGCACCCGCTTCTTGGGGTGATCAAGGGTTTCTCCCAGCTGCCTGCGTTTGGGGGCTTGTGGGGAGCAATTTGTCTTCTCATTTTGCAAAAGCACGTTTTCTGTGGGTTTTGTTCTGCTCTCTAAGTGCTCCATTTTCAGGAGAAGAGTTGTAGGGATTAAGACTTTTGCTCCACCTGCCCCACAGTTCCTCCCACACTCTCCCTGGAACATGTAACACAACCACAGCTCTGCTTTGGGAAAGGGCATGTGAGCTCAGGGCTGCTGTAGAGGCCGAGGCCCTGGTGCTTCCTTAAGGGGGAGTAAATGGTGTCCATGCCGCGATGAAGGGTTTTCAGAAGTTGCTGTCGGTGGTCCCACTGCAGGGTAGCATTACCATATTTGCAAAGTATCAGCAACTCCCAAATCCTTAAATACAGCAGGAGGATCTGAGAGAGCAAATAACATCTAGGACTGAGAGAAAAGACTCAGCTGGTGTTTGCACAAGGTCCTACATCTACCGGGATGAGGTGGGAGAATGCGTGTCATTGAGAGAAACATGTCTGAGGTCTAGGTGGGGAAGCTGCCATGCTTGAAGCTTTTTGTCTCATCTAAAAGAAGTCATGCAGAAACTGAAGGAACAAAATAGCAGCAGACTCAGAGACTCCAAGAAGGAACTAGTGGTTACCAAAGGGGAGGGGCGTGGGAGGGTGGGTGGGGAGGGTGGGAGAAGGGGATTGTGGGGCATTATGTTTAGCCCACATGGTGTGGGGGATCATGGGGAAAACAGTGTAGCACAGAGAAGGCAAACAGTGAATCTGTGTCATCTTACTACACTGATGGACAGTGACTGCATTGGGGTATGGGTGGGGACTTGATAATATGGGTAAATGTAGTAACCACATTGTTTTTTCATGTGAAACCTTCATAAGAGTGAATATCAATAATACCTTAATAAAAAAAAACAGCAAATAAATAAATAAATAAATAAAAGAAGTCGTGCAGATTTTGCATCAAGCACCATAAATATGTGTGCATATCTTAATATTATTGCTAATATTTGTCACGGGGCTAACATGATGTTCTGGGAAAGGCTGTTTTATGCCTTCCCAATCCCCAGGTGCTCCAGTAGGGAGGCATAAGTCCCAGGCAGCATGCAAAGCACCCACCTGGTGGGGGTCCACTCCCATTGTGTGCAGCTGTGTGCACTGAGGCCTGAGGACAGGAGTTCTTAACCTCATCAAAAGCACCTGCAAACCAAACTGACACCAGGTGGCCTTGGCCTCCCATATCCTGACTACGCAATGGTCAGTTTGAAAAGCATGGCTTTGGGGCCAGCAAGGTCCCACCTGCTCAGTGTTCCCTGCAAAAAAGGAGCTGGGCCAGCCCCGGCCCTGCAGGCCTGCACCCACCTCAGTGCCACCTGTGTCCGTGCCTCTCTTCTCATCCTCTCCCTGGTGACCCTGAGCTGGGCTGTGGTTGGTGGACGTGCCCAGCGCAGGCGGCGCACATGTTGCCGGGCAGCCAAGGCCTGTGGGACAAGGGCATGTGAGCTCAGGGCTGCTGTGGAGGCCGAGGCCCTGGTGCTCAAATGAACCTGGAACAGAAGCATCGCAGCTCTGCATCCACCCAGGGTTAGGAATGGGCTGCTCTGTGCAGGAGGCATAACCAGGCTGGTGGGCAGTGGCCTGGGAGGAGAAGGCCCATCTATGAAGTGCGCCCATGTCCCAGGCCAGCTCTGTTAGCAGGGTCTTGGCTTGGCCCTCACAGAGTCACCCAAGAGGCCTGTTGGTTACAGTCCAGTGGCAGGGGCGGTTCTACTCATCTGCTGAGCCAGCACTGGCCAGGGCCTTGGGGCATCTAAGAGGCTGGGGCAGTTACATATGTGGGCCACTGGGAAGCTGGGGCTGTGGGGCTCATGGACTTCATGGTGCTGGTGGGCAGTGGCCACAGGGTCAGCCCAGCTGGGGGTGCTGCAGCCCTCAGGTGGGTGGGCGGCAGCGCTGGATCAGGGCTGCCTCCGTGGAAGGAAGCTTACCTGTGGCTGAGACCACAGGAAGACAAGGGACAAGGCAGCATGGTGGGCGTGGCCACATGTGGACACAGCAGGCAGGGGGCCTTTGGGGAAGAAAGGAAAGTTGAGACACAAAGGGGCGGGAAGGCCAGAACACACAGCGCTCAGAGGCCAACGTGCTGGGGGGCCGGGGCCACTGAGGAAGGATATGCCTGAGGTTTGGGGCCCAGGCCTGAGGCTCCACTCAAGCGGCCTCACTCTAATTACTTCACTGCTCCCAGCATCCGTCTTCCTCATCTCACAGACAGAGGCAGCGACAGCTCCACACCAGGAGGCATGTGAGAGCCCGTGACACAACAGTGGGAAGGAAGCATGCATGAGAAGCTGCAAAAGGGTCAGGACGAGCTAAACTCACCACGTATTTATCATGGTCATGGGTTATGGGAGGAAGGCCCCACAGGTCACCCTGTGCCAGTTTAGCCATCAGGAGCTCCTGGCCTCTGAGAGGACGGGAGGGGGGACGAGGTCTGACTGTCATCAGACGGTTTATAGCCCTGGTCACAGCTAACTGCCATTCCATGTGAAGGCGATGCTTGCTGCAGGTCACAGGCACTAACTAGCAACGGAGCTGTGCATTTCCTCATGGAGTCTGGCCTTTCTCTTCCCTTATGTCATCCGCCCTGCCCAGAGAATGCCACCCACAGGAGGGGAAAAGCGGAGCATGGGAAGGAAGAAAGGAGGAAGGGAGGGAGTGAATTTTCTGTGGGTCTGTTGAAATGCAAATGACTCAAAAGTTCTCCAAAATCATGGCTGAGAATTATATTTCTCATTTGCTTCAATATTTTAAAACAAGCCCATTTTCTTGATGCTCTGATTTCTGTGGGGCTGGAGTCAAGGTAAGGAACTAGATGCTGTGTGTTCATCTCCACGTACACCTGTAGGTCTCCAAAATGCAACTGAACTTGAAGAGTGAGTTTGGACATGCAAAACCAGGCGGGAGCAGCTCTCTGCAACCTGGCCTCATGGACAGCATCCACACCTTTTCAACTTCACTTGCACAGGGGGGGACCCCACAGCATGAATGGAGGGGCGTGCAGGCCCTGGGAAGGTCCTCCAGCTTGGCGTCCAGATCCTTGGTAGCTTCCCATAATGACTCCGTGAAAAAGTGCTTGTCGGCTCTCCTTTTCCAAGCGAAGCCCAGCGCCACGAGGCCAATCTGGGGAGAAGTCAGCCACGGAGTGGGTGCCACGCCATGCCCTGTGGACCTGTCCCCACCTCCTGGTTGGGAGGGACTGCACTGCCAGCCCAGACACAGACCAGCGTCACCTGCCTGGGATCCCAGCCACCCCCAACCCTGCCCAGGTGGGGCTGGGCCAGGGACCCCACCAGAGACCCCGTTCTCTCAGGCTCAGTGGCCTCAAATGGAAATGGGGGTTGAAATGTTTTCCAGGGAAGCATACGAGGGCTGAGCAAACATGCGCAGGACCTGCTTCCCAGGGTTCCTCACCACTCCTTAGTTAGGCTGGGAAGAATACAATCGTCCCCAGACCAGAGCCCCACCCCTTTCCAGCCCTCAGCTGATGAAGTGTCCACCCAGGGGGTGCTGCTCACCATGAGTGGCTGGGTGACAAAAGCACAGCACAGCACAGAAAGAGCCAGCAGGTACATCCACCCAGCACACCATGTGGGTCCAAACCTGCCGGGAGAGCTGCGTCAGCAACCACCTGCGTGCGCCCAGGGACCCACGACGGGAGGAGGTGCAGGGTTGGCACTGGAGGGAGCCTCTTCCTGCCAAGGGGGCCGCCAGCCTCCCTGAAGCTGCTGAGCAGGAGAGGGGGGAACAGCCAGCAGAGATGCAAAGGCCGGGTGGTGCTAATAAGGGGAATGGTGAATTTCACGTGTGCTGAGCACCAAACCCATGCCAGGCCCTATGCTAACACCATCACACTGTGGATTTCCTCGCTCCTCCAAAAGCCTTATGCATTAGGCACTACAAATATTCCTGTTTCACAGGTGAGCAAACTGAAGCACACATAGGTTTCTAAGCAACTGGCCCATCATCATAGAGGAGGTCGATGCAGGTGGTGGATGGAGCCAGAATGTATGGGATGTGCACAGCGATCCCCATCTTGCAGGTGTACGCTTTGTCCAAAGACAGGAGGCCATTAGGGATGCACCAGCTCAGAGCCTGCCCTCCTGGGAGCTTGGCAGCTGGGCGAGGGTCCTGGGCTTCTTCTAACAGTCAGGACTCCATTCAGGCCGGCTGCCATCCCACAGCCGGCCAGCCCCAGAGGCCCTTTGGGGTTTGCATGTGATTCTCTTCTTCCAGGGTGGTGGAGGTAGAAATTAGACTATAACAGCATAGTCACATTAGGGGACCACACTGCATGAGCTCCCAGGAACCCGGGATTTCCTTATAAATGTTAGACCTTCCACCCAAAGCCCTGAGGGTATTTGAAAACCTCTGCCACTCACCTGTACCCTAGGAGTCCTGTCCCCAAGCCACAGGCCATGCAGACCATCCCACAAACGGCCCACACTGTAAAGCTCGACCAAGGAAGCAGGGTCCTTGGCCACCGGAACGTGGTGAGTCCTTCAAAGCCACTGCAGGGGGCTGAGGAGCCACAGGAAGAGGCATGTGTGTTAACAGACCTACTCGCTTCCATCCTCACCCAAATGCAGTCATTAATTTTATGTGCCGACTGGACTGGGCCATGGGGGTCCCAGTCATTTGGTGAAACATTATTCTGGGGGTGTTAAGTGAAACTGTTCTTAGATGAGATGAACATTTAACAGGTGGACCCAGCATGGGGTGGCCCTTCCAATCAGGTGAAGGCCTGAACAGAACAAAAAGGCAGACCTTCCCAGAGTCAGAGAGATTTCCTCCTGCCTGATGGCCTCTGAGCTAGGACATGGGCTCTTTCTGCCTTTGGGCTTGAATGAAACTTCAGCTCTCCCTGGCCTCCAGCTTGCTGATAGCAGATCTTGGGACCTCTCACCTCCATGATTGCATGACTTACTTTCAGTAAATCTTTTTCTATGTATATCTCTATACACCCTATGGGTTCTGTTTCTCTAGAGAAGCCTGACCAATGCCCAGAGATTTGTAGTTTGCCTAAAGTGAGGATTTTATGGTCTTTCCTTGTCTGTCTTGTCTGATCCCTCTGCCTTCCTCACAGACAACTGGTGTTACAGTTCATAGTGTTGTGGACTTGGTATTTCTCCGGAGCTTTGCTGGGTCTACATAATGGCTGATTGCGTGAAGTGACCACCATCTCCAGCCTGGGTGAAAATGTGGCCATTCTCAGAGCAAAGTGCTCTTTACAATCAAAACTTTCCATCAGAATTATGCCACAGTCTGGGCTATGGTCTGTTGCTATATCTGCCCCACAGTTTATATTTTTCATGAGTAGCAAGGAGGAGGGGGGAGGAGCAGGAAGGAGGGGCCACACTGACACAGTCTACCTCCTGAGAGAGCAGCAACTCCTGCCCACTCTGTTAGTGTCTCTGGAACGGAGGGCACTCAGAGGGCTGCCCAGGCATGCTGCATGGAGTCACCTGGAGCCCCATTTTCCCAGGTGATTGCTTCTCTGGGTAGATCCCATTAGGGCCCAGGGGCAGGCAGAAGGCAGTGTTATTCCAGGGCGGCCCTCAGGCACACAGCCCCCTTTGTTCCTACAGCTCCCTGTCCACCGGCTCGCTGTTGACTGTCCAGCATCACCTGGAGCTGCAGAGTTATTCACTCTAATTTGAAAATATATATCAAAATATATAAAAAATATTTGAAGCTTCAAATTTCAGAATACTTCAAGGAGAGTGAAGAGTCTATTATTGGTTTTTAAAAGACACAACTAAACCCCTGCCAGGATACTAGAAATCACCAGGGCTTTGGAATGAAGCTGATGCCTTGGTTTCAGATGGGCCTGGTTTAGTCATGATCATACGTTCAGTCACATTTGGCCCAGCTGTGCAAACCCTGCCTCTCCCAGGGGCCAAAGGGCCAGGCAGGAAGGGCTGTGCTGCACCCCCACCACCAACGTCACCTCGGGAGCTGACAGCGCAGACGACACTCTTCTCCCTGTTTGCCCACTGGCCTGGGCCAGCTCTGCGGGCCCCCAGCTCGGGGACAGGACAGGTCCTGGCACTCCCAGAGAGAATGTTACCCTTGAAAAGACAGGTTGACGAGTTAGTGTCCCAGTGCATACAGGGCTTGGTAGAATTTGGAGCCATCACAGCAATGCAGAGTGAAAGTTTTCTCATGAGGCAGACATGGCCTGGCCACTTCGTTAAGCCCCAGGCCTGGGGATGGGCTCTGGGGAGGATACACAGGCAGCCTGGGGCCAGCCGCTCTGCACCCTGCAGAGGGTGGTGATGGAATTAACTGGCTTGCTGCAGCCAGAGGTGACAGCACCTGCCCTCTGCAGGCTGTGGACCCACCACAGCAGAGTTCTGTCCACAGAAAGGGTTAAGTGAGGCTCATGGCAGAAGGGCAGAGAGCTAGCCTGGCGTGGGGACAGGGCAGCTCTAAGCAGGACAGCAGTGGGGACACAGGCCTGGGGACCAGCACCATGCTCAGGAGTAGGAGCTTCCACAGGGAGGTAGGGATTCCAGACGATAAGGAAGCACGTGTGCCCCCAACACTCCCGCAAAGAACCCCACTCAGCTAGCTGCACAGCCACAGCGATCCAGGACAAGCCAGGTGATGATGTGATTCAGTGTCCTTGAACCTGTCCTTCAGCCTGCCTGGGTCACAGGTGAGGGCTGGACCATGGGGCACCTGCCTGGGGCCAGCTCCTTCCAAGCCCACCCAGGGACCACAGAGCAGCCAGGCTTATACCCAGGATCCCTGCTTCACTGAGTTTCTCCCACTGGCTCTGCCAATGCCACCCCTGCCCAGGCCCAGCTTCTAGAACGTCTCTGCCTATACCCAGGCAGCTTTCCAAATTCTGCCGGCTGCACCCCTTCCCACTCAGCCTTTGCTCAATCCCTGGCCAGCCCAGCAGGTTTCCGGGGCATCCTTCCTGCATCTCTATCCTACCCTGGGCTTGACCACCTGTGGCCAGACCACAGCCAAGCAGACACCAGAGAAACCTAACTGGTAGCATTTCAGGCCAGAGAGTTAGCATTGTGCACAATTTGGTTTACCTCGTATGTCTTCTGTGCACCAGCTGTCCTTCTACGGCAATCAGGGCCTGATATGAAAAGTCAAATGAATGATGTTAAGCACGGAGGGAGGGTTCCTGGGAGAGGACTTTCTTCAGGAAACACTGGAAATGGACAGGGCTGAAAGGAGGACTAGCCATGATGCCATCCTGGCGTGGGCCTGGACGACCCTCAGGTGGCTTTGAATGAAGCCCAGCTGGCCTCACAATGAACACTATGCAAATGGAAGCAGGAGACACAATGCCCACTCAGCACACTGGCCTTTTCAAGGGTCAGCCACCATGGGAGAGTTTCTCAGACCCCAGCCCCACCCCAGACTTCCTCATCTCCCTGCTGCTGTGATTTTACAGCAAACACAAAACCCCTTTTAAGTGAAAATGCAAGCTTACCCTGAGCTGCCTCCTCCAGTGCTCCTTGAGGGGGCAGGCGTGGCTCCATCCGGGGAGGCCCACTGGCTTCCTGCAGAAGTAAGGCGGCTGTTCTGGTGGGTGTCCCTGTGATGAAGGGTCACCCAGGAGAACAGGGCCACGTGGGAGGGTGCTGGTACCTTGCTGAGCCTGAAGAGCAGCGACAAGAGCTGTGCCGCAGGAGAAGCCAGGAGGGTGCACAGGAAACCCGCCCAGAAGGACCCGGGAGGGACATTGCTGGGGCTGGCAGCCCACGTGAGCTGCAGTGACACGACAGAGCAGTGACATCCCCTGAAGTAGGTCGGGCTTAACATGCACAGTCATCTTATAATTACAAAGGTATTTGATGTGAGCATTTCCTTTATATGAAACTAAAGTTCTCTCTCCTTGAATCATCCCAGAAGAAAAGAAAAATCACAAGGAATATTCTTGTTTTTTTCCTACATGAATCTTTTTGGATTGTACAAACATTTGCTCAGTGTTTTCTTTATGCAGGGTATGCCTCATGCTTCCCTGACTGACCCCTCAACTGACTACAATCCTACAAGGGCACCAACAACCCATTTGTCAATAAAGAGAGAGGTCGAGAGGATCAGACAGCTGGTCGACCTTGGAGGAGTATGCCACCTTAGGGCTTCTGACCATGGCTCGTTCTTGTCCCAGATGGCACAGCTGCTCCCTTCCTGCTACTTGATGATATTTCTTAATCATCTTATACATTCTACACACCTGTTATTCTTTTTTTAAAGGATTCTGCCAACCCACTACTGTTACTGCTCTCTGGTGGCCCCATCACCAAACCCCACCTCTGAAAAGGACCCTCCACATTCCCAGCCACTGGGGGACCCATGAATGGCCATGAGGTTGTCCTAAGAAGTGTATATGACTGCTTTCCCTCCCCCACAAAGGCAGGCTTTGGTTATTTTCCAAAGGAAGGCGAAGCCTCCACACTGCTTGTGCTGATTTAGAATTACCCTCTACAGCTCCTGGGGAACTGCGGGACTGGTGTCCCAGGGGCAAATGGGGCCCTTGAACTGTTCCCTCCTCTTCCATCAGAGGATTTTTAAAATATGAAATAACTGCCAATGTTAAAAGAATTCAGGAATGTTCTCACTAGACAACTAGGTGGCTGACCCCTCTGAAGAAGTCATGAGCTCCGCACAGAAGCATCACTGGCGGCAGGCCTGTGCTGGCTTTGCCCAGAGACCCCTGCCCACAGGCCCTCCCGGCCCCTCCCAGGCCAACCTCACCTCTGGGGCACCAGAGGCCAATAGGTCCCTTGCCCTGCCTCCCACCTCTCCCTGGGCACTGTGATTCTGCTAGTTCCTGAGTCAGCAAGGCATCACATGATAAGGCTGGGACTCGGAAGCTACTTTAAGGAAAACCCAGTGCCTCCCACCTGCTCCTGTCTGGCGGCAGTGACCAGGGCAGCGAGGCACGCATGTGTGCACAGCAGGGCAAAGGCGACAGTAAGGCGCTGTGTGCGCGGGAGGCCATTGCAGGGCGGGGCGCTGTATGCCGAGGCCCAGATGTGGAAGTCCTCCAGGTACTCTGTGAACTTGGAGTACAAAAGCTGAAACAGACAGAGGGCATAGAAACTGCATGTTATGCACACATGTGGACACTGGTTGACCACCAGTCCTTCTGAGTGGGTTCTTTAGCTGGGGGCCAAGCCATGCTGGGCACATTGGCCACTCACCCCTGCCTCCTCCTTCTGCCTCTTCCACAGCCCCTTGCCCCACCGTGCACTAGTGCACTGGGCATGTCCAACGCCACCTGCCACTGGGTGTCTGGAGCTGGAGGATAAACTGCCCCCATACCACCTCATGCTCAGTGTTCACACCTGCTCTTTAGAGCCTCCTAATGAACCCTCACCCGGTGGACCCCACATCCATCCTTTGTGTTCCTGATAGACATATAAAACCCTTGTTTCCAGCACAGTCCCCTGACACACAGGTAAGTTTACCTAGCTTTGAATGCCCTGAGGGCTGGGAGCACCTGTGCCCTCAATAGCCCACAGCACCTGCCACACCTGCCATGCAGGGCCACACGTGGCTTCTGCACTGAGTTCCAAAGGTTCAGTTCTACTCAAAGAGTGCTCAGCGCTCATCACTGTTCTAGAGCAAACAGGACGACAAGCAGCAGCACAGGGGAAAGGCCAGCAAATGGGTCCATTAGGATGACAGTACAGCTTTCAAAAGGGACTGACAGCGAGGGTGCACAGCAACCCCTAGGCATGGCCTCCTGTGCATCTCTGCAGCTAAATTAGTAAGCACAGGTTTCTCTCAAAGCTCTCCAGCAAAACAGCTGGGGAATAGACAATGGAAGATATTCAGGCAGTTATATTTATGTAGAGGTAATCATCTAAGGAGACTCCCAGGTGAATCAAGCATTCAGTTTTAGGTGCTAAAGAATTTCTGTATTTCAAATTCACTGTGATAGTTTTCTTCTAAGTTAGCAATGTCGAGTCTGCTGATGCAAAATGGTGACCCGGCCCTCTCCTCATGGCAGGTGGCAATGGGCACACACTGAGAGGAAAGACCTGGTGGACCAGGTCTTTCTTCCTGTCCCTGTTTGAGACCAGCCTGAGAAATGGTAATCCAGAAACACGAAGCCACGAGTCACAGTGCCTTCTACACCATTTTCTGTTATGGGCATGACAGAAGGAAATTCTGAATGTCCAACAGGTGGATATTTAAGCAAAGAAAAGTGCACAGTGGGCCATCAGATGGCCCTTCTATGATTTTAAAGAAAATTCATGAGGAAATCTACTCTAAAATATTAAATTAGAAAGTACAAAATGCACAAGCATTATCGTTAGAACCATATGAAATATATCCATATATTGGGGAAGATTGGAACAGGCAAACATAATGTCTCAGAGCTGGTTTGTGAGGTTATGTTGTGTCCCTTTTCGTGATCTCCTGCCAATTGGCATGGGTCACACCTGCATTCTGTTCTTTGGTCAACTCGGCTGTTCAGGATATAAGTCGGGCACTCGAAGTGCAGCTAATTAGTGACCCCTTGGATGACACAGACCACAGGCCACCACCAATTCTGTAAATGGTATTATAGTCACGATTAAAAGAAGAAAAACTTGACTGCAATAATGCCTAATTGGCAAGGGTAATTAATCCATGCTCAGGTGTTCACTTAATCCTTGCATCATTAAAGACACAGCTGTCTGGATACTAACTTAGATATTAAGAAAAGAGCAAATACATGGAACTCTACAAGAGTTTAAGGAACTGCAGAGAGATGCATAGGCGGGTCGTCTCCTAGTCCACCAGAGATGCATAGAGGCACACCACCTACCTTCCAGAAGCCGAGGCCCTGGTGCAAGCAGGCCAGCTCCCTCTCCACGCAGCCGTCCTGCCTGGTCACTGCCAGCCAGCACTCGGCAGGGAAGAGCCAGCTGTGCCCCTGCTGCACACCCAGTTCCTTCACCATCACGTGGCTGACGTACCAGGCAGGAGAGGGCCCACAGCTGTTGTGCCAGAGGCGGATCTTCTGGAGTGGGCCCAGCCGGGCTGGAGCACTGGGGATACAGCAGCCCATCAGGCCAGCAGTGCCAGCCCTGAATCTCACAGTTGGGGCTAATGGGACATGTCAATTAACAAGCCTTATGCAGGATGACATCAGAAGCCTGGTGGTGTCCCTGGCCTGCTGGGCAGTGACCATGCACGAGCTCTGTAGCTCCTGCTGGCTTCCCTAAACCCAATCACCCATTGATAATGTGTGTGCTTGGCGTGGACTAATCTGAGATGACTCTCTTCTCTCTTAACGAAGACGTAATTCTCCAAACCAATAAATATTCTGAATGAAATTTGCCAGGAGAAAAAACATGTGATTCAGTTCTTTCATGTTTCCTGAGACCTTCAGGTGCTTAAGTCCTGGTAAATGTCCTTCTTCCTCCAGCCCCACCACCCTTGAATGGTCATGTGCCCCATGCCCCCAAATTGGGGATGGACAAAATCAAGCAGGACTAGTGACAGAGAAGGCTGTGGCCATGAACCTTACAGGCAGAGAGAGTCTATTGGCCCCTTGTCCCTCGCTCCCTCCTGCACACACACCTACTATCTGATCTACTTCAAATAAAATAGTAAAACTGCTTCATAAAACCATCAGATGTGAATCAGCCCTATCAGAAAACAGTGTCACCCACTTCTTCTTCTTTGGATCTGTGATAAGGCTATGCCAGTTCTGATCGGCCTCTCTCCCAGATCGTGCGGTTGGAGTCTCAGAATACCTCAGGACAAAGGTGTGTCTGGAATTCCTTTCAAACAGGGACTTCTCTGGACAGTAGAGTTCTTTGGGTTCTGAAATCCCATATTCACCACATAAGACAATGTAAACCTCCAAACAAAGACACAGTGCGAGTTAAGATATTGAACACTTGGGGCTGCTCTATGCCTGGGCCCCCAGATCCCCATCCTGCCCCAAACAAGCCCAAAAGGTAGAGTGCCAGCCACCACGCGGGCCCCAAGGACGCAGGGGACACTGCCCCATGGCCCAGTGGCCGCTCCTCAGGCTGCCTGGGAGAGACCTGGGGAGTAGTGCCTGCCGGGGTTGGCCGGATTTCCCCGTTTGGTCTAGAAAAACCAGTGTCAGCTCGGACTCATTAGGTCACATGTGGCTTCACGAGGGAAAGCACACGACGATGGGTGGCACCACCCTCCTCCCTCAGCTGGAGGGACATTTGGGGGTCATGGCCCAGGCGGACAAGTGGCTCTATAGTCACACATTCCCTGCCAGGTGGCTTGTGCCCGAACCCCAGTCTCGATGGTTCTCTACTATGGATTCCATAGGCAGCCTTGCCCCCTCGAGAGGTGGGGGGGTGTCCAAGGGCAGAGGGAGCCCCGTCCCGGGGGATCCGTGTGAGTGCATACCTCTACTCACAGAGCCGGCTGGGTGGGCTCTGGGTTCTACTTATGTGGCCTTATCTTCACAGCCCCACCTAAGTGTTTATTTTTGTGAGTAGTTCACTGTTGATTCACATGGCAATTCACATGGTGGGGGCCCCACCATGGCCCCCAAATGTCCCTCCAGCTGAGGAAAGAGGCTGGTGCCACTCATCGTCATGTGCTTCTCCCTCATGGGCATCTGGCCTCCACATGACCCATCTGTGGGCCCCCTCCCACTTCATTGCACACCCTGTCTGTCCCCTCCATGCCAGCCTCCATCAGCAACTCTGGGAAGATTGTCTTTGCCCCAAACTCCCAGCCAGCCACACCCCTGCCTGTCCTCAGAGTGTACCTGGACATTCTCACCCCTCCAGGGGTCTGCCTCTGGGTAGCAGGTAATGGACTCGTACCAACTACAAGAGTGAAACATGGCTCTCAAAGGCCCCATATTCCACTCAGACACAAATCACTGTGGGCTGCTTCCCTTGGTGCAGGAGGAAAGGGGACGAGGGCTGGAGTGAGCCGTCCTGGGCAAGGGGAGGCCTGTGCAGGGGGAGGCGAGCCCCCCCCAGAGGTAAGACTGGGCCAGCCAGGCAGGGCATAGAGACAGGAGAAAGGCAGAAGACTCCCCATACCGTGTGTTTGTGGAGCTGTCACTCACACCAGCCCACACCCTTCCACACACGCAGAGCATCTCCCAGGATGACCCCATTACCTTTGCGCTAAAGTGGGCTGGAGCCCGGAAGCCAGTGTCAATGACAACTGCATACAGCTGGTGGCCAGGTGGGGTGCTTTCTTGAAGAAAAATGTAACCAGTTTTCTTTTTTTCATAGTGATCTACATGTCTGCTTTTAGTAACCAAAAGTGCATAAAGAACTGTAAAAACCACAATAAAAATACCGGGAAGCAGGTTTGCTGGGCGTCTATAAATAAAAGGAGACAAGTAAATAGTGAATTACTCACAAAAATAAACACGCTAATTCTGACCAACTCCCCTCCACACTGGCTAACACACACACATGCCCCTGGTCGTCATGGATCTGCTTATAAAAGTGCTTTGTGACTGGGAGAAGAAGGTAGATAGATCTGGGGGGATCGTGGTTGAGGAGGGAAAGATGGGGTGGGGAGCCTCTGCTGTGTCTGGCCCTGGGCCATGCAGACAGCAGCTGAGCTGCTCAGGCTGACTCAGGGGCTCCCAAAGGCACAAGTGACCAGCTGCCCAGAAGCAGGGCTCGGGACACAGGGGCCTGGGGAGGGTCCAGCTTTCGCCTCTGAAGCTGCACTGTGTTGGGCAACCATGTCCTCTGTCTGAGGCTCTTTCCTTAAGAAGCCTGGACAGAGCAGTGTCCCACTGTTAGGAGGATTGAGGAAGGTGACACCTATAAAGTGCTTCAGCATGTGGGAGACACTCCCCACCCCGGGCAGAATGAGGCCTGGATGCTGCTGTCCTGGCCCCTTCACAGCTCGCCTCCTTCCCAGGCACCAGTGTGGGCTGGAGGGGTGCCTGGGGCTTTGTCTTTTACCCAGGCATCCTCAGGGCTGCCTCTCCCCTGATGGCTTGTCCAACGTATCTGAAACCACTTTGAAGAAAAAGAGGAAGCTTTGACAGTAAGCATCAAGCAGGACAGCATTTGGGAACCTAGTCACCAAGGACCCCACCCCATCAGCAAACACTGAGCAGTGACATCAACTAAAGCTAAACTGAAAAGAAAAGCACGTTGACTTTTCTTGTGTCTGTACATCTCCTGCCAGTGAATGTAAGTGTAGACAGACAGACGTAGAGAACTGTGTAACATTTAAAGACAATTAGCAACTGATATGGATATTTCAGAAAGCAAATGATAATCAGTAACATGGATGGCAGGCATCTGCTGAATTACATGTGGGCAGTAGTACAGATTACATTTTACCTTGACTTAGAAAATGGAACTTACCTCTGGAACTTGGAAACGTCACTCATCTCAAAACTGGCATTCAGCTCTCTTCTTGCCACAGAGAAGGCTGCGAGGCGATCATAGCTAGGAGAGAGATGTGGCTTAGGGGCATGCATGTGGGGAGAGCAAGGTTTATGGTGTCATAGTTCACGGGCTCAAGGAGAGGCGACAGGTTCCGGTAATTGTAATGCTATGATTTAGATCCAGGTTAAAGTGTCCGGCTAAAACCAAAGTCAGAAATTAGGGGTTTGTTCTGCCAGGCACCGGACACCTGGCGTCTCAGTGCTCAGCCCCTGAGGCTACCCTGGGACATGGGCTTTTCTCACTGTGGACTAAGGCACCTTGATGACAAAGCCTTCATGGTGCAACCCAGCCCCGGCCTGCAGGGAAACATTGCTGCTGGCCACGGTGCCCTGTGCTGAACGCCCGTCTGCTGCCCTTGCCAGGACAACCACTCTAAAGATAGACTTTAAAAAAAATAATACCTCTCTGACCTTCATATATACCATGAGCAGGTCCCATACTGTATCCATTCATTCTCCTGACTCACAGAGAAGTATCAGCAGAAGGGAGGATGTAACAGAGACTGAATGGTTGTGTTCACCCATTCATGAGTCACTTAGTGAACAAGTGAGATATTGAGGCATTTCCAGTAGGTCTGATGACTTACTAGTAATGGCATCATATAACTTAAAAAGAAGAAAAGCAATAAATGGTTGATGAATCACACTGATATGTGGTGGCAGCCATGAAATACAGCTCTTTATGAGTTAATTTTTTTAAAGAAGGAGATGACTTTCTACTTCTACATGTGCCTAACAATTGTATATCCTCTATTCTAATTAAAAGGTGACATTAACAGCCTCTAACAGAATTGTCAGTTCTGCAGCTAGACCCTAAAGAATGTCTATGGAGTGGCATGCCTGATGTGCCCAAACTCCAGAGAAGGCTGCCACCATCTGGGGGTGATGTCCTGTATTGTGCTCGCCTCCATGACCACATGGGAGGGGCTCTTCCACAGAAGAGACAGTGGGGTGCCCAAGGCCTGACTACAGATGCATACCCCAAAGAATACCAGGACACCTGTGGGAACAGAGCCATCAGTGCTGTGTATGACCATTCACTGATCACCTCATTCCCTCAGCATGTTTGCTGAACACCTGTGACATGCCAGTCAACTTAGACAGGGGACACAATGAGAACAGAATAGCCAGACCCTGCTCATCTGGAGGGTACTGTACAGTGGGCAACCAGACTGCTGGACAGGAGGGCATGAGGCTCACGCGATGAAGTTGCACAAATCAGGGCTGTTGCAGGTTTTATCAGGGACAAAGTCAGGGAAGGCTCCAGACAATGGGCCAAATGCAGAAGGAAACAGTCATTTACTACAGATCTTGAGCTCTTTCTAAACAGTGTGTATATACCTGCAGTTTACGGTCTCTGGAGAGCTTGCTGGTTGTGGTGAGAAACTTCCAGATCTCCACTCTCTCTTGTCCCCAAACAGGCATTGGAGCCACTGGAAATGTACAGTATAGTTCACCGCCTCAGCAAAGTACTGATTGGGGGGTGTTCTGTCATAGTCAGCATCTAACAAGGACAAATAGCCCAAGCTGGTGTCTAAAAAGAGAAAAAGGAATTAAGAAATACAACCTAAAGTTTGCAAAAAGGCATAACCTGTTCCATACGCAGACGGAGTGGCAGACAGAGGGGGCGAGGAGAGGAAGCTGGGTGGGGGTGGGAAGACAAACAGGTCTGGCAGCTGCCTGGCCTGGAGCCTCTGCCCTAGGATTAAGTGCTCCCAGTCGGAGCACTGGCTTGCATCTTCTGGGCTGGCGGAGTGTGGATATGCTTCCTCCAGTTCCAAGCCCCTCCAGACATCTGACCAGGTCACCCAGCTGCCTTTGGGGGATGCAGAGAGTGGAATCAACTTCTCCACTCCACCCAGAGCCCTTCCCTGCTTCTCCATGGCCCCATCATCCCACCTGCCAACATCAGTGTGTCCTCAGTCTCAGTCCCGGCAGGACAGCCCATGCAGCCTATATTTTTGGATACGTTTTATGTTTAGAAGCAAAAATATTTAACATTCCATTTACTTCAAATTTGTCCCAAAGAATTCTTAATAAATGATGTTGGCACAATCAGACACTAGCCATTTGTAAAAATATGAATCTCATGCCACATACAGTAGTAAATACCAATCAATCAATCAGAGATCTAAATGTAGAAAGATGGAATTGTACACGTACTAAAAGAAAACATAACAGGATGGCTTCTTTTATAACCTGGGTATAAGGCATGACTTTCTATATGACTGAAACTTCAAGAGTAATTTTTTAAAAGTGGATAAATTTTACTATTAAAAAAACTTAAACAAGGTAAAAAAGCTCAAGAACAAAATTAAAAAATATGAATCAAGAGAAAACTCCATAGAAAAATGGGTACACATGAATAGTTCATGAAAAAAGATAATGGCCTTTAGACTATGAGAAAATACTCAATTCATAATATAAATGCATATTACAACTCCCATTTCTCAACTATCCACTGGAAAAATTTAAAAACTTGGAAACATACTCTGTTGGCAAAGTTGTGGGGAAAAAGGCCCTCCCCACATTGCTGGATGGGAATTTGGCAATACATACCTACCCACTACACATGCATTTACCTTTCGACCCAGGAATACCATATTTAGGAATTTCACCTGAGAATATCCTAAGTCTCCCATGCACACACATAGGAAAGCATGGTGTGTACAGTGGAGGCTATGCAGCAGTGAAAAATAATGAAGACATTGATGAATGAAAATGTATGGTGTGACTTCCAAATATAGAACTTTCACTGAGAATAGCACAAAGCAAACAACCATGAGAACCAGGGGAACTAAGATTGTGTGTATGTGTGCCCAAGTGAAGGCTTGTTTTCCCAAGAAAGAAATGGTGGAAAGACAAACGAGCTCATGACAACACTTATCTGAAAGGAAAAGGTCAGAACAAGGCAGATGGAATCAGGTTGTGGGAAGCAAGACTCAGCTCTGACCATAAACGTTTTTAATAAGGTTTAGACATTTGAACAAGACAAATGTTTCGTGTGCTTGGAAAATAAAATGAGATAAAAACAAATAGAGAACAGGGGGACTTCTGGGAAGATGGTGGCGTGAGCAGGGTGGCAGAAATCTCTTCCCAAAACCATACATATTTGTGAAAATACAACAAATACAACTATTCCTAAAAGAGGGACCAGAAGATACAGTACAACAGCCAGGCTACAGCTACATCTGCGAGAACTCAGGGCCTCACAAAGCGGGTAAGATATAAAACCGCGACCCGGCAGGACCTGAGCACTCCCCCGCCCCAGCTCACTGGTGGGAGGAAAAGAATCAGAGTGGGGAGGGAGTGGAAGCACAGGATTCTAAATAACCAGCCCTGGTGATCTGCATCGGAAGCACAGACACACACTGCATGGTGTACTGGAGATTAGAGAAACAGAAGGGCAGGATCCGAGACGGAGACTGTGAGCGGTCCCCACAGCCGGCTCCCCTGGGACAAAAGAAAAGCGGGTGCTTTTTTAAAAGTCTTAAAGACACAAGGGCCAACAGGGGAAAAAAATCGTCCCAGTGCACTCAGCCCAGCAGGCTGGGAATCTTGAGGAATTTCAGGCCCCATAACCGGCTGCCGGGTAAAGCAGCCCCACCAAAGCCCCTCACGGCTATAAGCAGCCTGCCATCCGCTCCCCCCTGCCAGTGCTACAAATGGTCCGGTGGATCTGCCACAGCTGCAGAACAGGGAGAGCGGCCCCACCCACAGCAACCACACAGAATCTCCTCCCAGTGGGTGGGCAGCTAACAGGGAAGGGCCACAGAAGCCAGAGCAAAGTCTGGAAGGTACCAAGGGGAGCAGAACGCACCCGGTGTGACTGCAAACCCCAGAAGTGCTCTAGGCTAGGGTGAGGGTGACCCCGCACATGGCAGGTCAGGGGATTACCCCAGAGACTGCCTCCCAATGCGGGTAACCAGCACAGGCTCTGGAGAAGGGCAAGGAGATCAACAAGCAGGAAGGGACTTTATTCTCCCAGCTGACACACGTGGCACCTACCTGCAACTACTTCTATCACCATGAAAAGATAGAAGAATATGGTCCAGGCAAAGATCACCCAGACAACCCCAGAGACAGGGCCTGTGGGATAGAATTAAACAATCTTCCTGAAAAAGAATTCAGAATAAAAGTCATAATCATGCTGATGGACCTACAGAGAAATATGCAAGAGCTAAGGGAGGAAGTCAGGAGGGACATTACAGAAATGAAACAATCGATTGACGGGCTTAAGAGCAGACTGGATGAGGTACAAGACACTGTTAATGGAATACAAATCAGAGAACAGGAGTACAGAGAAGCTGAGGCAGAGAGAGATAAAAGGATCTCTAGGAATGAAAGAATATTAAGAGAACTGTGTGACCAATCCAAACAGAACAATATTCACATTATAGGAGTACCAGAAGAAGAAGAGAGAGAAAAAGGGATAGAAAATGTCTTTGAGGAAATAATTGCCAAAAAATTCCCCAAGCTGGGGAAGGAAATAGTTTCTCAGACCATGGAAGCCCACAGATCTCCCAACACAAGGGACCCAAAGAAGACAACACCAAGACACATAATAATTAAAATGGCAAAGATCAAATACAAGGACAGAGTATTAAAGGCAGCCAGAGAGAAAAAAAAGATCACCTACAAAGGAAAACCCATCAGACTATCATCAGACTTCTCAACAGAAATCTTACAGGCCAGAAGAGAATGGCAGGATATATTTAACAAAATGAAACAGAAAGGCCTTGACCAAGAATACTATATCCAGCACAATTATCATTTAAATTTGAGGGAGGGATTAAACAATTCCCAGACAAGTGAAAGTTGAAGGAATTTGCCTCCCACAAACCACCTCTACAGGATATCTTAAAGGGACTGCTCTAGACGGAAACACTCCTAAGGCTAAAAAGATGTCACCAGAGAAAATAAAATCAAAGCAAAAAAAGCAGACCATCCAAATACTAACTAAAGGCAAAAAATAAAATCAACTATCCACAAAAACAGTCAAAGGAAACGTAAAAGAGTACAGAGTAAAACACCTAGCATATAATGAATGGAGGAGGAAGAATAAGAAGGGAGAGAAATAAAGAATCACCAGACTATGTTTATAATAGCTTAACAAGAGAGTTAAGTTAAACTGTTAGATAGTAAAGAAGCTACCCTTGAACCTTTGGTAACCACGAATCTAAAGCCGGCAATGGCAATAAGTACATATCTATCAATAATCACCCTAAATGTAAATGAACTGAATGCACCAATCAAAAGACACAGAGTAACAGAATGGATAAAAAAGCAAGACCCATCTATATGCTGCTTACAAGAGACTCACCTCAAACCCAAAGATATATACAGACTAAAAGTAAAGGGATGGAAAAAAATATTTCTTGCGAACGAGAAAAAAGCAGTTGTTGCAGTACTTGTATCAGACAAAATAGACTTCAAAACAAAGAAAGTAGCAATAGATAAAGAAGGACATTACATGATGATAAAGGGGTCAGTCCAACAAGAGGATATAACCGTTATAAATATATATGCACCCAACACAGGAGCACCGACATATGTGTAACAAATACTAACAGAATTAAAGGAGGAAATAGAAAGCAATGCATTCATTTTAGGAGACTTCCACACACCACTCATTCCAAAGGACAGATCAACCAGACATAAAAAAAGTAAAGACACAGAGGCACTGAACAACACACTAGAACAGATGGGCCTAACAGACATCTACAGAACTCTACACCCAAAAGTAGCAGGATACACATCCTTCTTAAGTGCACATGAAACATTTTCCAGAATAGACCACATACTAGGCCACAAAAAGAACCTCAGTAAAGTCCAAAATATTGAAATTCTACCAACCAACCTCTCAGAACACAAAGGTATAAAACTAGAAATAAATTGTACAAAGAAAACAAAAATGCTCACAAACACATGGAGGCTTAACAACATGCTCCTAAATAATCAATGGATCAATGACCAAATTAAAACAGAGATCAAACAATATATGGAGACAAATGACAAGAACAGCACAAAGCCACAACTTCTGTGGGACGCAGCAAAGGCAGTTCTAAGAGGAATGTATATTGCAATCTAGGCCTATTTAAAGAAGGAAGAAGAATCCCAAATGATAAGTCTAAAGTCACAATTATTGAAATTGGAAAAAGAAGAACAAATGAGGCCCAAAGTCACCAGAAGGAGGGACATAATAAAGATCAGAGAAGAAATAAATAAAATTGAGAAGAATAAGACAATAGAAAAAATCAATAAAACCAAGAGCTGGTTCTTTGAAAAAATAAACAAAATAGATAAACCCCTAGCGAGACTTATTAAGAGAAAAAGAGAATCTACACACATTAACAGAATCAGAAATGAGAAAGGAAAAATCATGACGGACCCCACAGAAATACAAAGAATTATTAGAGAATACTATGAAAATCTATATGCTACCAAGCTGGAAAACCTAGAAGAAATGGACTTCTTAGAAAAATACAACCTTCTGAGACTGACCAAGCAAGAAACAGAAAACCTAAACAGACCAATTACCAGCAACAAAATTGAATCAGTAATCCGAAAACTACCCAAGAACAAAACCCCCAGGCCAGATGAATTCATCTCTGAATTTTATCAGACATATAGTGAAGAAATAATACCCATTCTCCTTAAAGTTTTCCAAAAAATAGAAGAGGAAGGAATACTTCCAAACTCATTCTATGAAGCCAGCATCATTCTAATTCTAAAACCGGGCAAAGACCTCACCAAAAAAGAAAATTACAGACTAATATCCCTGATGAACATACATGCAAAAATACTCAACAAAATATTAGCAAACTGAATACAAAAATACATCAAGAGGATCATACACCATGATCAAGTGGGATTCATCCCAGGGATGCAAGGATGGTACAACATTCGAAAATCCATCATCATCATCCACCACATCAACAGAAAGAAGATCAAAAACCACATTACTATCACCATAGATGCTGAAAAAGCATTTGACAAAATTCAACATACATTCATGATAAAAACTCTTAACAAAATGGGTATAGAGGGCAAGTACCTCAACATAATAAAGGCCATATATGACAAACCCACAGAAAACATCATACTTAACAGCAAGTAAACGGAAAGCTTTCCATCTAAGATCAGGAACAAGACAGGGATGCTGACTCTCCCCACTGTTATTCAACATAGTACTGGAGGTCCTAGCCACGGCAATCAGACAAAACAAAGAAATACAAGGCATCCAGATTGGTAAAGAAGAAGTCAAACTGTCACTATTTGCAGATGACATGATATTGTACATAAAAAACCCTAAAGACTCCACTCCAAAACTACTAGATCTAATATCTGAATTCATCAAAGTTGCAGGATACAAATTAATACACAAAAATCTGTTGCTTTCCTATACACTAACAATGAACTAACAGAAAGAGAAATTAGGAAAAGAATTTCATTCACAACTGCATCAAAAAAAAATACCTAGGAATAAATCTAACCAAGGAAGTGAAAGACCTATATCCTGAAAACTACAAGACACTCCTAAGAGAAATTAAAGAGGACACTAACAAGTGGAAATTCATCCCATACTTCTGGGTAGGAGGAATAAATATTGTCAAAATGGCTATATTACCTAAAGCAATCTACAGATTCAATGCAATCCCTATCAAAATTCCAACAGCATTCTTCAATGAACTGGAACAAATAGCTGTAAAATTCATATGGAACCACAAAAGACCCTGAATAGCCAAAGCAATCCTGAGAAGGAGGAATGAAACAGGATGAATTATGATCCCAGACTTTAAGCTCTACTACAAAGTTACAGTAATCAAGACAATTTGGTATTGGCATAAGAAGAGACCCACAGACCAGTGGAACAGAATAGAGAGTCCAGACATTAACTCAAACATATATGGTCAACTAATATATGATAAAGGGGCCATAGATATACAATGCGGAAATGACAGCCTCTTCAACAGCTGGTGTTGGCAAATCTGGACAGCTACATGTAAGAGAATGATACTGGACTACGGTCTAACCCCATACACAAAAGTAAACTCAAAATGGATCAAAGACCTGAATGTAAGTCATGAAACCATAAAACTCTTAGAAAAAAAACATAGGCAAAGATCTCTTGGACATAAACATGAGCAACTTCTTCATGCACATATCTCCTGGGCAAGTGAAACAAAAGCAAAAATGAACAAGTGGGACTATATCAAGCTGAAAAGCTTCTGTACAGCAAAGGACACCATCAGTAGAACAAAAAGACATCGTACAGTATGGGAGAATAAATGACGTATCCGATAAGAGTTGACATCCAAAATATATAAAGAACTCACGCACCTCAACAAACAAAAAGCAAATAATCCAATTAAGAAATGGGCAGAGGACATGAATAGACACTTCTCCAAAGAAGAAATTCAGATGGCCCACAGGCACATGAAAAGATGCTCCACATCGCTAATCATCAGAGAAATGCAGATTAAAACCACAATGAGATATCACCTCACACCAGTGAGGATGGCCAACATCCAAAACACAAACAACAACAAATGTTGGCGAGGATGTGGAGAAAAGGGAACCCTCCTACACTGCTGGTGGGACTGCAAATTAGTTCAACCATTGTGGAAAACAGTGTGGAGGTTCCTCAAAAAACTCAAAATAGAAATACCATTTGACCCAGGAATCCCACTCCTAGGAATTTACCCTAAGAATGCAGCAGCCCAGTTTGAAAAAGACAGATGTACCCCTATGCTTATCGCAGCACTATTTACAATAGCTAAGAAATGGAAGCAACCTAAGTGTCCATCAGTAGATGAATGGATAAGGAAGATGTGGTATATATACACAATGGAATATTATTCAGCCCTAAGAAGAAAACAAACCCTATCATTTGCAACAACATGGATGGAGCTAGAGGGTATTCTGCTCAGTGAAATAAGCCAAGTGGAAAAAGTCAAGTATCAAATGATTTCACTCATATGTGGAGTATAAGAACAAAGAAAAAAACTGAAGGAACAAAACAGCAGCAAACTTACAGAACGCAAGAACAGACTAATAGTTACCAAAGGGAAAGGAACTGAGGAGGATGAGTGGGAAGGGATGGACAAGGGGGAAAAATGGGCATTACGATTAGCAGACATAATGTTGGGGGGCGTGGGGAGGGCTGTACAACTCAGAGAAGACAAGTAGTGATTCTATAGCATCTCACTATGCTGATGGACAGTGACGGTAATGGAGTTGGTGGGGGGACCTGATGAAGGGAGTAGTTTAATAACCATAATATTGCACGTGTAATTGTAGATTAATGATACCAAAATAAATTATAAAAAAAAAATTGTCAGAGGATCTGAATAGACACTTCTCCAAAGAAGAAATTCAGATGGCCAACAGGCACATGAAAAGATGCTACACATCACTAACTATCACAGAAATGCAAATTAAAACCACAATGAGATATCACCTCAGACCAATTAGGATGGCCAATATCAAAAAGACTAAGAACGACAAATGCTGGTGAGGATGTAGAGAAAGGGGAACCCTCCTACACTGCTGGTGGGAATGTAAGTAGTTCAACCATTGTGGAAAGCAGTATGGAGGTTCCTTAAAAAACTCAAAATAGAAATACCATTTGACCCAGGAATCCCACTCCCAGGAATTTACTCTAAGAATGCAGGAGCCCAGTTTGAAAAAGACATATGCACCCCTATGTTTATTGCAGCACTATTTACAATAGCCAAGAAATGGAAGCAACCTAAGTGTCCATCAGTAGATGAATGGATAAAGAAGAGGTGGTACATATACACAATGGAATATTATTCAGCCATAAAAAGAAAACAAATCCAGACATTTGCAACAACATGTTTGGAGCTAGAGGGTGTTATGCTCAGTGAAACAATCCAGGCAGAAAAAGACAAGTATCAAATGATTTCACTCACATGTGGAGTGTAAGAGCAAAGAAAAAAAACTGAAGGAACAAAACAGCAGCAGACTCACAGAATCCAGGAACGGCCTAACAGTTACCAAAGGGAAAGGGACTGGGGAGGATGGGTGGGAAGGGAGGGATAAGGGGGAAAAGGGCCATTACGGTTAGCAGACATAATGCAGGGGTTTCACGGGGAGGGCTGTACAACTCAGAGAAGACAAGTAGTGATTCTATAGCATCTCACTATGCTGATGGACAGGGACTGTAATGGGGTATGTGTGTGGGGGCGACTTGATGAAGTGGGGAGTTTAGTAACCAAAATGTTGCACATGTAATTGTAGATTAATGATACCAAAATAAAAATAAAAATAAAAATAAACAAATGGAGAACAGTAACCTCTAACATTAAATACATTTATAAAAAACAAACCTGTGTATAAAACTGGTAGGAAACTCCCTACAGAGAAAAGAACTGAGTCAAGGACAATGGATCCTAAGAAAAGCAAAACCGGAAAAAAAGAGATGTTGAACCTCATCTGGTAGGTTTGTTAATGGTGCCTTAATTCTGATATTCTGTGTATATTGTAGGGTAGACACGATGGAGGAAATGGAATTCTTGAGGTGGGGCAGGGATCCAGAGAGGCCCTGAGGGAGAGAGAGCAGCCAGGGGGCTGGATTTGAACTGGAGGGATTAGCATGAGCTCATTTGCACAGGCATGTGCACACACACACACACACACACACACACGTGTACATGCACACACTTGGTTACTGACTCTACTGAGCCAGCTCAGAAATGCTGATACCCAGTAGCAATGGGCACATCTGGTACAAAGACCTGTGTCTTCAGCGCCACTCCTGTGAAGGAGCCCAGGCTCCCTGGGGAAATGCCTGGTTCTAGGAAGGGCATTGAGAAGCAGACAGGCCTGGGCACCTTGGTGTCCCACTGAGGAAGCTCTGAACTCCTGATATCATGTCAGAAAGGGTCAGGAGCCAGCATCAGGGAGCTCCCTGGCACAATCTGAGCATCAGAAAGAAAGGTTATGGAAGTAAATGAAATATATTGACTTTTTAAAACCTATGTATCTGTGGAGACAAGGCAGCAGGCCTGAAAGAGAACGGGACAGAAGCTCTCTTTACTGATGAATGCCAGCTAACTCAGGATAGAACTGGGAAGTCACCATTTGTGATCAGCCCTGTTATCACCAGTGGAGGCCCAGACCCAGGGTGAAGGTCACAGCAGAAGGAGGTACCCAGATTGTCTCACCAGTATAGCCTAATTAATTGCAATGGGAAGATGCTCTGCTAAAATGGAGAGTTTGGTGTTACATCCCCAACCCAGTTTCCAAACTTGGTATCCCCAGTGGGTTATCCACCAGACACCTGGCAACTGGATTTAATCCCAAGGAGACAGTCAGGAGGCCCAGAACGTGAGACACTCAAACAATAACTGACTTAGACTCACAAAAAACATCAACGTCGTGGAAAAAAGGCAAAACACGGGGAGGGTATTCTCAATTTTCAAGAGGCCACCAAACGGGGTGTCGGAGTGCATTCATGAACTTTGACTTAACTCTAAATAACAAAGGTAAAGAGCTTTGGAAGGCACTGCAGAGACCATCGCCAGCATTTAGCTGTGGACTGCACAGTAGATGGTGTCCTTGAGTGGCGCTGGCTCACTGTAGCATGGCATGTGATGGAATATTCTCACGTGTATGAGATGTGTACTGATGTAGCTAGGACTGCAGAGCCGTGGTGCCTGGAATTCCCGCTCTAATCACTCGCCCTACCCCTGACACTCACACACATGTGCACACATGTGAGCACGCATAGGTACAGCAAATGTGGCAAAAACAAATTGTGACTCTAGATGCAATTTTTCTTTTTCCCAATATTTCTGTCAGTTTGAAATTTCTCACCATAAAAAAAAACTGTGGAAATATTTTAAATTGCCATCAAGAATTTGAATTTCATTTACAGTTTGGTCCATTTTGAAAAGAAATAACGAGCTATGTAATGACTGGTTCTCAGGGAAAATACATCACATATAGATGTGGCAGACGGCAGAGACAGGATGGCTTGTGGTCCAACATCTAAAGCCAGTCCCTGTGCAAGGCCACAGCCTTCGGAATCTGCTGGAAACCTGTGCACAGTCCAGTGTGGACTTGCATAAGCACACTGAGCCTGCTCCTGGCCTCTCATGGGTACAGAGACCCAGGAGCCTAAGTAACCAGGGTCAGATGTTAGGGGGTGAGCCCAGAACCAGCCACGCTCTGCCCCTGCTGGTGAGAGCTGGTGGGTCCTGTGGGCTATAGGCAGAGCTGCAGGGAGAGCCCTGGGAGTCAGGGTTCTGACCCCTGAGGTAGAGTAACAAACAGGAAAGGCAAAAAGGTGCCAGAGGAGCAGCAGGCAGAGGGAGTCCTGGAGGCCAAGGGAGGCCCACCAAGGAGGCAGAAGCAGAGGCTACATGTCAGCAGAGGCTTGTGAGAAGTCAGGAGTGGGCCCTGCAGGGAAGGTGCCAAAGGACCACGAGAAAGTGCTGGAGACCAGCCAGTGGGGTGGGCGGCCTCTCCAGAACTGCTGCATAAACAGGTGAGACCATGTTCATCATGCATGAAAAAAGCACGCTCACGCTCCTATCTTAAAAAAGACACTTTACCTTGTCTTATACACAGAGTGCAAGGTTAAAAGACGTGTGCTGACCTCTCAGTGAGACAGCAGGCACACAGATGTGAAAACTCTGCTTCTCCCAGCCGTAGATATGTTTCACAAGGAAATCAGAAGGAGTAGGCCTCTCGGAGAACCTAGGAGACAGATGATGCAACAGCGTCCAGTTTTGCTGTGGTTTCTCCCCTGCAAGACTTCAGCCATACAGCTCTGTGCAAAAGTCCTTTCCCACAGGGAAGCAGCTGGGACCACGGGCCATGTTGCTTGTTCCCCGGGACCACAGGCCTTTCAGTAAGAATTATGTGACACTTTCATCTCTCATTTCACTGAAAGGTAGAAACTTAGTCCAAAGCAAGAACAATAAGCAGCACAATTGTGGGAATATGCAGGCCCAGCTCCCAGAGGTTAGGGTGGCGAGTGGCCCGGTGCGTGTGGGTATCAGTGACATCCCACTAATGTCACATCAGGAGTGGACAGATGGAGGAGGGAGCAGAAAGGAGCTAGACCAAGACCTAGTCAGAGCCAATTTACCTTTTGTGTGTGACTTAAAGAATTAAGTTAAAATCCAAACTCTTTAAGCAAATAGACATGTTTCATTCAGTGAGGGTTCAGGTACACACTGAGCCCTGCTGAGCATGTGTGGGCCTCGCCCTGCAGGTCACGTACTCGGGGATGCGTGCCCTAACCCAGAGCAGAGGAGTGGCTGAAGCTGGCCCAGGACAGTGCTCAGAAGACGAATGACTGTAGACACCTTCTCTAATAGGACCCTTCACCATCCAGACCTACCAGGGTCCTCCATTCCCATCGCTAATGTGCGATGTTAAAGACCCTCCTCAGAGTTCACTTACGTAGTGTCCCTGTGTACTTCTTTAGCAGTGGGGTCTACCCACGACTCACAGACCCAACATTACTGAGAAAGAGGATTCACTTATCAAGTCTCCACAGACAGAAGGGTTTGAACCATTTTTTTCCTTTTGAAAAAAAAGGAAATAAAAAATAGGAGAATTGTGGGCCAAGTCCACACTGTGAGTGAGGATTCGATTCCTAAATGAGGTGTCAGCATTCTCCATCTGCTCAGTTATTCTCGCTATAATGCGCTTGGCAGGCAAGGACTCAATTGTAAAAAAAAAAAAAGTGGGGAAGCTTGTTGCCTGGACAGTAGACGACATAACCTAAGCTCTTTGGACAATGGGCTTCATGGCTGCCTTAGAAATGCAATTTCAATCACTAATTTTTTTGCGAGATATCCTTAAGGGCATCTCTTGCTCCGGCCTTGTGACCACAGCAGTGGTGACCCCACCACGCACCTTACCAACAACATGACTGGGAAAGCTCTTGTGAGGGGCTTGAAAAATTCTGTCCTTATCTGCAGACACTCCTGGGGGTTTTCAGAAGGCCCAACGAACCGATGAAAGTTCACTCTGTCCCGAAGCAACACAAACGTTGTTTGGTTTCTCCTGTTATCCTGCCATCAAATGGAAAACAAGTTAAGCAACATTTCCCCTAGGAAAACTCAAATCATGAAATACTGGCCAGTGCTGCCTCCAGGAAGCAGCAGTGACATCCTTACCCAGCCACCTGCCTCCCCAAACTGCACGGTCACGGGGCTTGTCAGCCGCGGTCTCCTGATGGGTCTCCTGCTGGAGCAGTCATACAGGGACAAGGAGACAGCTCCGCCAACCTGGGGACACAGAGCCCAGAGCAGGTGACAGCTGGGCAGGCGGAGGTGATGGAAGCAGGACCCAAAGCCCAGGGGTGTGCTGCCACAGTCACATCATATCAGGGAGCTAACAGCAGGGGCTGACACAAAATACAGCCAGTTCTTCTGGTTTGAATGGCAGGATCTGCAGGGTGGGGGAGGCTGTAATGCCTCATATTTTTACTTTTTCTTAAATTAGTAATTTTTAAAGAGTTGAAAGTAATTTCAATGCTTATTTTTTAAAAAACACCCAAAAATAAATAGTTGCTGCTTATAGACAGGAAGGTACAGAAATGCATAGCTGGAGAAGAGAAGCATAGTTGGCCTGCAATACTGTAGCCCAGGGAAATCCTTTGTGGGAGAGTCACATTTGAAACCTTTTCTATGCATTGGGCATATACTGGGCACACAATTCATGGCCCGTGGTTTTTGAAAAATATCCTCTGGGGTCACTAAATTTCCTGGTTGATATAACTTCCTTGGCTATCTAGATTTATCATAGCTCATTATGGCCTGGGAACTATATCCCTCTGTTGAACATTTATGCACATTTCTATTTGGGTTATCATGATGTTGTTTTGAATAAATAAATGAAACAAAGCATTTTGCTTTGAAAAAATCTTCTCGTTCCCTCAGTGCAGATTCCTTCGAGTGTGACGATGGTGGCCCAGGTCTCATGGCTTCCGGGGCCGGTGAGCAAGTGCTGCTCAGACAGCTCACACCATAGACACCGGCTCACCACCCCTGAAGGAAGTCTCTTTACAAAACTGCGTCTTTGTAAGTAAAAAAAAAAATCATTTTAATTTCTGTTTCTTTATGGTTCATTGGTCTTAATTTTTCATCCATGGCATTTTTATATGCTGATCAGCCATTTCTATTACCCTAAAAAATACAGGTGTCTGCTTTATAAGATGAGCTCTCTCAGCAAAATAAAGCCGTGCATCATTGATTTGCATTCTTTCATTAGACATGTATTGGGTGCTCAGGTGAGCCAGGCCCTTGAGCCATGCCCGGGGTACAGAAAATACAGAGAACACTGGCTCACTGCCCTCCAGCGACCTGCGTCCCCGGGATCACCCATGGAGGAGGTGAAATGGGGTTCATGGAGTCGCCACATGCTGGCACCAGCCTCCTGACTTCCTCACTCTCACATCACCTGGACTTGGGTCCCCTCTGCTGCCCAGGTGCAGCAGCCCCTGTTGCTGGTTCAGCCAGGTTGCACCTGTCAGATGAGTGTGGAGGGGGCGAGGTCAGTCCCAGCAGGTCTTCAGCAGTCCCTTCTCGAGGTTCACTGAGTTCAACTCTTCACTTGATTATAGAAACCAGTGAACCCAAAGCTGCTGACCAACGTGCCTAGCCCAGTCATTGTGCCACACACTCCAGCCTACTCAGGGCATGGTCTCATGGACAATGGTGTGGATGTGGGCCCAGTCACCCCAATACCAGGAATACCTTTCTGCTAAGAGTTTCTTCCGAGAAAAGTGGACAGCAGCACGTTTTAACTGGCCCCTCTCTTGTAAGTGAACAGGTGCAAATGTGCCACCTGGTCCCTCTCTTCATCACCGAGTATGGTTACAGAGCTTTCAGGAGGTCACTAGGAGGCACTGGTCATCTGCTGCACCATACCTGGCCAGGAGCTGGTGCCCCTGCGTATGGGTTCTTCTTAAAGAACACGAGCTGGCTAATGTAGCACGGGTGCTGTCCTTCCATCCCAGCAGGACTCTGCCTGGCCAGGTCTCCAGGTAAATGCACCTGGACTGAGCCCAGGCTCTGCACAGAGCCCTGAAGGCCATGGTGAAGGAGTGTGCTGAACTCCATGTGCCCGGCGCTCACGTGGAGCTGAGGCCCGCTGTTTGAAGGGAGGCAGCCCTGAAACAGAACAGGCATCAAATGTTCACCATGTAAAGGAGGAAGCTGTCTCGAATCCAGAACCAGGGGAGAGGTGGAGAATAACTGAAAAGGAGGCCCATCTTGGGGTAGTTCAGATTCATTTGCCTGAGCAAAGATTCTGATACAAGGAATTGAATGTCAGCTAACAGCAAGACACAGTGTTCTGACACATTTTTTTGGTGACATTTTTATTCCTTTTGTGGCAACTGCAATGTTTCTTTGGGTTTCTTAGCCCATCTAAGAGGTACTTTAACACCATGATTATTTTACTACCATGTGATCTTGACAGTGAACTTGAGCGCAGTGCTTTAGGGCTTACAGGACAGGGGTCAGATGTGTTTCTAAATATGTTAACTGCTAATCATGGTTGCTATTACTAGATTCAGATAAAGCTTTTCTTTATTTTCTAATTGCCCAGTTAGAGTTAAACTGGTAGATCTGGCAGGATGGAGGACAAACGCATACGCGAGGAGAGACAGATGATTATCCATCAATTTACCACTTCTTCAGAGCACTGGTCATTTCCTAAGGCAAAGAAACCAATTAATTCCCAAAACAATTTCCCAGTTACTGCAATAAACTTGGTTGTTTTTATTTTAGCAATTGTGTATCATCAGGGCTGCTTTTTAAATTAATGCACATTAAAAATCACCTACATTATTTCTTCCTGCCTCAGAAATCAGAAGGTGAGCTGAGAAATGATGCTTCTAAGTCCAGCACCTTCCCAAACACCCCAAATGGAAATCTATGGAAGCATGAAAGGATGAAACAGAAGCAGAGTTTAATTGGAAATATCATATCCATGAAAAGGAGTAATGGAGTAATTTTGTTTAAAATTCAAAACCAAAATGTTGAAATCCTAAATCACCACCCAGAATAACAAAATAGTACTTCAGGAACCAATGATACTTGTGGGCTCTAGGAACAATTGCAAACATGATTAGAGGGCAGAGGGGAGTGGCTGCATTGCTCTCAAGAAAGGAAAAGCATGACTCACTAACAGTAGATCCGAGATGACCTTAATCCCCTCTTCCCATATGTAGTCCGCATTCTTGGATTTTCTGTGCTCAGAGACTTCCAAGACCCCGGATACGAGAAGGATGAGCTGCAGCATCTGCTCTCTGTCCACCACAGGCCTCTCCGGAAATGTGCTCGGAGCAAGCAGTGCCCGGGCAAGTTTGAGGATGAAAGCCGAGCTCAGGAAGCTTAGCTATGTGGAGAGGAAAGGTGTAAATGAAATGCTCCTGTGACATACACACTCTGCCTCTTTCATTATTGAGAGCACAGGATTCAAGTCCAGGTGTGGTCCTAGCAGGTTACTGGCCAAGTTCGTAAGTGACAATTCCCTCTCGGATCTTCAGTTTCTGACCCATAAAATGACTGAAGAACAACTGCTGTCTATCGGCACTTTATGCTAAGACTCTGCATGGCTTGAACCCCAGCAACCAACTGCTTCACAAATCCTCTCCCATGCCGGCCCACTACCTTCTGCAGGCCCTCACCCACTGCCCCAGACATCCCATTCCAGGCCATGCAGACTGACTTCCTGCTCCCCAACCACTGAGGCCCTCACCTGATGGTGCACAACCCATTTTCAAACATGCACTGAAGTGGAGAGAATGGTGCATTGGTATAATACACCCATCCCCCAGTGGTAACAACTGTCATTCACTGGAAATAGGTTTTCCCCCATTCACCTTCTAAAAGATATTTAAAAGCAAATCTCAGGTATTACTTGTATCCATGAGCACTTTAGGACATACAGCTGACAGATAAGAACTCTTTCTAAGCACATGCTCACAATGCCATTATCATATCTAACAAAATTAGTAAGGATTCTTTCCTTCCATGTTTTAAAAACCAATCTCAAATGCCCAGCAAACAAAACCCACTGAACCAGGGGAGGGCTTCTGCAGATTTCTAAGACTCATTTACAATTTACATATTAGCACATTTACAGAGTGTGTCTATTCCCACTTCCCTGCAGTAAGGGAGCTCGTAGGAGTGCTGGGGTCCAGCCAGCAGTGGGGAGCAGCCAGTGGTAACCAAGGTGACAAATCCTGAAGCTCACATGGGAGGGGACTGCCACCGGTGGCCACAGGGCCTGTGCAGCTGCAGGGGTGAGATGGCTTCTGAGCACAGATGGGGTGAGCCCTCGCCAGGAGTGGGGATGCTCTGCTATGGGGACAGAAGCCAACTGCAGTGAACAAGAGATTCACAGGGTCTCCTGTCCCCTCCCAGAGAGCATGCATGGAGGAGGCTGGCAAACAGGAGTAGCTGGAGCTGGGAATTTGAGGAGAAAAGAAGAGGCAAGATGGGAGACCCAATACCATGGATGCTCTATAGAGCCACCCCCCTGCAGAAGAGCTTATGCCTGGATTTGCTTCCAATTGTTTGTACTGTGGGTTTTCAAATTTCCATATTGGAACAAAGTTCCTCACCAGGGATTTGGGATGTGTGTTGCTACTGAAATGAATGCTTAGGCAAGTCCTGTTGCTAACTTGGGTGTCACAGCTCTGCATAGGACCTGCTTCAGGGATTGATCAAAGTCCTTGTTATTATACAAAATAGGAAAATGCACCACAGAGCAGCAGGCTCACCTTATTAGGGAAGTGTAGGAGGTCCCTCAGCAGGTGAACAGAATCAGTCACTTCTTCCTGACCAGGAGAAGCAAGAAAACCAAGAAAAAGGGGAAAAAAGGATGGAAAAAGAGGGTTAGCTTGTCTGCTTTAAGCCATATAATTCAGTTTGCAGATACAAAAATATTCTTTAGGGAAAGCATTAGCTTGGCCCCAAGTTCTCCCTACTAGGCAGCACCTCTCCTCCTGGCTGGCCAGCCTCCCACCCCCCACCAGGAAAGTAGGAGGGAAGAAGAGACTGGAGGAGAGATGAGTGCAACTGTGGGAAAAGGTAAGAGAGAATGAAGGAGGAAGAAACATTATTAGATCAAGTGGAAGTGCCAAAACCACAGTAGTGAGGTGTGTTCCATGATGTAAATGTTCTCTAGTGGCAAGGATAGGGCTGGTGATGCAGAAATGCTGTGAGCAGGAACAGTGACATTTGAATACATGGTCGTTTCCTTAGTGGTTACACATAATCACATACTTAAGTCTGGTGTATCGTCGTTAACAAGATATCACCGGATTGGATTTACACAGTTTTTCCTTGCAAAGATGTGAGCAGAATTATCTGTAGTGATGACTGACTTCCAAGGTCACTCATATAAAGCAGCAGCATTTCTTTGTGAAAGGCATGATGAGCAGGTAAGAAAGGCCATAGCCATGCACCAGAGCCATGCTGCCTGGCCCCTGGGGCTCATTTCTTGATTGTTGTTTCATAAGCATGAGCACTTGCTGGGAGCCAGCCAGTCACAGTCCCACTACATCGTGATTTACAGGTTTACTGACACTGAACTCGCCCTGCTCTGGGCTGTACCTGATCTGTGAAAGCTAATCTGCACACTGAAGAGATCAGTGCATCCTGTATTCGTGACCACTGGCCACATGAGGGACTTGTGTCCTCCTTGGCCCACCGACTCAGGACCCTGGTGACCATGGTGATATAGTTCCTGATTTCCATGTAGCTCCCCATCAGCTGGAGGGTAGATAGGTTCTTCAGGCTGGAATTATACCTGGAGGGAATAGAAGAGTTATCCCAATTGTTCCAACACACAGCCAAACTTCTCAGCCTACCAAGAGTGGAATGGTACTTGTTATAGAAACACTTCTTGGGGGCTGGCGGTCAGGGCAGGAGAATCACTCAAAAGGCAGTTGGTCTGTGCAAAAGAAACTAACAAGACACAGTGAGGCACAATGCCAAAACTCTGTAAAACCTCGTCCACAACCAATGTAAGCACAGGAAGCCAAGCAGAATGAGACAGAAACATCACGGCATGTGAGGGGACACAGAGCAAAGCTAGACCAAGAGAACAGTGTAGCTTCAGCTTCTGCAGGTACACAGGCATCCCAACAAGCCTAGTTGGTAGTTAGCACCCAGACTCACCACAGAGTTGACACTTACACTGCACTTGGATGATACACCATTATCATTGATTATACACCATGACCAAGTGGGGTTTATCTGGAATATATGAGTGATTAAGTATGAAAATAAGTTAGTGTAATACACCATATTAAGAAGCTGAAGGATACAACCTACATGATCATCTCAATAGATGTAGAAATGTATTGACAAAGTCCAGCACCCTTTCATGATAAAAACACCTCAAATCTAGGAATACAAAGAAGCTTCTTCAACCTAATAGAAGACATCTATGGAGAACCTACAACTAACATTACACCAAGTGGTGGAAGACTGAATGGTTTCTAGCCTGGGTTGATAGCAAGACAAGGATTTCCACACCTGTCACTGCTGTTCAGCCTTGAACTGAAGGTTCTTTCCAGGGCAATTAAGCAAGAAAAAGACACAAAAGTTACTCAGATAGGAAAGGAAGAAGTAAAACTCTTTGTGTTCACAGATGCCATGATCTTATACATTGAAAAATCCTGAGGATTACACTAAAAACCTATTAAAAGTAATAAATGAGTTTAGAAAGGTTACATGATACAAGATTAATATATAAAAATTAAATTGTATGTCTATACACTAGCAATAAAAATTCCAAACACGAAATAATAAAAATAATTCCATTTACAATAGCATTAAAAAGAATAAAATACTTACAGTTAAATTTAATAAATTTGCTGAAAGAAATTAAAATCTAAATAAATGAAAAACTTTGGTCATGGATTGGAAGACTTCATATTGCCAAGATGGCAATATTCTCAAAGTGATTTACAGATTTAAACCTATCAAAATCCTAGGTGGCTTTCTTTTGCAGAAATCAGTAAAATAAAAACAGGAGAACCAGAACAACCAAAACAATATTGCAGAAGAACAAAGCTACTGGATCCATGCTTCCTAATTTCAAAATTTACTATGAAACTACAGTAGTTAAGACTTTGATACTGGTATGAAGATAGACATATAGATTAGTGGAACAGAGTTGAGACTCTAGAAATAAACACTAACATTTATGGGCAACTGATTTTTGACAAAGGGGCTAAAATAATTCAATGGGGTAAAAAATCTTTTCAACATTTAGTGCTGGGACAACTGGACATCTACATTCAAAATAATGAACCTGCACCCCTACTTCACACAACACACAAAAATCAATTCAAAATGGGTCATAGAACTCAGCGCAAGAGCTAAAACTGTACATCTCTTAGGAAAAAACACAGAAATAAATATTTATGATCTTGGCTTAGGTGATATTTTCTTAGATACACCAAAACCATGAGCAATAAAAGAGAAGATTAATATGTTGGGCTTCATCAAAATTAAAATCTTTTGTGCTTCGAAGGACACCACACGAATGAGAAAACATAACCACAGATTGGGAGGAAATATTTGCAAATCATGTATCTGAGAAGGGACATGTGTCCAGAACATATAAAGAACTCTCACAGCTTAATCATAAAAAGACAAATAACCTGATTTAGAAACAATATGAATAAACACTTCTCCAGGCAAATGTCTTAAGCACATTGGAAGATGTTCATCATCATTTGTCACTGGGGAAATGAAAATCAGAACCCCAGTGAGACACCACCTTACAGGCCCTGGGATTGCTAGAGTGAAAAAGACATAATAATAACTGGTGATTATCTGCGGAAGATGTGAGAAACTGGAGCCACTGGAAAACCATCAGCCACTTTGGGAAACAGTCTGTCAGTTCCTCAAAATGCTAAGCATAGAATTACCACATAACCCAGCAATTTCACTCCTAGGTACCTACCGAAGGAAAGTGAAAATATACAGTGTTGATGGACAATGACTGCAATGGGCTGTATGTGGGGAGACTTGATAATATGGGTGAATGTAATAACCACAATGTTGCTTATGTGAAACCTTTATGAGATTGTATATCAGTGATACCCTAATAAAAAAAAACCTATAATCAAAGACCTGAATGTAGTCATGAAACCATAAAAGTCTTAGAAGACAACATAGGCAAAAATCTCCTGAATATAAACACGAGCAACTTTTTCCTGAACACATCTCCTCGAGCAAGGGCAACAAAAGCAAAAATGAACACATGGGACTACATCAAACTAAAAAGCTTCTGTATGGCAAAGGACATCATCAACAGAACAAAAAGGCATCCTACAGTATGGGAGAATATATTTGTAAATGACATATCCGACAAGGTGTTAAGATCCAAAATATATAAATAACTCACATGCCTCAACAACCAAAAAGCAAGTAATCTGATTAAAAAATGGGTGGAGGATATGAACAGACAATTCTCCAAAGAAGAAATTCAGATGGCCAACAAGCACATGAAAAGATGCTCCACATCACTAATTATCAGGGAAATGCAAATTAAAACCACAATGAGATATCACCTCACACCAGTTAGGATGGCCAATATCAAAAAGACTAAGAACAACAAATGCTGGTGAGGATGTGGAGAAAGGGGAACCCTCCTACACTGCTGGTGGGAATGTAAGCAGTTCAACCATTGTGGAAAGCACTATGGAGGTTCCTCAAAAAACTAAAAATAGAAATACCATTTGACCCAGGAATTCCACTCCTAGGAATTTACCCAAAGAATATAATTTCTCAGATTCAAAAAGACATATGCACCCCTATGTTTACTGCAGTACTATTTACAATAGCCAAGATATGGAAGCCACCTAAGTGTCCATCAGTAGATGAATGGATAAAGAAGAGGTGGTACATATACACAATGGAATACTATTCAGCCATAAGAAAGAAACAAATCCTACCATTTGCAACAACATGGATGGAGCTGGAGGATATTATGCTCAGTGAAATAAGCCAGGTGGAGAAAGACAAGTACCAAATGATTTCCCTCATTTGTGGAGTATAACAATGAAGCAAAATTGAAGGAACAAAACAGCAACAGACTCACAGACTCCAAGAAGGGACTAGTGGTTACCAAAGGTGAGGGGTGGGGGAAGGCGGGTGGGGAAGGAGGGAGAAGGGGACTGAGGGGTATTATGATTAGAACACTTGGTGTGGGGGGGATCATGGGGAAGACAGTGTAGCACAGAGAAGGCAAATAGTGACTCTGTGGCATCTTACTCTACTATTGGGCAATGACTGCAATGGGGTATGGGGGGACACGATAACATGGGTGAATGTAGTAACCACATTCAGTTTTTTCATATGAAACCTTCATAAGAGTGTATATCAATAATACCTTCATAAATAAATAAATACATAAATAACCCCCCCAAAAAAACTATAAAAAAAGGAAAATGAAAACATCTGTCCACACTTATGTTCATAATAGTGTTATTTATAATTGCCAGACATGAAAACACATTAAATGTCAACCAACTGATGAAAGAGGAACAAAGTGTGGCATGACATCCATGAGATAAAATTACCTGGCCATAAAGGGATCACTCCTACAGTTATAACAATACTGTAATGTGGATGAACCTCAAAACCATTACACTGAGGGAAATGAGCCAGTCACAAAAGACCACATCAGGTATCATCCCATTTGATGGGATGGTGGGCAAGTCTGTGGCCAGGAAGCAGGTGAGTGGTGGGCTAGGGCCAGTGGGAGGAAGATGGGTGCTGGAGTAAGGAAGTGCCTGCTCCCGAGTACAAAGTTTTTGGGAAATAGTGTTAATGTTCTACAACTAGATTAATGATTATGGTTGCACAAACTTGTAAGTGTACTAAGAGCCAAGGGATTGTTCACTTTAAATGGTGAACTGTATGACATATAAGTGACATCTCAGTAAAACTGCTTAAATGACAGAAGAAAGTGCTTTACAGTCTCTGAACCTTGTGCACAAATGCCATGCATGGTTGAGCTAGGATAGTGATGGCAGAGCCTTGGCTATTTCTTTTGCCCCTCTCACTCCCCCAAGAAGGAGAGTTCCCAGGAGCCATTGTTCACTCTACCTTATTGCTGACCTGGTCCCGCTCCCGAGGAAGCACAGACCTGCCCTGAGGGTCTCTGTGGGTGTTACTCACACATCCTCGCCTGGGCAGTGATTCCCATGGAAACGGGGCAGCACGGTCACAGCCACAGCACATGGCTGCATCTGGGAGCCCTCGCCATCTGTGATCTCAGTGGACACCAGGACTGGAGGGGGAAAAGGGCAGACGGTCAGCCTAGACCACGGCTGCAGAGATGCTTCTTCACATGCTGAGATCAACTGAGGGACAGGAGGTGGGCTCCATCCAAGCCCAGAGGAGATGAAATTGTAAACTAGGCTCCCTCTGTGAGGGCTTATACTGTGGAAGCCAACCACATGACAAGCAGGCTCTGTTGGGCAGACCCATGTGCCCAGATTGGTGATGGGAGCCAGACTTGCAGCTCTCCCCCTTGGCTGACCCAGCATCCAACACAGACTCTGCACAGCAGGGTGGGGTATGCCAGAGGGACAGGGACGTGCAGAAGTGATGCTGTGCACCAGAGGAGCCTGGGAATGGCTCACTCCCAGCTCTCAGGCATTCATTCACCTGACCACCCCCAGGGGAAAGGACCCGCCCTGCCTCAAGCTCCTCCCTGCCTGCTCTAGGGTAGCCGCTAGAAAGGTGGTGAGTGCTGGACCACAGCTAGAACCAGGGCAGTGGAGGCCCAGAGAATGAAACACAGACTCCACAATGGAGCACGGGGGTAGGGGTGGTATTTTCAGTACAGAAATGTGGCAGGTCTAGAGAAAGGCAGAGAATTCTCACTGCAGAGGGTCTGCATGACGACAAAGGGGCATGGCAGGATGTGGCTTTGTGGACTCATGATCTCCCTACGACAGGGCCCAGGGCTGGGGTGGGGGACCCACACGTGACCCTGATCACGAAGGGCTGAGGGTCCAGTCATGTGAACCACATAGAAAAGTAGAGCACAGATGCACCAGGAGTCCTTGTAAAAACACTCTCAACCTGAAACACAAGGCCAAGGATCTAGGACTTAATTTTGAAGGCCAGTAGTTCCCAAGATGTGGTCCCTGGACATGGCCACCCAGTCACCTATTCAGGCCGATTCTGGACTCCTCCTCCTCCCCAGGATTCTGAGCCAGTAGCTGTTGGGCGGGTCCCCTTCTGGCTGCAGGAAAGCTGCCGTCTATCAAGCACCTGGGGGAGTCCGCTGCAGACAGCACTGGCCCTCTGAACCTATTCTGCTCAGGTTTACACTCACAAATCTTGAGTCCAGCTGTTTGCAGAAAGGTTCACACTGATGTTGAAAATTACAAGTCATTGTGGACGCACTGGGAATGGTCTGAGTGATGCCACTCACCCTGACACTGCTCTGTGACCATGGCCTAGAATTTGGATCTATGCATTTATGTTAAGAAATCCTTCCCATGTTGAGCTGAGGCCCTAGAGTCCTGGTGCTTGGACATCTGTCCAGCTGTGTGGCCTGCAGGTCCCTGGTGGCCCAGGTCCCCTGTGCTCCTGCAGGCAGCAGTCTGATGACAGGCACTGGCAGGTCTGGACAGAAGTGACTGTCACTTAGGGGTGACGCCCTGTCCATTTTGGCCCCTCACCTATATGACCACTCTGACCCAGCTCTCAAGACAGGGCTTCATGTCCATCTGCAGGACGTGGGGAAGCCTGGGGTGAGCACCATTTTGAGGAAAACTTCCAGAGGACAGAGGCTGGGTGGAATTTCAGTCTTGAAGAATTTATGAGTCAGGCTAGTGGAAACCACTTTCATGTGTCCCTGCAATGTGTGCCATGCTGGCCTGACACAAAACACATGGGCCTGCTGAATGAGTACGGAGTGACTTGTTCAGAACACTTTAGCTCAGCATCACTGACTGCACCCCAAAGAGGGTGCAAGTGTTTCTGGGGGGTGTCAGCAGGGTTTCCTGAAGAGACAGCATTTTAGCCGGGCTTACAGGAGAGGAGAGGCTTAAGTAAATTGGTGGCTGAGCTAGTTCAGACTTTGGGTTGAAATAATCTCACCCACCCAAATCAAAGAAACATCTAGATCAGTGACTCTCACCCTCACCTGAACATCAGAATCATCTGGAAGCTTAAAAACGCCCTCACCCCCAAAGGCTCACCGAGGTGGTTGTGTTCTGTAGATTGAGACCCTTTCCTAAGGGCTGTGTCTAGACAGCTCAGCTGGAGAGTGCAGGGGTTGGTGCAGAGCCTAGCGCACCACAGGCATGGGGTAGATGGGAAGTCTGTCCACACCAGGGCTCTTTTGTTCTGACACCAACATATCCTGACTCAACACCCCTTTGCCCCCACATTTTCTTCTTGGCGGGAGCACGTGATTTGGTTTCGTCTAGGACAAACACCAGATTCACCAGATGCCATGTATCTCATTACTAAATAAGGGACAGCTTGGTCTCAGATATTTAATACATATACACAAAATGTTCTTTGACATTGTATAATTTATATTATATTTCAGTTATGTAATTTAAGATACAAAAGATTATTTATATTACTAATGCCCTTTCTGCACCGAAAAGTAGGTAATCAATCTTAACTAAAAAGCATTAAACATGTTGAGATGAATAATTAAAAATTTACTTTCTGAATACATAGTTTGAACAATTTTCAGTTTTGGGAATCCAGGGGAAAAGGTCTAGCACCACAGGTAAGCATAGCCAGCAACCCAAATCCATGCCAGGACTTACCTTTATAATTGTCCAGGGGCTCTCCAGCTGGCAGCATAAAGTAATACTGGGTGTCTCTCCCATGGTACAAAGTGTGTTTGGAAAGGTTTCCTATCTGGTAACTAAATTCATAATGGAAGTCCTATGATCCATTTTATAGAGAGCAAAAAATAGTACAGATCAACAATTATATACCAGTAAATATCACCACCTGCATCCTTCCCTCTACCTGAGGGTGTTGTTTACACCTGAGAGCATGGGGCATGGACTATGGGGTATGGCTACATGTCCCCATATGGGCATGCATGCAGGATGACTCACCTCTAGGGCCCCCTTTCCAAACACCCCAAAGGGCCCCACACCTACGGCTGTCTGTCACTCAGGGTCCTGTGCTCTCCTGGCCTTGGGACATCAGGAGCACAGACTGTTTGGGCCTCTCCAGGGTGATGGGGATGCAGCTGACCTCCAGTGCATACTGGGGGACACACAGACAGGAGCAAGGACAGGCGCTCAGTGTCAGAGCAGGGCATCTGAGCTGGGTCTTGGGTAAGGACTAGAAACTGGCCCTCTCAGGAGGCACATGGGTAATTTCTGAGAAGGAGCAGCTGGCAGGAGGGGCACAAAAGGTCAGCATCTACACTGGCAGACAGAGGAAAATCCCCTGACACTCTGGCCTCCCAACCAGGATTCAGCTGTGCACCCATCACCCAGAGAGCTGGCCACAAGCCCCAAGCTGCTGCCTTCAGTCCTTGAGGTCAACCATACCGGTCTCCCTGATGTGCAGAAGACACTGAACACAGTGTGTGCCTCCAGGCCGTGTTGGGGCTGCACCTGGCAGGCCACGTCCTGTGGGGCTCCATTGAGTGTCAGGTAGAGCTGAGCTTTCCCGAGGAAGCTGTGCTTCAAAGCTACAGAGAGGATGACATGGAGACTAAACCCACGCTGGAGACTACACACCCACACGACTGGGCTTCTACAGCACAAAGCTACGTGGTTGTCAAGGGAGTCCCCAGACAAGCAGCATAAGCGCCCCTGGGAACTTGCTAGGAATTCAGATTCTTGGGCCTCACCCCAGACATGAGGGATCAGAAAGAGGAGGCTGAGACCCATCCCCCATCTTCCAGGGGCTGCTGACTGTGGGGCACCCATTAATACAACACGTATTTCCTGAGCACTTGCTATGCAGGGCAGCCTCACTCTCGGCCCTGGGAGACCCACATGGACGAAAGAGGCCAACTCCCTACCAGGGAGTCAGACGACCACCCTGACAGAAATCAGAATCTAGGCTAGATGACACTAACAGATGCATCGCTCCTGCTAATCAAATCCTCTCCAGTCTCCTGGGTTCCCATAAAGCCTCATCCATGAACGCCTGTAAATACAGCTTTGAATTATAGCATGGATACAATTTTATATTTTGTTTTCATTAACTGAATCAGTATCAGAAATATTTTCCTTGTTGCCATCTAGTGTTCAAAAGCACGGCTGTATGTAGATGAGCTCTGACACGCATAACTATTATTCCCCAACTACTAGACATTTTCCATTTTTGCTATTGTCAACAATGGAAAGATTATTCTTAACATAAAAGGATTTTTTATTTCTGATGTCTTTTTCCTGAGATAATTACAGGAGTAAGATTTCCATGTTTAAATGGATGAAATACTGATGTTGAGGATGCTCCTGGGCATGGTACTGGCAGGTGCCACAGCTGCGTGCACATGCTGTGCTATGGCTATTCACATGATCTTAGCCAACAGCCAGGCTCCCGGGAGACAGACCCTGTCACAGCAGGGAAATCAAATAGGAAGGGGTGCCACTTTTGCAGAGCTGACCAGGTAAGTCCCCACGCTCTTAGGGTGAGTCGTACTGGACTGGCCCAGGGCCTTGGAGACAGAATGGGTACCCCGCAGCCACTGCAGGGGAGCACGGGCACCCTGGGGGCCAGCTGTAAGCAGTAGGGCGCTGCTGTCTTGAGGGTGGGGCTGCACCAGACTTCTTCCAGCAGCTGAGTCTCCTCTGCCCAGCAGGAGTGTGGCCCATCTGTGCAAATGGCCTCTACCCTCAAATTTCAGAGCAAAAGAGAAGGCTAACCACAGATTTGCTTTGCACTGTTTGAGGAAACAAAAGCAAATGTGGTCTCTCTTGTGCCAAAAACAGGGACCCAGAGCTCAGTTTCCAGGTGCATAGTGGAGGGCAGGAGGATGCGTGCAAAGATAACAGAAACAGTGAGGGTCAGAGGGATCCTGGGGACCTTGCTGAGTCCCACCACTGGGTTTTCAGAAGGAAGGTAACCTGTGTTTCCCACTTGGTGACATGGAGTCAACATGAAATGCAAAACTGGAAATGTGTGCCGGGTTTCAGTCAGTGCACAGTGTGGACCCTGAACCAGAGCCAACTGCAGATACAAACTGGTGAATCCTCTGTACTTGTCTGTGGAACTGAAAACCTCTAAAAGGGGGCAAAATATCTAAAATTACCCAAAAGGAAGCTGTCAGACTGAGTCATGGAACTGTCAAAGGGAACGTGGAGCCATGCACAGGGTTACCATGTGGTGAATTTAAATCAACACCGACTCCACAAAACAATAGAACACATTGTGGAGTTTTAAATATCTGTAGAAATGATTGACCAATTTGCAGGGAAGGAATCAACTCAAGCAGTTGTCTAGGACAAATGAAATACACGTGTGATTTTTTAAAAAACGGGAACTGTTTCCACCTTCACCTGCCCGATCCATAGGGTCAGGAACACATGAGGAAGTAACCAGGAGCAGAGCAGTGACAGGGAAAGGAGACAGGTAGAGCACTCTGCAACCCAAGCCCGCAGGAGGCAGACATGACTGCAGTTCCAGGAGGAATCCAAATGAAGGCAGGCCCAGACCACCCTACACCAGGTCCAGCCACCAGACATACCTATAGAGGTTTGCAGGACGTATGTCTCTCCAGGGCTGAGTGAGTAGGGCTTTATTGTCACAGTTTGTCCTGTGATACCTATGGAAGAGGGGGACCATGGGAGCAGCCATCAGAGCTCCCAGAGGGTAAGAAGCCAGTGATCCCTTGGGAAGCGGTTAACCACGCCTGTCCTCATGGAAGTGCCATTGGTTTGCGTCACCCGCCCTCACAGAGCTCAGGGCTCAGGTGCAGGCCTCCCCAGCCAGCAGAGTGACAGTAAGCAGGGACCAATGATCCAGACATCACCCTTGGTTCCTGGGCAATGAGAGCACTGCTAAGAACTTACTTTATGCAGTTATAATTGGGTTCAGTGCATAAAAGACTTGGCTCTTATAAACTGATCCACAGAGTATGATTTAGGCTTTTCAAAGCAATTTTTAAATCTTTGTGGGGTTGTGAACAACTTCCTAAATCTGGGTGTGGCTGGTGACCATGGGTGACTAGGTCGCTTCCTCAGCCAGTGGGGGCAGACCCTGACAACAGGAGAGCCCCCAAATGCAGGCTGATGATCTGAACAGAGACAGTTTAACCTCATGGTTTTAGAACTGCCTTTTCTGAAAAACTTTGGGGAAGGGGAGCAGGCAATGAACTAACCATATGTGAGACCCAGAGCTCTGCGAGGTGACAATCATGTCACCACGACAGGCGGTGAGCCACCGCAAGCAGTGTCCATCACAAACTCAACCACTTATGGGAAACCAACACCAGGCCAGTCATGGGATGCTTAGTCCATGCTGGGAAAGGTGTGGTCAGATCTGCACAAAAAGGGCCCCAGCAGGGCCCTCCCTCGGGCAGCACAGGGTATTCCTGGCAGCCACAGAAGCGGATTCTACCAGGGGTGACAGGACCTCAGTCCACAGCCCACAGAGGAACAAGCACAGTAGAAAAGGTACCATGACCCCAAATACTTCTATGAAAAGGAGAAGGGGCAGAGAGGTTGAAGGGCTGCTGTCCAGACCCTCCCAAGACAGCTGTGCATCCTGCATGCCTACCTGAGGAGGTGTAGCTGCGGAAAACAGCTCGACTGACCAGGGACTTGGGCCAGTCAACCAGGAGGGTGGGCCTGGCCCCAACTGTAGGGAGGAAGGGGACCAGCAGGTTGTCCCCCTCTTGGAGGCTCTCATCAGCGTGCACACTTGGTCCCGATCCTGGAAGGTTGATGTTGGTCCCTAGGAAGACAAACCAAGCAGTGGGTGGTAAGGAAAACATTCATCATGACCTAACAGCCCTAGGTCTCAGAGTCAATGTCAGTAACTAATTTCACTACTGCGGGATCTCGTATCTAAATAACCTCCTCAGGACTAAATGTGTTTAAGAGCTGAACTTCATCATCCTGTGACTGGAGTGCAACTGCCCCCATTTACTTGACAAAGGTGTATCCTTGCCAGCCCAGCCCAGGTACTAGTCTAGGGACCGGAGATGCGGCAGAAACCCAGGGCCAGTATAGGCCCTGCAATCAGGAATCCTGGGTGAGCAAGTCAGAAAAACAAAGAGGACGCACAGCCGGAAGCACCCTCAGCCAGGGGAGGTTGGGAGCTGTGAGAAAAGACAGCAGATGTTGGGGGACATAGGGGCATCGGGAAGTGCCATGTTAGAGGCTGTGCTCAAGGCCCCTTCTGGGAGGGCTCAGAGCAGACTTGAAGGGGATCCTCAGGAATGATCTGAGATGGCTGGGGGGAGCGAGGGTCAGAAGACAGAAATGCGGTGGAGAAACTGCCCTCAGCTGTCACTGGAAGTGTGGTGGAGGCCATCCCAGGGGAGTGACAGTCTGGTGGGTGGTCCTGGAAGTCAGCAGCTGTGGTGCAGGCACATGGCTGCAGGCAGCAGGAATGGAGGCCGACAGCGAGGGTCCTCACAGTCCAGGTGCAGAGGCTGCTGGCCCCGCTCAGGGAAAGCTAACACGAGACTCCCAGCCAAGTGACTGAGCCAAGGCACAGTGAGGGAACCGGGAGGGCTGGGGGCCAGATGGGCTCAACTGCCAGGAAGGGGACCTCGTGAATGTGATGCTCTTTCATCACTCCATGGCTTTTACTGAACACCTGCGGTGAGTTCAAAAGGTGTGTAGGTGAACAGGAAGGGACACAGGTGGCCTGAGGACACAGGTGTAAACCTGCCATGGAAGCATCTTTGAGGAGCTCAGAGAAGGAGGGGCAGGCACGGGGGAGTCCAGCAGTCCCACAGCCACCTGCTTGAAACACAGGGACAGCTTAACGTGATGCTGGAGAGGGGCTTCCCGGGGAGGGCATCCGAAGCCCACTGGGGGTAGGGGGCTCTCCAAGACAGGAAAGACACCGAGGAGTTCTCGGCACATGGTGTCCTGGACCAAGACGTGAGGTGGGCAGTGGGCTGGGGCTCTTTTGGGTCGGAAGCACAAAGTACCCAAAGGGCAGAGGCCAGTGGGTAGAAATGGGGGCCTGGGTCAGATAGCATGAAGGAGGCAGAACGTCTCCCCTGACTGGGCGTTCCTGGTGATCAGCATCAGGGAGGGGCAGGGGGAGTCTCTCTGCTTCTGAGGAAGGCTTGGGGTGGACTGGCGCAGAGATGGACAGAGGCCAGGAAGGGCACAACCTGACTCACAGTCAGCTGGCGGTCTCCCCGTGGACGGTGCTGCCTCCTGGATATTGCTGTAATAGGTCTCCCAATCTATTTGAAGGGCAATATCACAATGCTTCTTTAAGGCCAGACTCCCCTACAGTGAATGGCCCCCCTCATGGATCACAAATGGGTCTATTTCTAGAGTCACCAAGCCACTTTGTGGATGAGGAAATCCCCCCCAGACAACGTGTCACTTAATCATTGCAACAGTGATGGGAGCAGGTGCCCTGGTCCCCAGAGGAGGTGCTTCCCAGCAGTGGGTGGCTTTCAGAGGACAGCTGGTAGGTGTGGGGCCAAGGCCTGGACTCTGCCACAAGCATGCTTCCAGATCTCTCAGAGCACACATGACGCTCTTTCCTCTTAGAAGGAGAGACAGGATATAAGAGTGTCCAGCTGCTGATGTCACATGTCTATCCCTGCCCCCTCCTTGTCCTCAAGTCTGAGGGACCCTCAGAGGTCCTCCTAGCTACAGGCTTAGGGCATGGTTTGTGGTGGAAAACCCAGATGGCATCACTGGGGAGGGATTAGGGGGACAGGTAGGGTCTGGGCCTGAACTTCCCCAGTGATGATGAATTTCTCTCAGTTTTTAGGCACAAAATGTTCTGTGCAACCTAACAGTCAATGATAAAATGAACCAATCAGCCGTTAGGGGAGGAGAGGGGAAGGGAGGCTGGTGGTTACAGATGCATGTTAGAGCCCAGACACTGCATGTGCACTCCAGTTTAGAGAGGGAAAAACTGGGACCCTGTGAACATTGCACACCTAGCCTGGGTATGAGACAGAGGCCATGCGAATGCCCCACTTACCAGAGGGGGCAGGGGACGATGGGCTCTGTGGGGGCCAACTTCTTCTGGGGGTGCTGGGCCCCAGGGACCCCCGGTCCCAGGGAGCCCACCCTGAGGCTGCAGCGTCCCCCGAGGTGGGAACCCAGGGCATGACCGAGGACCCCAGGGGGCGCGTCCCCACGGCTGAAAGTGCAGGTCGGCCCAGGGTCCTTGGCAACAGCTCCCACGAGGGCTGTGTGGTTGTTATGTAGGGATGTGCTCTGCTTGGCTCCATGGACTGTGGACTGGACTCCGATAGCTTCGAGATGGCCCCAAATCCCAACGAGCCCAGCAGCCCCACTGTTCTACAAAAGGGAACTTAGACAAACATATAACAGGACTAAAAATCTGGACCAAAAACCCATTCGGTTTAAAGAGATCTACAGATTACATAAGCATGCTCTGTTATAAGCAAATCTGATGTGTATTTGAAAACTACACTTACAAGGGAAGTGGCATGAGGTGGCAACCCCCCCACCCTGAGGCATGCAGACCAACAATGGAACGCAGGCACGTAGGAGCAGGATAATGGCTTGCCTGGCTCTTCCACCTGGGGTGGGCTCTCCCTTGGTGACTGTGTGGCCCTGTGAGGGCCTGCACACCCCCACACCCCCCAGCACAGGTTATTTTGAAAACAGTCTCAGACACAGAGCTTCAACTAACCCTCCCTCACCTGTCAGTGTCTAGTGCAATAGTAAAAATTGTTGGTATAATTTATAATAAAGGATCAGTAACAAAAGATTTCCAGGGTTGCAAAAACTGTCACCTGGATAAAGTAAGCTTTCACTTTCCACTGTGGCAGACAGAACAAGAGGCTTTCGTGGTGAGGCTGAGCTGCGTCAGGCCAGGAACCATCACTGGCTTTGCTGAGACTCAACCACTGGGTGGATTTGCTCTTCAAGCTCCTCTCTCACACGCAGCATCAGTTTCAATACAGAAAAATTCCATTTACCTAAAGAATGTGGGCATGTGCCCCTGCCAAGAGCAGTTGCCCTCTACATCTGTATGTTCCTTTAGCCACTGAGGCCAGCTGTACTCAGTGCTCTGTGTGTGGAGGCCTTGTATGGCCCCACTGAATGGGTGAAAAATAAATCAGTCTCTGTGGGCTTGGCACAAACTTCTTTTGTAGGAAGCAGCCATATCCAGGCCAGAAACAAAAGCGCCTCTCTCTGCTATCCAGAGCAATCTCTCCCATCACCAGCATGACCAGTGAGAACTCTGTCTCAAACCTGGCAGCCGTGGCACTGAAGAGCCGCATCCCATCACCCCACCTGTGAATGTGATGACCCATGGACTCACCCCCAGAACTGAGTCTTAGGGTCACAGCTGGAGGTGCTGTCATGAATGCCGGGTCCAGGCCCTCTGTCCTGGCTCCTCGGCTCCTCCCACAGTGGGCTGCCTGAGGATGAGCAAGGCCATATGGGACGCGGGCCCTCCTGACGTAGCTGCCACTGCCTCGGCGAGCATGGGGCACACCCTCCATACAGCAACGAGGTTGACAGGCAGCAGCGAGCATGTCACCATTTCTCTGATGTCACTACTTTCCCCATGGGTGCAGGGAGGGGGTGATGATTCCCCTGGGGCAGGTGCAGACTCCCAGGGGCAAACAAGCAGGTTCTGCAAATGTCAGCAATCTCAAAGTAACCCCGAGCTTTTCCTCCAGCAACAAAATAGAGCAATCAAGCACTTCTACCTTCTACACTGCTCTTTTCTGTTGCATTCACTACAAAGAGATCCCAGGAGTAAGAAAGATTCGACATCTCACGACAGCCTTCACACTCAGCTTGAAGAGAGAGCCCTTCGTTCCAGTTAACGAAGATGTCTTTAAAGTTGACCCAGGAGATGTGGACAAACCTGTAACATGCAAACCAGGTTTGAGGTGCCTTGGCCACATCCCTTTGTGTTAGGCATGTTTAAAGCACCCTGCTGGGCCTTAATTAGCGACTCAGAGTAGTGTCACAGCCCATACAACCAAGTCCACATGGTTACTGAGCCTGCACCAAGCTTGGCCCCATGACCTCATTTGACACCAGCCAGGTCCTAGGAGGCAAAGCACTGACCTTAGAGAGGGTGTGCGGCTTCTCTTGCCCCATGGCCCTGAGTCTGACTCCAGCCAAGCTCACCACACAGGAGCGGCCACCCCAAATTCTCTCCCAGCCTCGGAGCTACCGCACACCCCGCACATGAGGCCCTGCACTCATGTCCCTCAAGCTTGCATCCTCCTCACCCCTCCAGTCTCTTTTTCTGTTGCCCAAGCACATTGTGAAGAATAGGTGGTCTGGGATTGCTTGCTGCCTTAGGCCTGATTCAAGGGATTTCCTTCCTATGGGACTGGGGAGCCTTTAAAAGGTCAAGGTTGGGAGAGACTCTGAGCGGTGTGGTGCGGGCCTTTCCCACGTGACGTACCATGCCCTCGCACGACTGGGACAGCAGCCTCCATGCACAGCTTCAGACACCACAAAGGCCTGATGATAGAAGCGGCCCTGCCCGCCCAGACCTCCAAGGTGATGAGCAGAGCTGTTGTCCTGCTTGCCCCAGCCGGTTCCCTCTGTGACCCAGTCCCGACGAGGTTCAGTGTCTGGGGCCACCCTCCATGTTGTGGGGTTTTGGTTTGTGCTCAGCATTTCTTTGTAGCCTGGCAGTCTCCATGTCAGAGGGGGGCCCCTGCTGTGATGCCTTGAAGGCCCTGGGCAGAAGTTCTGAACTGCCTTTGCCTCCTCTGGCCTGGACCCTGAGCCCTGGAGCAGACCCTGCCCTGGGACAGCTGCCATGGCCCAGGGTGGGGAAGGGAGGCACCTCCCATTTGGAGCTGCTCATGTCAGTTAGTCCAGTAGTTCTTCCCAGAGGCCAGCCTGAGAGCAGGGTTCCTTGGACCTTCCCCAACCCCATTTCTCTTCAGCAGCCAGGGAAGCTGTGTGGCTAACCCCCCATCTCCAGCCTGCATGGTGAGGGATGCAGAGTGGTGATACCTGAGTGCATCAAGGTGGGTGGACAGGAACACCTGTGCCTCTGAAGAGTTCCGGCCACTGCTGGACACCATCAGCGTCATGAGAAACTGGTCATAACTGTTGCTGAGAGTGTCTGCTGCAAATGAGAGGGTGGGAGCCCCAGTGCCCAGGCTCTGTGGAAAGGGGGCAGTGAAGCAGGGGCTCCCGGGGGAGCTGGCTGCAGTACATTTCCAGTGGTACCTGTGGGAAAAGCATTGGAGGGCTACATGAACTTTCACTGGCTGGTCAGGTAACACAGTATCACTATCTGGGTTCTCAGGGGGCCTACAAGGAAGCATGTGGGTCAGGAAGGCAAGACGGTTCCCTTATTCTCTGCTGAGTGTAGGGTGGGAGCCATCATCAAGGCAAGCCAGCCCAACTGGCCCACTTGCTAAGGGCCCTGGAGGCCTGCACCCTGGTCGCTGAACTTCCCATGCTCCGTGAACCAGTCCTGGACACCCCTCCTTCCAGCCTGCCCTGCCCTGCCACCTCAACACCTCCACTCACCTCTGCACCCCCGAGCAGTGCCTAGCAACCTGCCTCTGATGCTGGCAGTTCCACAGGCCCACGGGAAGGCTGTATGCCGGGGAGTTGCCTGGTCTTGAGAACCAGTAGACTGGCCAGGGGATGAAGCCGCTCAGCCCCCACCTCAGGATCAGGATCCTCTCATGTGACAATCAGCACCACCCCCAGCCTTGAGCGGGCCTTACTCTAGGGGGATGCACACTGAGACAGACAGCTCCAGCCAGGTACACACTGGGACACTCATGCCCAGGTAGGGCTGGTACCGACCCCACTGCACTGAGCCCCATGCAGTGCTACCAAGCCCTTGAGGTGCTGTTGATCTTGATAAGTTCCATTTCCCTATCTGGACTGTAGGCAACTTGAACCCAGGCACCATGTCCTATAAGCCCTGTGTTGGTACATAGGCTGTGAGGCGGCGGCACTGATGTCCAGCTCACAGCCTTGCAGAGCCACTATCCTCCAGGGTTCAGTGGGGACATTCTTTGCTCCCTGAGAATGGATTCCACCCACTTCAGTAGGGACACACTGCCCTTTGTCTCGGGCCCCATACTGGGTTCTCAGGGGGCAAGTGCAGAGATGAACAAGATGCAGCTCTGACTACTGGGGAGGGGAGGTATGCAGTGGTGTGTATACTGTCCAAGGCATGTGTGTGTGAACTGCGGGTGGACAGGACGGGAAGCCCAAGAGAACCCCTCACCTCCATGGAAGCCCACACCTGGAATGCAGCCAGTGTGCTTGTAGCCACAAAGCAGAGAGAAAGCAGCTCTGCTTCTTGATGACCATCCGCTGAATGCCTACCATGCACAGACCCAGGGGAAGTGCCAAGCAAGAGCCCCTCCTCCAGAAGTGGGTGTTGGGGAATCACGGACTGCCAACCATGGTCTAAGGGAGCCATCATCTGAGCTGGAGGGAGAAGACTGCTGTGGGAAAAGTCAGGACAGGATTGCTGTCACTTTGGAAGGCCAGCGGGGCCTCTCTGGGAAGGTAGCATTTGAGCACAGCTCCCTCCCTGCCCACATGGAGGCAGTGGCACTGAGGGCATCCGGCGTCTGTGATGGGCTTGCAGGTCTGGGAAACACACAGGCCTCCCCTGAGAGAAAGGTGGCCTGGAAGGTGTGAGCTGTGTTTAAGGGACTCCATCCCCTGCTCCGTGGAGAGTGGGAGAAGGTCCAGGTGATGCGTACCATGAACAGACATCAAAGTTAGGCCCAGGATGGCGCTCCCACCAGGACAGAGCTGGTGGGCTTTCCTGACAGACAACAGGAAGTGGGAGAGAAAAGAAGGAACAGCTGCTGAGGATTTTGCCTGATGGCGGGAAGGGTCCTTTCACCAGAAGAGACGAGGGCTTAAGGGGCAAAGCAGGAGATGGCAATACTTGCCTGGAGTCACCCACCCATGGACAGGGCCCAGAGGACACATGACCTAGGAGATCTGAGCATGGACAGTGTCCATGGAGGATTTGTTCCAGGTTATGGGCACTGAATGGGGTCCAGAGGACACATGTTCCAGGTTATAGGAGCTGGACAGGGTCCAGAGGATGCATGTTCCAAGTTATGGGCACTGAACAGGGTCTGTGGAAGACACCTGTTCTGGGTTATGGGCATTGGCTGGGGTCCAGAGGCTGCATGTTCTGGATTACAGGCACTGGGTAGGGCCTCTGGGGGACGTGTGTTCTGGGTAACTACTGCATGGATGGTGTCCATGTCAGGACACCAGTGAAGCTGCCCAGTGGGGGAGGTGTGGATGGGAAAGAGGACCAAAGTCTGAGCCAGCAGCCTCCACCTACATGGACTCAGCTACTTGGAGATGTGTCCCAGTCTGATATCAAGCCTCCATGTATCAAATACATCATTCAAAGTAAGAATTTTAGTAAGAAAGTAACATGTGTGCTGCCAACTAAATATCTGTGCCCTGCAGAATTCATATGTTAAAAGCTAACCCCTGAGCTGGTGGTGTTAGGAGGTGGGCCTTTGGGAGGTGTTGAGGCCAAGAGGGTAGAGTCTCAAGATGGGATTAATATCCTTATAAGGTGGCCCACAGGGATCCCCTGGCCCTTCGGCCACATGAAGACACAGAGAAGATGCAGGCTACGAGCACGGCCTCAATGGACACTGAATCTGCTAGAGCCTTGATCTTGTCCTTCCAGCTTCCAGAACAGTGAGAAATAAATGTCTGTCCTTTATAAACCACCTGGTCTGTGGTAATTGTTATAGCAGCCTGAGCTAAGACAACGTGTAACCTCATATTCCAAAATATATCATGAATTCAAACTTAGGAAGCTACTCATGTTTTAATTCTACCCCTTCCTGAAATTCCCTTATATTTGGATCCTAAGTGAAACCTTAGTTCAACTAGTAAGAGTTAAGGTACGTAAAATCTTTTAAATGATGATGGAAGAATTTTAAATCCCTCTCCCAATGTTTTGGAGCCTGAGTGTGGAGCAAACAGAGGGAGAGGAGTAAGGCTGCGTTCCATAGGTGGGAGCATGGCCCCTTGCTGCTCACCTGAGAGTGGCCCTGGGATTGTCTGGGTCATAGGACTGGGACCCCGTGAGCACCACGGTGGATGAGGCACTTCTGGGGATGAACAGGTGTGTGCCCTCAGAGACCACGCTGATGGGGGCCCTGGCCCGCACCTCTATCCCAACACTGTAGGTGCTGTGCACGGCGCTTCCTTCCACATGGACCTGTAATGTGGACAACAGGTGTCACCAGGGCACTGGGGGCACGCACTGGGGCTGGATGCATCTTAAAGTAGAAGGAAGTGGTGAGTCTCCATGTGCATTGGCCAGTACCAGCGCCCAGCACTGCACAGGAAGATGTATCTGCCTGGCACCTCAACCAGGAACCTGTATCAATACAAAACCCTCTGTGCGCCCACTGGAGATGGAGGACTGGATTACGTGAGAGCACAGAAGTTTTTCTGAACAAATCTGTGTCAATACACAATACATACTAGGATGTCTGAGGCCTGAGAATGTAAAAACACTTTAAGAACCACTTTCCACACGTGTACATATTCCAGCTCTCAAACCTTCTCTGTACCCAGTAAACATCTCCATGGTCTTGGATTTCATTTAACTTACTTTCTTTAAGCTACCTTTTAACCTCCAAACACATTATCGCCTTGAAGAAATATAAATTAAATTTAAGGCAAATATTTTTAAACTCAGGAATAGTGGAACATTTTATAAACACGGCATTCAAAAGTGTTCTTTTAAAAGTTTGCTGCAATTCGAAAAAACCAGAGCCTCATACTTGGAGCTCTTGTCACTGGTCTCAGCCTCCAGCCTTTGTGCTCAGAAAGGTTTTATTAAATGAATAGGAAGGAAATTTTAATTGATTACTTTGCCAGAGTTTGAGCATAAAATGTGTTCTCTCAAAGGAATTAAACATTTTTCTTGAAATCCTATCCATACCTGTTTGTGACAACCCCACTTTTCTTGGATAGAATGCGTTCGGAGTTGCAGGAGCTGAGCTCTTACTCAAAGACTGGTGGAAAGTAAGTGTTATGGTAAGCTGGCCAGCCCACCTTGGCAAGTGCGGTGTAGTTCCCAGGCTCCAGGAAGTAGTTAGGCACAGTGATGGTCTGCCTGTGGGTGGCCACAGCAGGAGGCAGAGGCACTGGAGACCCTGCGGAGTTCATGAAGCTCCAGGTGTAGGAAAGGCCTTGGGAGATGTCACACAGAATGGCAGATTCAAACGTCACTCCCAGTCTCACAGGCTGGGACCGCCACACCTGTGTATTTGAAGGAAAAGATATCTCATTGAAGAAGACAAAAATAAATGGAAAACTAGCCCATGCTCATGGATAGGAAGAACATTGTTAAAATGGCTATCCTGTGCATATGGATTCAATGCAATCCTCACCAAATATCGCAGGCATTTTTCACTGAACTGAGCAAATAATCTTAAAATCTGTATAGAATCACAAAAAACCCTGGATAGTCTACATGGGCTTGAGAAAGAAGAACAAAGCTGGGTGTAACATGCTCCCTGGTTTTAGACTATACTACAAAGCTAGAGTAATCAAAACAGTATGGTACTGTCACAAGAACAGATATATAGACCAATGGAAATACTAGAGAGCCCAGAAATAAACCCACACATACATGGTCAATTAATATATGACAAAGGAGGCAAGAATATACAATGAGGAAAAAATGGTCTTTTCAATAAATGGTACTGGGAAGACTGGGCAGCTACACGCAAAAGAATGAAGCTGGATCACTGTCTTACATCACACAAAAGTAAACTCAAGTGGTACTGAACCTCCTAGAAGAAAACATAGGCTTTTGAACATCAACATTAGCACTTTTTTCTGCATCTATCTCCTCAGGCAAGGAAAACAAAAGCAAAAATAAGGAAATGGGACTTCATCAAACTAAAAACCTTTTTCATAGCTAGGGAAACCACTAAGAAAATGAACAGTCAACCTACTACTGCATGCGAAAATATGTCTGCAAATGATATATACAGTAAAGGGCTAATATCCACAATATATAAAGAACTCATACAACTCAACACCAAAAAAAAAACAATAATAATAATAATAATCCAACTAAAAACTGGACAGAAGATCTGAATAGACATTTTGTCCAAAGAAGACATACAGAATGACAACAGACATGTGAAAAGAGGTCCAACATTGCTAATCATCAGGCAAATGCGAATTAAAACCACAATGAGATATCACCTCACACCAGGCAGAATGGCCACTATCCACTATCTAAAAGACAAGAAATAAATGTTGGTGAGGATGTGGAGAAAAGAGAGCCCTCCTACACTACTGGTGGGAATGTAAACTGGTACAGCTACTATGGAAAAAAGTATGGAGGTTTCTCAAAAAAGTAAACACAAAAATACCATACAGTCCTACAATTCCACTTCTGGAAATTTACCCAAGGAAAACAAAATCACTAATCTGAAAAGATACACATACTCCTGTGTTTATTGCATCATTATTGACAACAGCCAAAATATGGAAACAACCTAAATGTCCATGGATAGATGAATGGATGAAGATGTGGTCCATGTATACAGTGGAATATTACTTAGCCATAAAAAATAGATTCCTGCCATTTGCAATAATATGGATGGGCCTAGAGGATTTTATTCTAAGTGAGCTAAGTCAGACAGAGAAAGACAAATACCACAGAATTGCACTTATGTGCACTTAAGTGTAGAATCTAAAAAAATAAAGCAAATGAACAAACAAGCAGAAATAGGCTCATAAACATAGAGAACAGACAGGTAGTTCCCATGGGGGAAGGAGTAGGGGAATGGGTGAAATAAGGGAAAGGGAAAAAAACTAGTGAGAGTGATATTTTGATCTGTGTGATGGTTACATGAGGGTATACACATGTCAAAATTTATTGAGTTACACACTGAGATTTGTGCATTTTATTGTGTATGCCTCAGCATAAAAAATTTTAAGAAATTAATAAATATTTTTAAAAAGCAAAACAAGAAGTCTCAAAATGTACATTACACCTGATGCAGAGTAAATTATTAACAACTCTAATGTAGAACTCCAAATATTTGTATAATCACAGGTTAGGATTCTTAGATCTGGAATTTAAAGCCCCCAAACAAATATGCCATCTATTTTACAACAAAAGTGAAAGTCAAAATATAAAAATGAGAAGAAAGAATAATATTTAAACATATATTCAGAATGAAAAAAAAACCCTTTAAAGCATAAAATGGGAAAGCATCAAAAGAAAAGGCTTCATAGATTTGATTATGTAAAATTTAAAACTTCTGAATATAAAAAAATATAAATAATTTTACAAAGCAATCAACAGAGAAAAAAAATTTGTACAATATATGACAAAGTTAATATCATTTAAAATCAATAGGAAATGTTCAGTCTTCAATAAAAAAAGGAGCAAAGACATGAATAGGTGAGCCACAAAATAAAATACAACCTGATACCTTATTGTATACTTTGACTGAAATCATGTAAATGTTTTATATACTCAAAAATTCAAATAAGTAAAAAAGCAAAAAAAAAAGCCTTCCATTCTCTGTAACTGGAAACAAGTTGAAAGAAAGGAATATAACTATATTTCAAGCAAGTAACATACAAGAAAAATATATTTCAAGTGACTTGAATATATAGTATTTTGAGTATATATTCTAAGGGCAAAAAGAACCGCAAATAAATCTGAAAGCTCACTCTCCAAGAAGTTTTATTTCTGGTGGTAATATTGGTGTTATTACCTTGAAAGTGTTTCACCTATTTATTTAGAAAAATGCTAATAAATAATGAGGTTAATGTTATAGAAATTGAGATTTTCATACAAGAGAATTCAAATATAAAGTTTTTGAAAAGCAGGTGAACTATATACATCAATAATGTTTTTAAATCAGACACACCAGATGAAATCATGCCTTAATTTATTTTGAATGTGCATTCCCTATCAGCACACACTAAATAGCTTGACACAATGACACCCCTGGAGCAGTGAGCACCCCAGGGCTGATTTCCATTAGAAGGCCCAGGGCTCCATGGAGAGTGTATCACTTCTGGAGCTGAAGCAGGTATCCGCCAGGAGGGAGGAAGCCTTCCAGGATTTAGAGATGTTGCAGAAGGCTACCAGATCGGGCTCAGAGACAATCCAGCTGGCCCCAATGAACCACCTGAACATTTAAAGATAATGTCTACAATTGGTTGGACAACACTGACAAAATAAACATCATGCTAAGACAGAGGAGCTTCCCGTCCACCCACAGAACACACACAACTCATCTGTCGCCAGTGCAGGTAGCTGGTGCTCCCACTTCTTACTCTGAATGTTGAGAATTAAGAGAAACAATTACATATTCCTTCTCCCTTGACTGAACAAACTACATTTTAGGAAACCTTGTAGACTGGTTGATGAGAAAAACGTTTTCCATTTTTTTCCTTTCCCTATCTTTTTTCTTAAAACAAGAGAACTTCTGTGCATCCCAAATAAACAACTGCATAGGATATTTTGGAGACAGTTAGAGAAACCTGATTATGAACTAGGCTGAGATTATATTAAGAAACCATTGTTAGTTGTTTTGATAACAGCACTGTGTTTATTTAAGAAACTGCCCTTCTTAGTTTTCAGAGGGCTATACTGAAGTATTTAGGGTTAAACATGATGTCTAGGAAGGACGAGAGTATTTCATCAAAAAAAGAAACAGAGAAAACAAATATGCCAAAATTGTAATGGTTGCTCAACATAGGTGATGGGCTTATGACACTGGTTTTTCCTTTACTTATGTTGGAGATTTTTCCATAACAAAAATTTTTTAATGTACTTCATAAGTATACAAACATATCCTTGGTAACATCAGTAAGTCAAAAGGGACAATGACACAGTGGGAAGTAGTACCTGCGAGTCTACAAGCCCGGCCCTCACCAGCCACTCTGCCTCTGCCAAGCCCCCTTCACCTGCCCAACCCTGAGCACCAGGAGCCTGGGGTCAGTCACGCGGCACAGGACAGAGGGAAGCAAAAGACATGGGTGCAGACCCTGCCTGGCTGGGCGACCCTGCCCCCGGGCAAATAACCAGTGCAAGTTTCCTGCTAGAGGGTTTTTTAATGAAGAGCCCCCAGAAAATTGGAAAGGAAAAACTTTCAGGAGTTGGGAAATGGGATTTAAGAAAAACTGGTGTTTGTAAAAAATGGAATTTTACCTTCGGCATTCTTTGACTTTAGTCATCATTTAATGACTTTTTAATTTACTGTTTCTCCTTCAAATATGACACCATTCTGGCATTTGCCACAAAATTGCTTAAGTTTTTGACTTACAGCCAATTTTAACACTCAGATACCAGTTTTTAACCCATTACTAATAACCAAGATGCAAAATAATGAAATGGCCAGGGGTTGAGAGCTGGTTCTAAGATGCTGACGTGTGACTGGCGACAAGGAGGACATTTGGCAAGGCTCATCTATGTCCCATAAAGGTCAATGTCCTGTGGCTTAGTAATTTGCATGAATTATTCCTATGGAAATCCCACAGACATGCAAAAAGATATGTGTACAGGCAGTAGTTGCCAGTTAAATTGTAGTGATGGAAAATTGGACACAACAGATGTTTGAAAATAAGGATACTAAAGTGACATAATTTTTATATATAGTTCAACGGTACCCTCGCAGTAAATGTGTGTAAGCACGACTATTTAAGAGAAAGTGGGTCACTGTAACCCAGTGACCCAGTTGTGATAAACACACATGCATGTGTGCAAACACACACATGCACGCACATACACACCATCTGTTAAAAGCCTCAGAAAAATACAGGAAATGAGTGTTTCCTGAGCACCGACTATAGGTTAGGAGAAGCAGAGCTGCGTTTTAGTTCCTTTATTCCCTCGAGGCCTCTGATTTAGAGCACATTTTCCTTTTCAGGGCAGAAGTGCTCAAGACACAGTGGCTAGCTCCTGCTGACTGCATTTCAGATGATTCCCTCTTTTTCTTTATATATTTAGAAAATGTGTGAAAGAAAGTATAAAGAAAGAAATGGAATCATCACTGTGGTTTTCTTTGTTTTATAAATGAAGATTCTCGACTACATTTAGAGAAAATAACCCTTCATCACAGCTGATAAAAGAGTTTGAAGCACATGCCACGGGTCATTCAAAGCAACCATTTTTAATTTGGGAGAAGGCCATGTTTCATGTCTCCACCCAAGCACAGAGTCAGGGTTTAAGCCCAGACCCCTCTCCCCAGGGCCAAGGTGCTTCCAGTCTCCACTGTTAGCTTTGGCTTGACTTTGTGTCCACCTCTGACCCAGAGAACCTGCTACCCCAGAGCACAGAACCGTGAGATTGTGCAGGTGGCCGATGGCCTCGTGGGTAGGTATGCGTCTTGTCTGTAAGGGGCCGCCACACTCCCATGAAGCCCACTGCCTGGGACCAGCAGGGCCTTGCCCTGGGGATTTGTCCATGTGCTCCCTGATTTCCTCCACCACATCTGGGGTGGGAGGTGCCTGACCCCAGATGCAAAGGGCCCAGCAACTGAGCACCAGGGCAGAAGGCATAGAAAGCATTTGGCAAATGCAGCTAAGTTGCTGGCTTTAATTTCCAGTGTCACTGGAGCACTTTTGCCCTGAGAAGGACAATTTGCCCTAAATCAGAGGCCTTAGAGGAATAAAAGACATAGAAAGCAGTCCTACATTTCCAAACCTACAGGACGTGCTCAGGAAATAACTAATCTTTGGATGTTGGTATCTCATAAATTCAAATGTTCCTTTCTCCCAAAACGCTTCAGTTCTTTGCACACCAATTTAAAGAAAGCCTCTCAAAGCAGGCTGAGCAGAACACCAGAGTAACAGAGGCAAATAAAGGGCCAATTCAAGGCCAGACAAGGCTTCTCCTGTCTCAGGCTTGGGTTTGGGGCCTCCGTTCAGCTCCAGGACCCCCAGAGGCCCTCACAGGGGCTCCTAGGTGTCATACACAGACACATCAACTGCACAAAGCCCCCTTCATTCCCCAAAGCTACTTCCCACAAGGAGAGGCACAGGAAGGAGTGCTGAATGACTGCTGCTGGCCCTACCTGCACCTTCCCTGGCCCCATGTTCTTCACCAGGGGTGGTTGGCAGGGCTCATGCACGATGAAAAGTTGCTTTCTCAGGGAGGCGGCGCTGACATTATTGAAGGCAAGGACCTCCACGGTGAACTCCCCTTCCCTGGAATGCAAGATGCACACAGTGAACCCCTGCCCCAAGGTAAATGCACATAATGGGGCCACAGTGACCTCCCTGCCCTGCAGGGTGAGATGCACACAGTGGGGCTATGATGAGCCCCCTGCCCTACAGGGAGAACGCACACTTGGAGGCGTGAATCTGCCACACATCAGCCTGCTTATTCCTTCATAACCGTCCCACAGCTGTGTAACTAGAGGAGCTGGTGGTTGGACAGCCCACAGATGAGACAGGAGACTTGGGTCATGAGTTTCACCTCCACAGAGGCCAGTGGCTGGCAAGCTAATAGACCAGCTTCCCACCCAGCCCCCAGACAGGTGTCACCTGCTGTACCAGAAACAACCACCCAGGAGAGGACAAACTGCACCCCTCTTGGGGAACCCTCCTGACAGCCATGGCCCAGCCCCTCTGTGACCCACAGGGTGATCCTCAGGGCTCCAGGTTGCATGACAGGGTCTCTCAGGACCTGACCTTCCTGTTCTGTCCCTGCCCCATTGACAGATTTTCCTGCAAACCCAGGAGGCACAGGCTGGGTCCCATAGCCTGGAGACAAGGCCAGCCCAGGGAGCGGCAGAGGGTCCAGCTATGGGGAGATGCCAGCTGGGGGAGAGAACACCAGACAGACTGTGACTAAGCAGGTCCTGGTTTACTAGGGAGATGATGGGGAATGGACAACCATTCAAGACCTCTGAAACTGAAACAAAACAGCGGCTGCCAGAAGACCACAATTCCAGCATCTGGGGACCAGAGCGGTTGCCATCATGAAGCGTCCATACAAAGGCAGGCCCTATGAAAAAGTGAAGGCTGTGGGGTCCCTCTCATGGTCCAGGTGGGTGGAAAGCCCAGAGAACTCAGGAGAGGATGGTGGAGGCACAAGTTCCCAGGGCAAGAAAGGACTCCTGAGCACATTCCAGGCCTGGGCCCCAGTGCCCAGCCTGCCCAGGAATATCTCACAATCCCTTCCTTAAGTGAAACCTATTTCCAATGGAGAAGTTGTAAACTGACAGCCAGTGCTAGGACCAGCCAGGCATACCCTGAAGTGTGGCACGGCTATGGGGTGGGTCTGGTGGAATTCCTGTCCCGAAGGGGGCCTGCGATCTCCTGGCTCTGCTGGCCCCCAGGGGCCACATTTCTGGATGCTTCTGCACTTTAATATTTCATATGCCAGGGCAAGAGGTTCCATGCTAGCCCAAGGTTCTATACTGTGGCCACTGGGTGCCCACGGGTGGGACTTGCCCACGGACTCGGCTGGACCCACGGCCCAGGCTGGCCTGCTCTTCTTCACACTCCTGACACTGCGATGCTCCATCTGTGCCTGTGGCCCCCCCAAGCAGGCAGGCTCTTCCTTGGACCTGCACAGCACTTCAGGCCACAGTGGGAGCTCTGGAGACGTCAAATTAAGGGATATGGACCTCACCCTTCAGGGTGACCCTGAGACCCCACTGAGAATCCCTCCTGAGCTCCCCCACCATCACTGCCCACCTCCCCACGCCCCCACAGCCTGTGGATGGAACTACACCTCTCCGTGTCCTGACCAGGCTGCCTGGCCCCTCCCAGGCTCGTACGGTTCCCTGTTGCAAATACCTAATCAAGATTTAATGTCCAAATTATACAGGAGTTTCCCATGCCGTCTCGTGCCTCCCTGGTAGCACTTGACCCTTGAATTGAAACGATCTGTTGCCCATCCCCACCTCCAAACTGTGAGCTTGAGAATAAGCTGGGTCTTACTGCCTCCCTTTAATATCTGCCAAGTTGTGTGGGAACCCGGGCCCAGACCCTGAGGGCTGGCCGGCCTGGGTCCACCAAGCAGCTTACCTCCTGTAGACATGACTGGAGGAGCTGCCCCCCAGGGCGATGGCGCCATCTCCAAAGTGCCACAGGTAAACAACATCAGTGCCAAAATTGATTCTGCATTCAAAGGCCACGCTGGTGTTCACCAGGGCCGAGGCGGTGGACACCAGCCGATTGGCCACGACTCTCCTCTGCACCCTGATGCGCCAGGGCTCCGAGGCCACCCGGCCTGCGCCATGGGAGGCCTCCACCCTCACATGGTACCTGGGGGGGAGGGGGATACAAGGACAGATGGCCAGATGCCACCAAGGTGAGATGACGCGCACATGACTTGAGAGGCAGGAATTGTCGCGGCACCCCCAGTGGCCATCTTGGGGTGAGCACAGCCACGTTCTCTAGAACCGCTTAGGCTGCGGGTGGGGCAGGTGCCTGGGCCCAGCTTGGGGACTGGCTCCACTCCCCTCCCCTCCCCTGCTCAGGGGAGGAAGGCAGGAAGCCCCTTCCTATACATTTTGTGCTTGAGTTCAGCCCCAGAAGTGTTGTGGCACTGGGCGCACATGGGCACTTGGAGTCCCTCTAGGGCAGCACGAGGCCGACTACCTGGCAGAGCCCGTCCTGCCGCCCACTCACGCACCACCCTGGGAGGCCAAGCCTTCTCCTGACACTGCTCGACGTTGTCCTCATGGGTGGCTCATCCCCAAAATGCCACTCAAACTCCAGGAGCATCCTCTCCTTGGTAATGACTTCGAAAGTGATGTTGGTGTCCGTGGCAAACACAGTTCCGTTGGTGTAGACAGAGATGGCTGGCAGAGGAAAGCAGGCGGGTGCTGCAGGGAGGGAGAGAGGCCCCCAGCCTCCCAAAGTCGGGCTGCGCTCCTGAGCCCACCCAGGGCCACGGTGCTGGGCATGGGATGTACGCCCGCGGCCTGTCAGGTGTTGCAGCTGAGGGCCAAGGGCACAGAGGGCCGAGGGCGGCTCTGTGGAGCTCTGCCCGAGGGTGCGGTGTGGGGGCCGGCAGATGACTCTGCACTTTGGCACCTTGATGTCTGGTGTTAGGAAAGCCCTAGAATGAACTTCAGTTGAACACACAGGGAGCTCAAGGGCAAACAGAAAGCTCAGCCGAGCTCATCCCAGAATCCTGTGCTGTCTACAGCTTTTGAGAATCACTGACTGTGAGGAGATTTGTCTAGAATTAAAGTAAAAACGTACGTTGCATCTGATATGAAACAGGCATGCAGCACCAAGCTTGGCTATCACCCTCGTGGGTCAGAGAAGCAAAGGACACCCTATATGAGGAAGTGGGTGGAAAACGATGCCTAACAACAGTGCCTAAAATGAAAACAAAAAGAAGGCACAGGAGAAAAGATTTTCAAATTACTTAACTTGGCTCACACAAAGGAGGGCCGATTTCCCATTTTTTTACTTTCCCTCCTTAAATTTCAATAAATTCAAATTTTGAAGCATATGCTTTGAAATCAGACAAACCTAGGAAACATTAACTTTAATCACTAAAATTTCTCATTAAAATTTTCTTTAAGTGTTTCTCTCCCCCAAGAATGTCTTACATGCTAACCAGCAAATACATTAATGCCTTTGAAATATGTTAACTACATTGGTAGATGCCCTTATTTTTAAGGATTTCTTCAGTGTGTACACTGAGCAGTTTTTTATATCAAAGCAGTTCTAAACAGGGTCCAGGCTTTTAAGCTCTCTAAAATGTAATGCGAAATGTCACATGTGTGTGTGTATGTGTGTGTGTGTGTACACACATGTGTATCCATGTATGCATGTGCCAGGAGGATGGAATCCAGACATCTCACCAGGTTCCAGAAGAGCACTGGGATGCCTAAAAAGATTTAGAACTCATTTATCATAAAGGATATTTACAAAGCAGGTGGGTTTTCTAAGAAGTATTGCTCTTCTGTGTAGTTTTCTCTCTATAAAGAGAAATGGCCATTTATGACAATGATAAGGTAGAATGGATATTTTGTCCTTCATTGACACTTTAGAATTTCTGAAAAATAAATATCCCATAGATAAAGGAGCTGTCAGCTCACTAACATTGCCTCAGACTCCGTTCTGACCAGTCTGGTAGTCAGTCAGTGCGAGTGAAGCATGGTTTACGACTTGCACAAGGTGGCCCAGTTACCAATCTGTGCCAGACTTTCTAATTCTGTTCCTTCACAGAGCCAATGGGGACAGCTTAAAAAAGCTCCTGGACCTCTTTTGCCATTTCTCATCCACACGGTTGATTGTGTAGAACACATCAGCAGTGTGTGGAGAGGCTTGCAGGTTCTCCTGTGAATGTGGCTGTGTGGATGTGCCCCACGAGCTCCTGCCTTTTGCTGGTCCTGGAATGTCCACTGTCTATGAATGTTCTTGGGGTGGTCTCCTCTGGTGCCCATACTCGCCTGCTGTAATGTTAAATGTGGTGGGCCTCTTCCTTCTCTACACTGCTGATATTTTGAGGACTTCTCCATTCCCACCCACTGGCCCCCAAGCTTCAGGGCCTCCCTTGTGGGACTGAGCTAATGTGAAGGCCCCTCACAGGCAGGGACAGGAGCTGACATGGTAAGGCACCAGCAGAGCTCAGTGACCTCCAGCACCCATCTCACCCCTCTTTGACTTGCTGTCTCACGGCCACCCCCAAATGCTCTCCCAAAACCATTTCCTTGGAGCTGACCTCCTTATCAAGGACACCTCCTGCCTATGATGTTCCTTATCTCTGTGGTGACCCACACATTCCCCCCCACCAGCCCCTGGCCACATCCTTCCTAAAGCACTATTCTGTCCAGCTCATCTTTCCATCCTTAATGCCTTTACTGGAGTGCAAGCTCCAGATTAGGACTTCGCATGACTCATCTTTATGACCCCCTCAGAGCACAGTATGTGGGTAAATATGAGTCTGAATTTAGAACTATCGTAACTGGAATGAGATTAACACAGCACAAGGTCATGTCACGCTCAGAGCTGAGGTCTGGAGTTCAGACTCCAGGTGCAGGTCTCACCTTTCTGATCTGGGTGGGAACCAGCAAAGACAAGAAGCTCATCCTTGTGGACGCTGCTGGAATTCATGAACACAGACACATCCTCATGGTTGATTTCCACATAGTAAGGCCCAATCTCTTTTTCAGTTCCAGAAAACTCATCATAAATAACTGCCTTGAGCATGTAGACTCCCTCTGGAAAAAGAAAGGATGCCATTCACTGGATCATTAACATCTGTGGAAGGGTGTGTTGGGGGGCTACCGTGGGAATGGACACAGCAGAGGTGGCCCTGCTCATCTGCAGGAAAACTGTTCCATAGGCACATGGCTGTGCAGTGGCACATGGCCCACACCAGGGTTAATGCTCTGATGTCTTAAAATTCTTCATACTTTTGTTAACAAGAGATGCTGCATTTTCACTGTACACTGGGCCCTGAGAATTATGTAGCCAGCCCTGTGCAGCAGAAACTATTCACAGGATGGAAATATCTATCATCCCACAGTAGGCAAAAAGTACTGAAACAGTCAAGGAGATATGTATCAAAGAAGTATCATGGCAGACTACAAAAATGGCCCCATCCTCACCTTGTTTTCACATGCTTACAACACATCTAAGGTATGACTGTATCAATTCTCACCAAGCATACCTTGAATCAGCATGAGTCTCGTAGCCAGTGGGCTTGACCATGCTTACATTTGGACTTGTTCCTAGTTGCTTGTCTCATGACCTTATATTGCTCCACATGAAGCGGCCTGGCTAGTCCCTGAGTTGCGAGACACGTGACTGGCACCCCCATCATCCTGGTCAACAGCCAGCCCACCTCCAGGAGCAGAGCCAGCTAGCTGAGAGGCAGCTGGCTGCAGACCCATGAATGTGCCCATCAGAGACCAGCCCAGCCCCAAGGGACTCCCAGCAGAACCATGGGCTAAACACATGATGGTGCTTCAGGGCACTAGGCTTGGGGTGGTTTGTTACACAGCAATAGATTACTGATACAATCCCACTGAGCTCGAAGAGTCTTTAGCAATCTAGCAGTCCCTTATCCCAATCCCCACACGGTGCTTTCCAGTTGTACATTTGATTGCCTACTTTAATGCATTTGGTCATTTCTGATGGAACCCAGGATAAAGTCCTTAGCTGAGCTGGTCCCACATGCCCCCTCCTAGCTCCCTCAATCACATACCTGACTTGCCCCTAAAGAGCCAGGCCCCACTCTCTCACAACTCTGCACCCGTGTGCCACCTTTCTGTCTGCTCGGTGTCCCTCCTCACGTCTCCATTCAGGCCAGCTCGCACTGACTGTAACCCTTGTTTAATGACTCCAGCAGGGTGGCTCACCTGGCACTTGACCACAGAACTGGGGTTGCACCTGCCTCTCAGGATTCACTGTGCTGTCTTCCTTTCTTGTCCCCACATCTCATCACAAAGCACTTAAAATACAAATGTTTACCAAATGACCAATCCAACTTGCAGAATCAAAAACTTAAGCTCAAAGAGGTTAAATAATTTGTCTGAGGCATAGAGTATGCAATTATCTCTTAGGGATTGAGATCGCACTTTCTGCATTTAATTAGATGGAATAAAGGCACAGATCTAGGGGAAGTTGTGAGTGCCAGCAAAGTAAGAAGCAGAGAAGAGGGGATGACTTCAGAGAGCACAGCACTATCTCTGAGGAAGAGAAACAGATGGGACAGTGGGGGTTCTGTGATGAGCCAAGGTCAGGTGGAAGGGCATCCTATAGGAAACATGCCAAAATGACAGGTATGAAATATGGACACATTCTCCCAAATTATAACCTAACTTGGAAGCTACCTCTTAAATGCTGAGACATTGTTTATAGAGTTATTCCAGCTTTATTATAACACTGCTCATCTCACAGCTGTGTCCAAACAAATTCTGCACATGGATTTTGATGATAAGCAGAAAGTGAAGTGGACACATATGCAGTTCACCATATTCACAGGGATGATGACTTAATAAGAGCCGTGCTACATGTAAAGCAATAAATTGCTCCTCATGACTCCAAGTCAGGACAAGTAGTTGAGAGAATTCTAGGGACTTGGTGAACTGGCACTGGGACTGTATCTCTACCTATAGGCGATCAAGTTTTCTACAAACTTAACTTACAAACTGACTTCAGACTAAACCCCTACTGAGAGATGTAACAGCAATTCTTTATTTTAAAGCAATGAAGAAAATAATTAACATGTATTAAAGTTGTAGATATTTAAAATTTATCAAGCAAGCTCTGATTTGAATGTGGAGACAGAGTGAGCTTCCCACTGAATCTTCCAGGAGTTAATCCCAAAGCAAAAAGGAAAATGATGATCAAACATTCAAAATCTTTTTTTGGTGTTGTTAATCTAGGCAGTGGCTAGCATGCTCAGATTCCAAAACAGACATATGAGCTGCTAAAAGCAGCAGAAGCCCAGCATGGATGAACGGAAACCTTGATGGATTCCTTGCTGGAGGAAGAGGAGAGAAGAGGCCCAGAGCAAAGTCAGTAGCAGGACTCCGAGGTGGTGGATATCATGAAGCCGTGCACGCACAGGCACACATGCCCTCTCATGCTGTGGGGGTGCCCCCTGCAGGCATGGTGGGGGTGCGGCTGAGCCGGCAGAGATGGAGTCTCTTTGAACTTGGTCTGATGGTGGGAGGTGGGGAGCAGGAACAGTGGAAGAGCCGTCCAGACAAACCGCATTTGTGAGGGGCGCTCTGCTTCTGTGGAGGTAGAAGGCAGTCTGCAGGAACACCACCAAATGACTAGCTCCATTTGCCAGAGCAGAGAAAGGCCATCTAAATGCACACACAGAACTCCGTACATGAAAAGTCTCAATAGTCTAATACAGCCTTAAAAACACACACACCCCACCGACAAACAGCGAGTCCAGAAAGAAAGCAACTTTTTCAATTTCAGCTAATGCTATGCAGAAAGAAAGAGGGTCAGGAGGGAGGAAGGGAGGGGTAGAGACAGACAGAGGAGAGAGAGAGGGCGAGACAGACAGTTAGATGGAGGGACAGAAGGAGGGTCAGGTAGAAGGGAAGATGAAAGAAGGGAACGAGACTACTTACTATATAAAAGATTCTATAAGAGTTAAGATGAGAAATTCAGGAGCTGTTTCTAATGGATTAAGATCATTTATCAGAGGAACATTGTCCACAGGAAGATAAAAGGATTTAACAACTCATGGAATCAGTAGCTCCTGGGACATAGGGAGCACGAAGGCTCCCCAGGGCAGGTGCCAGGCTCCAGCACCCTTGCTGTGGAGGGACACAGGGCTGTGACCCTCCTAGAGCCTGCTGGGTGTCACAGATTTTCATTTCTAACACTGACCACATTTGGAACTACAGAAACAACCTCAAAACTTAAAATAAAGTCAAAACATGAATAAAGTATTTGCTTATTGCAATAGGATAAAACTATGAGGAATAATGCAACCAGAACATTAAAAAGGCCATATGACATGTGGAAAAATTTCAATTTAAATAATAACAAATAATTTCAGCATTCAATTCAAGGTGGAAAACAAGAACACTTTATAAAAGCAGGAAGAAGGAGGTAAAGATAAAAGCAGAAATTAAACACTTCAAAGATAAAAGTGAAATTTGAAAGCTGGTTCTTTAGGTAAGATAGTGACAATTTGCCCAACCTAGTCAAGAACAAAAGAAGAGAAGAAAGCATAAAAATAAGAAATGACAGAAGGAAATAAGCACACTCATGAAATTTAAAGAACTCTAAGAATCTACTTTGTTCACCTCCATGCAAATAAGTTTGAAAACTAGGGCCAAATGGATACTTTTCCAAGGAAATATAAGAACTAACTTATAAGAGACAGACAATTTCAACACGAATTTCCATAGATGAAATAGAGGCAATAAGAAAAACACTGGTCACAGAGGGTCATAAGCGAATTCTCTAAAACAAAACAACTATTTCCAAAGCTATCTAAACTGTTTCAGGACAAAGGAAAAATAAAGAACACCTCCACATAACATTGATACCCCAAATCCAAAACTCTTGCACAAAACTCAGTGACTACAGACTAGTCCCATAGGGTTACCAATGGAAGAATCATATATAAGATGTCAGAAAACTGCACTCAGCAGCACATTTAAAGATACATCAAAATCAGTTGGATTTTTCTGTCCTAGAAACTCAAGGATGATTCACTATTAAGGTATTGGTTTTATTTATAGATCTAAAGAGCCAGAAAAAACATCGTAAGATCAGCTCCACAGCTGTTGATAAGGATTTAACAAATTTGACAACTCTTGATTTAAAAAAAATTCCTCAATAAAGAAGGAAAGATGAAAACTTCCTGAACATGATAAATTATATCCGTGCCAAACCCAGCATCAAGCTTAATGGGAACAGAAGCATCTCAAGACAAAGATGCTCACCATCATCTCTCCTGCGCAGCCTTGTTCTGGGGGACGGACCAATGTAGTCAAATAAGAGAAGAAGCTACAGGTGTCAGGCTGGACGTGTGGGGCGGACACATCATTATTTGTAAATAACATGTTTACATAACAGGAAAACACTAAAGAATAAAGTTCCCAATAACTGTAAACAGTGTGAGAATTCAATAAAAAAGGAGAGTACAAAATTAATAGCCAATATCAGCAACTTTTCCATTTCCCAATGACAACCAATTTGAAGATAAAAGGGAAGAAAAGATCTCATTTACAGCAGCACAAAAAATAAGTTACCTTCCAAGAAATGTGTCATTTCCTTATGAACAAAAATTAAAATTTGCTTCTAAAGGCACAAGAATATTGAGAAGAGCATGTTTTGTGAAGGGGGAGATCCTTAAGCATGACTATTTTGCAGAAAGTAATTTATAAATTTAACATCATTCAAATAAAAATGTCAATAATATGTTTTTATATGAGTCAGTGTGAGTCTGAAGTCCACATAGAAAAATAAACACATGAAAATAACCAGAATAATTCTAGAAAAGACAGGTACCAAGGAGGAGCTAACTGCAGGTGGAGGACAGAGCCCCAGCAGCTGGACAACAGGGCTCACCCTAGATCACTCAGGAAAGGGAGCCCCATGGTCTACATCTAGAGAAAATAAAATACAACCCACACCCGGGACTTCAGGCCAGAAATACATTCAAGTGCATTAAATATTTAAGTGGGCAAAAAAGATTTACAAAAATACTAGAAGATACTATGAGAGAATTATTTCATACACTTGGATTAAGGAAGGTATTTCTATCTCTGACAAAAAACTCAGAACCACAGAGAGAAAGCTGATAAAGTATACTTAATAAAAGTTAAAATTTCTGCAAATTGCAAGAAAATAAAAAAACTATAAGCCAAGTGAAAACACAAATAGCAAACAGAAAAAGAACTGCACTTTATATCATACTAAAAGAACCAATTTTCTTAATTACTTAGTCTGAACCAGGGAAGTGCTCTTCTTGGCAAAATACCATCAAACACTGGCAATTTCACATGGTTGATGTGAAATTGATGCAAATTAAAACTGTAGAAATATATGTTTTCACCTCTCATATTTCACCTCTCATATGTGACATTTGCACAGGTCAGGGGGTAAACCAGACAATGCTTACTGACAAAAATTTAGCAACAACTATCAAATCTCAAATGTGCATGGCATTTGAGGCAATAATTCCTCTTTTCTGTGAAATGGCATATACATGTGATTATTCACTTCAATGCTGTTTGTAATATTGAAAGATCAGAAACAATCTCGATGTCCACCAATTAAAAGAAGACGGTTAAGTGGGTTTGGGGCATCCAATTAATGGAATATTCTGCAACTACATGGAAGAACAGAGGAGCTCTTTCTGTGCAGACATGGAAACATCCCTGAGATACGGGCGTGCATGCAGGTGAGCAGGGAACCGGACTGTGCAGCATCCTTCTGTCTGCGCGCAAGGGGCAGAGAGTGCACTGACACTGACTCAGTCCAGTAGGAGCAGCCTTGTCATGCGGACGGACCTGTGACCAGACATCTTTCTACAACCTGTGGGTTTGAACCTTGGGAATGTACCACATTCAAAACAATTTTTAAAAAATGAAAAGAAAGAAACAAGGAAAATCCTCTTGGTAAGCAGGATGTCAGAATTCGCACTTATGCCCCCATGATCTGGGCCTTAGCAGTTGTCCAAGCAGAATGGTTCCATGCCAAGATGCCTGTATAAAGGTTTTTTTCTCCCTTTGGTCTAAATGAAAAGTGTTCAAAATTTTAGTGCAAAAGATTTAGTGTGCAATGGTGTGTGTGTGTTTACCTGAAGGACATGCTAAGCAAGTTACACAGCTGTGCAGAATTTCCCCTCACGGAGAAAGTAGAAAAATCTTGGCCTCCCCGGCCTGCATTTTCTCCTCTAAATGGACAGTTACCCCAGGTCTGACAGGATCCACTGAGATAAAGGGTATGAAGAGCAAGCACAAGGCCAGCCCCTGAGCCCATGTATCATAGGACGAGGAAGCGGCAAGCGAGCTGGAGGGTCGTGCCCTCTGCGCAAGTCCTAGGACACGGCGTCTCCCCGTGTCCCACACTGACCCTGTATCCTGCTTACCTCTCCTGTACTGGTGGGAGGCGGTAACTGCCACATCTCCAGACACATTGCGGATGTTCATTTGAACCCCAGAACGGTCCCCAAAGTCCATCACCAGGCACAGAGCTGCTCGGGCTGCCACGTGAACACTGACGCTCAGCCTCGGGGGCACCTGAGTGACGGTTTCTGGTTGGTGGTGGATGGCAGGACGCACCGCATCAGCAGGGCCCAGCTCCGGGGCTCCCAGGTGACACCGAGGAAGGGCATGGAGCTGAGCAGGACCAGGTCGTAATGCTGGGTGCGCGTGGGGGTGGCAGGCTCCAGCAGGGCGGCTGTCGGCACTGTGGGGAGAAAGGCAGGCAACTTCGGAGGTCACAGCATCCTGACAAGCCCAGGAATGTGCAGCCAGGAGGGACGGGAGGCCTGAAAGCAGGCTTGTAGCACCTGATGGCAGGTCTCACTTAAGCTGGTTGTCAGAGTGGGGTCCCTGGGCCAGCAGCACCAGTGTCACTGGCACTTGTAAGAAATGCAAGCCCTATGACTTCACTGTAGGCCGAGTCAGCAGCCCTGGAGTGGCCAGCAAGCCCTCAGGACACTGAGGTCGGCTAACTCTGAGAGCTGCAGCTCTAGCCCTATTAGTCACAGAAACATGCAAATACTTTCCCTCCTCACTGAAGAAATGCACATGACAGGTGTGTCCTTGAAAGTCACGGCCTCAGATGCTCCCAGGAGGGTGCTCAGTGTGGGGATGGTACCATCCTGTCTACATGCTGCAATTTGTCCCATGAGTAAGTGGAGTGAGCTGGGGAGACAGGGTTGTCCGGACACCTCCATACTCAGCTTCCTATGAAACAGGACTTTTCTATCACACACATGTGCCAAAAGTTGTTCTGGGTGATGCCTAATGGAGCTGGCACAGGAAGCTGGCAGAATAAACCACAGAACAGGAAAGCCTCCAAGCAGAGAGAATGGTCATGGCTGTGGAAGTGTGTTGAATATACTGATAGCCAATGTCCATGCCTCCTGGATGTCCCTCCTGGCCACATGTGCTGCCACACCTGATTAGAAATATGTGCAATTGGATAAGGCTTCAGTATGCAAATAAGACTTGACTTGAAAAATAAAGCAACCATATGGTATGGGGTCTAATGGTAATGGCTGCCGACCATGTGGCCCAGGGCACTGTGACTCGATAGTTCTAGCCACAGTTGCAAGCAGCCCTCAGGTGAACAAGGAACAAGGATGACAGTAAAGTCCCCACCTCATTGGGCATGGCTCATGAGTCTGGGTCTAGAGGGAACATGGGTCTCCACGCCACCCTCATCCTACCTTCTGGGCACAGCGAGAGAATGAGAAGGTGGCATGCTGGTCTGGGCAGATACGGCCGTCCTGACGGGGGCCCCCAGCATGACAGTGGCTGATGTGATGTCAGTCCTGGGAAGCAGCTCTGGGATCATGTCCTCTGTGGAGTGCAGGGGTCCTGTAGCACAGGAGGGCGTCTCTGCTTCCAGGCTGCAGGGCCCTGCTGCAGGACAGGTGCACTGGAATTTACAGATGTAAGAGCAGTGAGGGGTCATGACATGGCGTAGCCTGGCACCCACATTGGTGCTTCTCCAGGATTAGAAAGCCAGAGCCTTGGGGTGACGGAGGGCTCCCTTATTTGAGTGGGTTCCTACAAATTGGCCTGAGTGCGGGGGAGACTTTAGAGAAAATTCATACATGAAAAATAAAGGAACCATATGGTATGGGTTCTGATGGGAATGGCACACCAGCCAAGATGCGCCCCGTGGCACCAGCTGTAATTACAAGCATAATTTATCAGGAATTTGGGGAATGATTATTATCTCAAGTTCATGCTGCTCCCTGGCTGGGATAATAGAAAATGAGCTATATCATAGGGTCAGTTGTAAACTGAAGTGGGCAGCTGAGTGATGATGTTCTGGCAGACATCAAAAATGTGGTGCATATTTTCCCTTATTGTGGAGACAAAGTGAAGTTATGCTACAAGCTGCCCGAGCAGCATCCAAAGGACCAGAAATTCAACATACGCTTCATATCAACAAACTCAAGGGGCCACCTGCACCCGCCAGCCACTTTCACATGAAAGCTCACCACGTAGGTCAGACACCAACCTGGAGCAGACTGCGGACTGCACTGCTGGCTTTCCCAGCTGCGCACATCTGTCTGCGCTCGGGGCTGGGGCCACTGCAGCTCCAGAAGCTCGAGGTTGTAACTGCAGGCTCCTGGGGGCTTCTGAATATGAAGGAAAAGGCAAAAAGGGAAGGAAACCTGCAGGGCTTCACTCACTCTGGTGGCCCACCTGACAATTATTTACACCCCGGCTTTACTGGAGGGGCCCATGCCTGTCCTGGGCATGGCCTGGTGACTCCAGTGACACGGGGCTGCGGTGCACGTAGTAACAGAGCCAGCAAGGCCCTGCTGGAGTTCTGGGATGAAGTTTCGCTGAGGAGTGGAGCATATTTGAAGCCATTTACTAAAACCCATGCCCAATCCAGGGACCACTCCAGATGGTTCACCCAAGGGCAGGTCCATGTCTGCACATGTTCTGATGTCCAGGGGCCACAGCCTGGGCTGAGCGCTCCCTGTGGCAGGGCCAGGCCTTCCCGGGAATCCCCCCGGGCCAGTGGGAGGCCAGGTGGCTGCTCCCATACATGGCGCCTGTTTGCTGAGCCTGGCATGCAAAGGGTCAAAGTGGCCAGGAATGGGATGTGATGGGCGTGACCACCACCAGCAAAGGTGAGGACCACTTGGAGGACCCCCTCCATGCCCCATGTCAAAGGCTCCATTTACAGCTGTCCACTGATGCTTCAGCCAGCTGATGGGCTGCAGTGGGCCCCACGAGGGGGATGTGCCTAGACTACCAAGCCCGAGCACTCAGGAGCCATGCACTTGCTCTAGGAACCTTGTCCTTGGGCAGCACCAGCCTGCCCTGCACCCCTCACTAGGGCAGGTGAAGCTGGGTGTCCACTGCACTGTCCCCCTGGGCAGAAAACCCCTGGGCCATCCAACACCTACTGCCCATGGCCTGCCCCCCGCGCCCACCACTCTACTCTCTGTGCCTGTGAGCGACTTCTCTAGGGACTCATGTAACTGGACCCTACAGTACCTGTCCTTTTGTGACGGGCTTGCTCTATCTAGCATAACACCCTCCAGGTGCACCTAATGGGCTGTTTTCAAGTCTCTGGGTTTTGCCCCAGTGACACAGCTAGTTGTCCTGGTATCTGTCACCCTAACTTGGTAAGGCACACTGTTGGCAGACTTCACAGCTGTGATGGTGATAAAATCTTACTCGGCACCATCAGGTAAGGCCACCAGCACTCCGGGTGGTGGTGGACACACTGCCTCACTGAACATGACCACAGCTTCAAAATGCCATTCTTTTCCCATCACAGGAAGTGTTCTGTGTGTGCTTTATGCACTCCTGCACCCCAGGGGTGCACTTTTCCGCTCACCCCAGGCCAGTGGGTGTCTGTACAAGCCTCCGTGCCATCCAGAAGAGCAGGGTCCCAGTGGGGTTTAGTGACATACCTGTTGGTGTGGCCGACCCGATCCAGAACAGCCCGTGTTTTCCTGCTGACAACCCTTGAGAGTGCTTCACCGGTTATTTTCAAAATGTCCTGTGGGTGGGGTGGAGGCGGGAAATGATCTAAGAGCTGCTTATGAAGACCTAGTACATTTCATAAGGTAGAATTATTTCCTTCATGTCTGCTGGGCTCTGCTATATGCCAGGCTCTGTGCTGGGCTCAGACAGTGAAGAAAGCAGGCAACTCCCATTCCCAGGAACCTCAGGCTCTTGGGGACGCAGGGAGGCGGGCCGGCAGCAGCTGCACGTGGGGTTGCTTTGAGCTGGGGGCATGGTGGTAGGGTGGGCGGATGGGGCTTCAGACCAGGGGCCTCTGCCTGTCATGCTGAAGGATATGGAGGCCAGAGCACAAGTGGATCCCTGGGCCTGTGTTTGGAAGCACCAGCCTGGCCACTGTACTGAGAAAGGCTGGGACCAGAATCCCAAGGAAGAGCTTTCCAGTGGGTTCTCCCATCTGACTGGACCTATACACTCTAGTGGCTCTTTCCGTACTGACAGCATTCAGGTCCGTGGTGGGATGTGCAGCATAGAGGGCAAAATATCACCACTGGGCATGAGGCTGGGCTCTCAGCACATTTCTGTCAAAGCAGAGGGGGTGATGACGCTGGCTGTCTGCTCCTAACAACACTGGACAAAGCTGAGAGAAGGGTGGTCTACGGGATTCGATTCCCGGCTCAAGCTGCACAAATGAGCCATATCTGCCCCAAAGGAATTCCGCTCCTGTAGCCCCAGGGCAGGCAGGGGCTGCTGCAAAGTGACCCAGAGCCTCTCCCTTGGGGAGTGTGTCCACAGTGACGGAATGCCAACCGATTGCACCAGAAGCTGGAAGAGCCACAGACCCCCACAGCCTGGGGCAACCTGCCAACACACTGTGTCAGCCCAGGAAAGCTGATTAAATGGAGCCAGGCTCTGCTGTGTCCCAACAGCCCCTGTCGGGGTACCAGGTTAGCTGTGGGGCCTCCAGGGTGGCAGCCATGCAGGGGGATGGGGCTCAGCCCTCAATGCCTGTGGTAACCAGAAGATCAGACAGGAGGACCAGTGGCTGGAGTGGAAGCAGGGTTAAGATGAGGCCAAGGGCTTGGCCAGACAAATTCAGGCTTGCACGGGGCAGGCACTGGGTGCCTGGAGCAGAGCACTGGCTGGGAGCTTTCATGACTTGCCAAGCATCTACTGCGTGGCGACCACCACCGAAGCAAGGGCTGAGTGTCCCCTACCGCCTGACTTCGGGAGTGTCCTCGGCAAACACACTGACAGCCTGCAAACACCCAGGGCAAATTCAGACGCTCCCTTTGTCTTCTTTTTGCCCTCCAGAAGTAGCTGATACTTCTCGGAAAAGAGTAACAACATGGGTCTGCTAACATGGAGATGTACCTAATGAAATTTGGGAAGTAGTATTTTGTCCACCTAGTGAAGATATACAATCTAGGTAAATGGGTAAAGCGTGGAATTCGGGGGAAGCAGGTACAGCATGCGGTAAACTGAGATAAACTGAGCCTCGGTGCTTTGTGTCAGTGACAAGTCACTGCAGGATGAGGCGGGATATCAGGTTGTTGAAGAATTCCCAAGGAGAATGTCAGAGGAATGTTCTAGGTCTCTACAAGGCAAAAAAACACTGCCAAAGGTTGAATTCTACACTTATACACATTTTACATTTATAGCACCCACCAAATTAGGCTGATCTGCCACAGAATAATTAAGCAAGTGCAACCTTAGAAATGATTTGCCTTTGAAATGCCTAGAAACCTTCTGGCTGTCCAGGTGGCCACACATCCTGACTGTACCCACTCCCCAAAGGTACGGCCTCAGCTGTTCTTCGTATGGCACGCCTCCCCCGATGGGAAGGGCTTTTGACCTCGACTAGAGTTGTTAGCAGAATAATTTGTTGAAATAGTCGTGCTAAAGGCGAACCCGAGGAGACACAGAGAACACCAGGAGAACGACATGTGACAGGGACACGTTCAGGCTGCCAGGTCTGGTCAGCTAGCTGGCACCACCGAGGACAGTCCCACGCCCACCTCATCAGGCCCCATGACCTGGCAGTGGTGAATGGTGGAAACATTTATTAAAGGCCTGAGTATTTTTGATTTGGCTTTAACAAAAATCGAATTGGATCAGGAACCACAAGTTTTCATGGGAGACACAGTTTTTAAGAGAAGAAACTCTGAGAACAAAAAGCCCTAAGCCAGCCCTCAGCATTTTGTCCTGAAAATAAGCAGGAAGACTGGGGGGTATTTGCCTTCAGCCCAGGGCTCAGCAGGAGTCAGGGCAGTGGGCCCTCACCCACCCAGGTGCTCTCTGCCTTGTCATCCTAAGCCCAACACTCATCTACGTCCCAGCCTCCTACCTGAACCACAGCAGCTGATTTTATAACCGTAACCATGACATTTCCTTGTGGTAAGAAATCTGATGATTCATTTTATGTTTGCTCTAGAGAACTGAATTTGCTTATCAACCTTCTGTGTAACATTTAACCTACTAGGACTTTTAACTAATCTTGTTATAATCAACTCACTGAGAGACAATGCTCTTCCACATGCTTTTAAAGTTAGAAAGACATACTTGTTATTTCCCTGCAGAAGCATTTTACAAACCTGATGCAGGATCTCACCTTTGCAGGATAGGCCCAGAGCCCTGGTTTACAGCCCCACACGGCCATCACTTGACACTGAGTTGGCCCTGCTCCACTAGGGATCCAGGGAGCACAGCCAGCTGTGTGTGGCATGTGAGCTCAAGGTCAACCAGAACCGTGAAGCCCCCTCTCTCCATGGGTCACAAAATCAGGAGGACCAAGGAATTTGGGACCTGGTGGCTGAACTCCGGGGCATCCATCAGTGCTGACAGTACGGCTTCCCAGGCTGGTTGCACCTGAACCATCTGGGGCAGGCACAGGCAGGGAGTTGGTGGGTGAGAGGCACCCCACATGAACCCACAGCAAACTGACCAGGAGCCCAGGAAGCAAGACTTGGGCACGGTTTGGTTTTGTTTATGTTTGTTAAGCCTCACATGGGATTCTGCACGGGAGCTCGGCAACAAGTTGGAGAAGCTGGGGTCTGGGAGGGCTGCTGAGAACCTCAGGGGATTCTGTGTGTGGCAGTGAACCTTTTGCAATGTGGGAAACACAGCAATCCCACCCCAAATGAACCTCTCCCCAACCTCCTGTGCAGATCCAGAGGTTTACCTTTGAACTTTCCCTCCCCAAACCAGCAGCTGAGTGTGATGAGCTCCCAACAGGAACAGAGTGGATTGAGATACCATTAATTTTCATATACGAGGGCCTGCAGAGGCACCAGGTGTGAGCCTGGGGGTGGGGGACCCCTGGGGACATACTGCAGACTGGACTAGAGGGTCATGTCCCGCAAGGGTTGAAGAGGCTCCAGGATCTTCTGCAGACCTGATTCCTTCACATCAGAGTAAGTGCAGGCTCTGGGCTGATGGCATGTGTTCTCAGCAAAGAGCAGGGCACCCTAGGGGTCTTCGCTCTTCTCTGGGCCTCACCTCACTGCACCGTCTCCCCACTCTTTATGTGGCTGAGACACTGGCCCCTTTCGTCCCTCAAGCGTCCACCTCTGGCAGCCACTCCCATGGCCAGAGGACCTGCATAGTTCAACAGCTCCAGGGAGCCCGGCCTTACTTAATGGGGGCCTTCAAAGAGCTCCCCAACCCCTGACAAAAACAGTGTTCCAGATCTTTGGGCTGTGAGAAGCCATGCCTGCATGGAAGCCCTCGGCAGTGGGTGGCGGCTCCCCATCTACACCCTGTATCTCTCTCTCTGGGCCACATCCTGGTTTGTCCCAACAGAATTCAAGCTTTGCAACTTCACTTTGCTTCACCAAAACACACAGGACAAGAACCTATGTCTAACTCACTCTGGCTGGGTGGGGCAGCTTCCAGGAGCTGACTGGACACACAAGCTGTTCAAGGGGAAGCCTGGCCCCTGGTGTGGAAGGGGCTCACTCTCACCAGTACCTTCTCCCAGGGCGCTGGCGAGGGGGGCGTCTCTAGCTTCCCATCTTCTTCTGACAGAGCAGCCAGAGGACAGCTCAACTTCTGGGCATTCACAAGGGGAGCACGATCAGCACGAACCTCTAGAGAAAAAGAGCACAGGGTCTGTGGGCTGTGGTGTGCAGTGCAGGGAGGGACCCGATTCTGCAGTGGGTGACCTCACAGGCTGCTCACGGGGATGCGCCCTGCACTTGGGACCTTTCTTCTTCTACTTGCTTGGTGCAGTGTCTGAGAGGTGAGCATATGCGGGTAATGTTGGGGAACAGCCAGGCCCACCCCAAGATAGGGACAGCCAGCTCATCCAGGGGTCAGTGCTGAGTTAGCACAGGGTCGGGGCCCTGAGCCTGGGACACATGTGCAAAGGGGAAGGAGACAAAGTTCAAAGGCATCCGTGAAGACAAATCAAGACACCCCAAAGACTATAGGCCAGGATGCTCCCAAACGGGCTCCTAAACATGCCCTCCCAACTCTGAGGTCCCAGATGGAATGTGCATGAAGGGGAAACACTTAGAAAACGCTCATGAATGAGCAGAGTGGCAAAGTGACTCTGTTTCTCTGAAGCCTATCAATTAACAGAGTTACTGTGGTCAAGCCATCTGAAGAAAAGTCTGACCTCTTAAAATCAGCAGAAATGTCCCTTTACAGGAAAATGTCATTAAAAAGTCATAAAAATACATAAAATCATGAAACTACATAAAAATAAATCACTAGAGGAGAAATAAACTAAATAAAATTAAGTCCATATGATCTTCACGTGAGCATCACAAAAGACTTAGCTTTACATTGTTTTCAATGCTGATGCTGCTCTTCCCCCATTTAAATTGTCTCTGTAGTATTTTAAAACTCCTCATCTATCAAATGTGCAGCCTGGGTTGAGAACTCTAAAATTCCTTCAACTTAAAGCAACACTGGAAATTAAGTTTCAGGCAACCATTCAGGATTTTTATTTTAAAAGTTTGATGATGAAAACTCCTTGCGCTCAGGGGGGAAAGGCCAGCCCTGTGGCTATGGAGCATCTCCCCAGAGTAACTGTTGCCCCATCACATTGTTCTGAGAAGCCCAGCAGTTCTCAAAGTGTGTCCCCTGGCCCTGCAGCAGCCGCAACCCAGAACCCTGAGCAGAAACTCTGGGGCAGGCCCAGTAATCTGGGTTTCAGTAAGCTCCCAGGGGATCTGATGCTCGCTCCAGTTTGGGAAGCCCAAGAGGAGGTAAGGAAGCAGGCTCAGGGTTCAGACAGGGGCTCCCAGTCCTAACACTGTCACCTACGAGGGAGCTGGCAAGCTGCATGGCCCCTCAGATTCTCCACTTCTTCCTCTGGAAAGCCAAAGGGACAGCCCCTCCCTTCGGGTTGCAGGGCCATGAGCTCCATGCGGCACTGCAGGGCACCTGGCATGGGGACCCAGAGAGAGGGCTCTGGAGCCAGGCTCCCCAAGCCCAGGGCCTTACCGACGCGCACTCCATCAGAGGCAGTGCCAGGGCTGCAGCTACAGAGACGACCCCTACTCAGCTCTGCTTGCGGTGGGGCGGCGCTGGGCAAGGAAGGGGAGCAGGCAGTCTGGGCGCACCTACAGGGCAGACAAATGAAGGGGTCGCTGTGAGAAGGGCTGTCTCATTCCCAGCCAGCCCCTACCTGCTCCTCTGCCTCCAGCTTCCCACTTCCTTCATAAGTTAATTGTGCTCGGCAGCCACACCAAGTAAGAGAATGTCGCTCCCCTGGGTTTTTAACTTTGTTTTCCGAATGCAGGGCCTGACCTGAAGCAGTTCTCATCTTACTATGAAACCAGCCTCCTGACTCTCCTGCCCCCTCCTGGCTGCCAGCTGCTGGGGCAGAGAGCAGGGGTCAGGCCTGCAACTCCAGGCCTGGCCACCTGCCTGCAGCTCCCAGGACCCCGCAGGCTGTCTGCCCCATGTGGCCCTGACACACAGGGAGTGGAAGGACAGAAAGAGTGGTTAGGAGACTGCTCTGGGTGACCCACATGCCGATCCTCCCCAAAGGTCTGGGCAGCCCATCAATTACTTTTTAGGATGACATCACTGAGACCCTGGGGGGCAGGCAACTTGGCAACACCGCCCGGGATTAAACGTGTGCCCCCAGAGGGGACACCTACCCCATGGGTCCTTTCCAGCCTCCAGAGGGACTCCTGGCCCCAGGGAGCCCCGCCACAGTGCCCATCCCTTGGGGCTCCACAGGCAGCACCCCTCCACTCTGGTGCCCAGGGGGCTGCTCATCCCTGCCCTGCATGCTGAGCACTGTGGCTCCTTGGGGCCACCCAGGATCGTGTGCAGAACTGAATGGGTGAGGGACTGGGTCTAGTGTTGATGCACTGGTGGTGTGATTCAGGGATGCCACCCGCCCAGCCCTGCCCTAGGCCCCCAACCTCCTATTCGGCCCTTTTCCCACAGACTCGAGGTGCCTCCCTCCTTCTCCAACGCAGGAATAGCACGTAGGCGCCTACTTCACAGGGTGGCCAGGAGCATAGTCCCCACCAGGGAAGGCTGCCCTGTGCTGGGCCTCCCGGACTGGCAGGAGTTCATCTGGGTCCTGGAGGCTGGGTTTCACCTCTCCCGGGAAAACGCGCTCAGCCCTGCAGCACTCTCCTGTGTGTGGAAATCTGGAGAATGTACATCTTAATTTAAATGAGGCTTCCAGATAAATCCCTGTTTTTACAAGCCTGGTTCTCAGTGCAGTGATGGAGAAGTTGCCACCAGAGGGCAGATGAGGACATGGTTTAAGGAGAACTGGGGGAATCTGGGGAACACGCAGCTCTGTTCTGGTAAATGAAGGTGCACTGCAAGCTATCCATTAATTCCAAGCCCTTCTCTCCTGCCCCCTTCACACTGTTTTCTGGAGCCAGGGAAGCAAGGACATGAAAACAGAAAGGGACATCTTTGGAAGCATGACATCATATTGCAAAACTTACAGGATTTCTGTGGTGATGGGGGGCCGACCACCAAGGACAGGCCACCCTAACCTCCACCCTCACGCAGTGCCCACAGTCATGAGACCCTCTCCTGCTGGGCCCTCAAGGTCATATGACCCTGGTGCAGACCAAGCTCCTAGGTCCCTGACTGGCCTTCCTCATGGGATGGCTTCCAGTCAGCCCTCACAGAATCCCCTTCCCTGAGCAGGTGAGCGAAGGGACATCTGGGCACTCATAGGGGCTTGGACAGTCAGAGATCTTTCCAAATACAGAATGGGGGAGGAAAATGCAAATGAACGAGGGACTCACCCCACCTCAGTGAGGTTTGGCCAAGGCACTGGCTGTTCCTGTGGCTGAGGACACCTCGAGAACCACATTGCACTGTTCCCATTTCATCTCTGACCTCTAAGGATTGTCCTTAATAGTGAGTGTTTCTGAGCAGGGGAGGATGAAAGCAGTCTGCTGTCCCCAGGACTGGCTGGGCACAGTCTTATCTCGGCGCTGGCTCTGGGAGTGACTGACCCAGGCAGATCTTGCCTCCCAGAGCTGCCCCCAACCCTGCCCAGCTGGCCTGGCTTTCTCCGGGTTATAAGGGTAGGGGTCCACAGGAGGCCTGGGGTGACTTGGCTTCCCAGAATGGTCCTCCTCAGAGGCCATCCCCATCAGAAGTTGGATGGGGGAACACTTTCGCTGATCAACATTATCAAGTTAGACAGGAACAGGCCTTGAAGCCCAGAGACTCCACATGCAAACAGACTTAACATGAACTACTCAGGTATCGGCTGAAATCAACCTGGCCCTTGCATGCAAGGTTTAAGGAAAAAAAGTTTATTCAGTGCCTTACTGAGGACCCCCACCAAGAATAGCTCCTCAGAGTGTTTTGATAAACTGTTCCAGTCCCTTTTGTTTGGGATCATCTTAAATAATTTTTTCACAACAGGGGTTGGGTGCCAGGAAGATGTGTCAATCAACATATCAGGGCTGTGTCCTAAAAGAACAATGAATATTTTGATGCCATCTATGTGTGTGTGTGCCCTTTAGAATGTGTGTGCCCTTTAGAATACACACTTTTGTACAGAAAGGTGGAAGTTGGGATTCGCTACATCACAGGCCAGCACAGAACCCAAAGCCTGGGCTATTCTCACAATACGATGGCAGCGGGTGGGTTAAAACAATTTGTGTAGAGTTCTTTAATCTGAGCATTTCCCTTAAAAACACCACTATTTTCTCCACTAAAATAAAAGTGGAATGTTCCTTTCGAAATAAAATGCATATTGAGAATACAGCTCATCATGTCCCCAGAACAGCGGTGCTCAGTGCTCACCTTCCGTGGTCATCGGGAATGCCTTCAGTGGACCCCAGGGCCCTGGGGACCCAGGTCTTTCCTGGCGTGCGTGGGTCACGGCCAGCGCAGGTAGCCGGCCAGCTTCCTCCAGGGTCCCCTAGAAGACAGTGAGATGGAGGAGCGGATGTCCCCAACCAGGACACGCAGCACACACTGGGATCAAAAGACCCACCGAGATACTTTCCGAGGGAGAAGTCGCTTTTTCCTAGTCCTTTGAGAAAGCTTCTCTATCTCAGTGCGCGTTCTGGAGGGGCCTTGGTGCGCCTGCCTGAAACAGGCCACCGCCCAAGGGAGAGAGCAGAGGGAAGCTGAGCAAGTGTGACAAGAACACAAGGGACAGGCCTTCTCCCAGAAGTGCTCACAGGCAGGCTAATGGGGGTCCTCCCGTGCGTCCTGCGCCCCTCCCCTCCCGCCTGGAGCCTGGGGCCTCCTCTGCATTCTGAGGCTTGGGTTGGGTCCTCCCCATGATAAACAGTCTTACGTTTAAGTATTTGCTAGTTCTCTCAACTCTTTATATCGACATTTTTACCCTTAATTCTTTGTATCAACACTTTAACAGAGATTTTACAAAACTTAGTTTCATTTTGTTTTACCCTGAAAACTAGATCATATTCTCTCTACTCCCGAGTTCTATGTTAATTAACATTTAACTGTAGCATTTTCTGGCACAAGCTGTGTCCCAGGTGGGAGAGCGGAAGGGTCCCTGGGAAGATGAGTGAAGTTGTCTGAATCCTGTGATTTCCAGAGCTTTGCTGCAGTCCTGCAGACAGGCAGGTGAATAAACAGAGCCTGGAGCCCCCATGGGTTTAGACGCAGGTGCTGTTTGGTTTGGCACACAGGCCCTGCAGGTGGCCTTTCCTGGATCCCCAGAGCCCCCACGGCCAGTCAGCTCCTCCCATTGCCTCCTGCTATGCTTGTTGGGCTGGTGTGTGTGTGTCTCAGATTTGGAAAATGTGTGCTTTTAAATGTGTTCTGCCTAAGAAAAGGGTCAATTGCAATCCAATACCCACCAGTCAGCAAATAAAGCCTTTCTCTAAAGCCCAAGGAACCAAGGGCACTGTCACTTTCCTGCAGGTCTGCCGGCCCACCTCCCAGCTACCGGCCTCTGGGCTGCCCCACCCCCAGCCCTACCCCTGCTCAGTAGACGGGCTGACACACTAAACAGCAGCCGAGGACTGGTCTGGGGAGGCCACAGTGCTGCCACTGGGGCTAGGAAATGAGGAGCAAAGACATGATAAGACTGAGGGAAGAATGTCCCTATGCTGGGTACTATGTGCTGGCCATGGCCATATGGGCTACTTCCGTTGAAGTAAAAGTAAGATTTAGTTTCATCACACTGCCAGGGCTTTGTCTGGCTGGATACAGAATGCCCGTCCCAGTTCTGGTGGCTCCCACCAGGTGGGCAGACTGCAGGGCATCTGGCCCCCAGGACATGCTGTGGCCTGGAGGGACTATGCCACCCAGGCGACATCCATTATCCACATCCTTGGGCTGGACCCCCTGCCTCCTGCACAGCAGGATCAGAAACCAAGCCCACCGACCTCCCATGACACTGGCCCACTCTAGGGCAAACAGGACCTGCACACCTGGGGCTTTCAAGCTGTTTTACATACAAACATACAAACATCCTGAATGAAATCAGTCTTTAAGAAATCACCATGGAAGCACCTTGTTAGGACTGTCAAAGACCCCGCCAGACCCACCTGTCCTTACCACCCAGATGAAGGCCGTGTCCATGGGGCCCACACAGACCTTGCCGGTGCCCTGGAGAGACTTCCGGGAGAAGCCTGGGATACAGCCACCCACCTCTGTTTGTTTCTGCTCGGTTTGGGTGAACAAACGCCACCTATTCTGTATGTCAGATTTAGTACTGTTTTGGGGAATGCTCCTGAGGTAACAGTTCACTTAACTAAGTTCCACCTACCGGAGATTTAAGGTTCTTAAGATGTGTCGCTCAAAAGAAAAAGCGGCACTTGAAAGTGGGTAACAGTTGTTTGGAGAGTCAGAAGACTGAGCAGGAAGGCAAACAGTCCCTCTCAGCTTCGCAGGAGGACAAAGATAGAAATGAGCCCATGGGCACATTGCAGGCTCATCGAAGCTGGGCTCGGCCCAACACGGCCGCATCTCAGGACATCATGGGTGGCATCAAGTGACATTAGATTTCAGGTCTGTAGTTACATGCAACTCAGACAGGTGTACAAAGTGAGGGTACAAAATACAGTGATACTTATCGTGACTGATTAGCTTTTCTTCTCAGATCTCAATCCAAATCCAGGTTCTCACTGGTATCACTTTATGATGTGGTTTTCTCACCTGCGAACAGAGCTTACCTGGGGGCAGCACCTGGCAGGCGGTGCACAAGCCATTGCCCGCCTGACACTTCATGGCCTCGGAAGCACAATGGCTGGTCACTTTCATGTCCATTCTGCTCCCAGATGGACCTTGTGGATGTCCCCTCATCTGCCATCCTTATAAGTGCTAAATCCAGCAGCACTCACCCCTCCCCCACCAACACTTCCCATCCCGATGCATAAGAGCATTGTGCAGATTTTGATAACTGAGTTGCAGCAAAATAAAGGGAAATTTCTAAGATCTTGGTAAATGTCAACTCACCTTCCTCTGAGCTGATTCCAGAAACAGGCTGCAGAAAGGACAGCAAGCATAGGGCTGGCATTAGTACCCTCCATCCCAGCCCCACACAGACTGCACACATGGGGCCGTCTGCTCAGCACCCCAAATCAGAGAATGTCCAGCCAACAAGAGCAGTGGGAGAACACGAGAAAATGCTCCTGAAGTCGCAGGACAGCCTTTCTCCACCCCTTCGCACCTTGACAATCAGCCAATCCTGATGTCTCCTGAGAAACTGGCCTCCTCCCCAGGGGCGCTGGGGGTCTCACCCACCCGCCACATGCTTTCAGGCTGCTTCCAGCCAGGTGAGTGTGTCTCAGATGGTGTTGACTGCAGGGAAGTGTGTGAGTCACAGGAAATGCAAGCATACTGGCTCTGTGATTCCTCATGGAGGGCCCTCACAGGACACCCCTAATGCTGTTTTCCAAGTTGGAGAAAACAAATTTGCTACACCTAGGATGCAACGTAGGAATGATGTCTTACACAAGTAATTGTTGAATTAATAAATGGCACCCATTTCTTCTGAAATCTTCCATTTTACCCACTGACTTCAAAATAAAATTAAACATCCATAGCTCAGTGTTCCAACACCTTGGTAAGTTGGTCCCAAATGCCTTTGGGCCTTTGGCCACTCGTGTAGGGGTGGATATCCCTTCCTACTGTCCTTTCCCTCCCTCTGTCTCTCCCTGCCCCCATTGATCATCACAGTAGAAATCATTTTTCAGCACTAAAGAGTTTGATGTTCACTTTGATTTTTCTCTTAAAAAGTACAGAAAATTAACATAACCCCTTACGCTTTTATCTTGCTCTAATGCAATTATTAAGAAAAGCACAACACACATATTCTATGGGGGGATTTATCAAGATTCTAACATACAGGCACTTGAATTCAAGTGGTGTGTGATTACCAGTATCTCAGCCCTGGGCCCCTGCCAACCTGCCAGCCTTGCTTTCAGACTTTGTCTGTTTGGAGCAGTTTCTCCCTTATAGTCTCACCAAATAAAAATATGACTTGATACAGTTAACTGATAGATCATAACATATGAGCAGTTATTTTAGAAGCTTTGCTACTTGTCTGCATCTAGATCAGGGACATCCATCAAACACTGCCTCTGCTCTGCATGGCACCATGTCTGGCAGATGCCCATTAAGCTCCCCTTTCTGAGCTACGCTGGAGCCACCATGGTCTCTCCAGGTTATTTCAGATTTCAGACGTGTTCAGTATGAAGGGTGGTCCACCTATGTCATTAGGAGAGATAAGCCAGCACCACCCCGCATCACACTGAGCATCCCATCCGCGAGCCCCAAGAAGGGCTGCTGTGGGGAACTGGGATGGGTGTTTGGCCACCACAGCGAGGGTTAAGGGGAGGTGCAGCAGGGAGGCCCTAAGCCACTGCCCCGCCTCAGGGCAGGCTGCTCTCAGGGCAAAGTACAGTGCAGGGGAAATAAGACCCACCAGGCGCCGGGGCTGCTCAGGCTTTCCTCCCTGGGCAGGGCCCCACCCCCACCCCCACCCCCACCCCCACCCCCCAGGCCAGGGAACCTTACTTGGGTTTCCCCCTGAGGAATACCACAGGTGTTCTCTGAGGGCCCAAACGTCCTTGATGCCTCTGTCGGGATGCAGGCTGTGGTTGCAGTGTGCTGGGTGACTCACCGGCAGTCTCTTCCAGTTTCCGCTAGCTGCTGTTATAGGGGCAAGCCCAGGGGAGGTGCTGGTGCCGGACAAACAGGGTGTCCCCAGGTGCAGAGCATAGCCATGTGGCTCAGTAGTAAGTGTGCTGCAGTGAGGTTTCATCCACCAATAGGCTCCCTCCAAGTAGCTCTGGGGTCTTCTTTTCCGTCACCATCACAGGCCATCTGTGAAGGCCCCGTCTAGGCTGCCTCGCCCTGCCCCCCTAGCCTGGCCCCCAGAAACTGATGGTCACTCGCCCCTCACTACAAAGACTTTGCTGCAGACTGATCTGGCCTCATTCACGCAGGGCAGTAAGGAACCATTCCACAATGTGATGTGACCTGACCCAGACCCAGAATTAGGATCCTGCTTATAATTTCAACATGACAAATAGAAGTTTAGTTTTCTACTTATGAAAATGAGGACATGCTGTGAAAATTAAGAGTCAAGAGTCCAATGTTCAGGAGGCTGCAGCTTCCAGTTGATTATGTACTGCATTTAAATAAATATTATTACTCGGGCCCATAAAAATAATTTGTTTTTGCTACAAAGATGATTATAAAATTTTTAGGAAACACTAAGTTCACAAAGATTGAAATAAAAACATCCAGAAATAATAACCAGGTTTAAATGTTGGTGTATAGTTTCCCACTGTTTTCCTACCGTACATATGCATGCACGGTATTCTCCTCCTAACTTGAATTGGGCAGTAGTCACTCACACCTGAGCTGCTTTCAGCTTAACTGAATGTCACACTCTGCCACATCAGTACATTATTTCTGCGGTATTATTTTTAGATTCAAAACAATGTCAAAGCAGAGACCATTTATGCCAATCCCCTACTCCCCTGGATTAGGCTCTTTGGTATCTTCTCAGTGTAACAGTACCAGAGCATCTTTGCCTGGGCCTTGGTGTAAAGCCCTGCGGGAGGAAGTGCTGGGCCCCAGGGCACAGACAGGGCACATGAGGCACACACTTCTTTAAGGTTCTCCATATGTAATCAATACCCAAGTGGCTTCCAGAAAGGTGGCATCGATTCACACCCCGAGACATGTCTGAGGAGATCTCCCCAACCACCTCACACCAGTGGCCCCCAACCTCTTGACTGCACCAAGAAGCTGTAAAACCCAAAAGGAGTCCAGGTGGCCTTTCAGACGCCCTCCCCCCTGCACCAGAATCCACATAAAAGGTTGCAATTGCGTCTCTTCATAAACGATGCTCTGCCCATTTGGTAGCATCTATCATGATATGAAGAACAGGAATGCCGTTAGACACCTTTGCTACCTGCAGCAGAGCCAGAATGCCAGCCCAGGGCTGATGTTGAGACCATGCTCCAGGACTCCAGAGCAGTGTCCTCCACTGGGCCCTGGGGCCATGGGACTCCCTGCAGGGGGAGGACAAGGCACCTGGATGTTAGGCCAAGGTCTGGGCCCAGGATCCTTAAGCACCTGACCCAGCACAGGCTGACCCCCAACAGGGGTTTACTGTTAAATGCTCGAGAAAAGAAAACCAAAGGGCATTTTGCATCCTGCAGATGAAGAAATATGCTGTTTTACTATTAACTTCTAAAAAAATAATATTTATTTTCATCATACATTAAAAACCAGCATTTAGATAATCAGAAGTTAACAAATTTCCCAGAATGCCAAGTCACTACCACATTTTCTTTAACAGAAACCTAAGTTTTATAAATTATTTTCAGGCACTGCTTCATTGTGCATCATGACTTTTAAGTTTTACCTCTGCAGCTGGAATTAATTTTGCTACAAGCCAAAGACAAGAGAGAGGACTCAAAATTAAAGTGATACTTAGATTTTAAAGTGTTGGTTTAACAAAATGTTACATCCCATCTGAACTAACAGTAAACCTCAGAGGAGTCATTCAAATACACCGGTTTTACCAAATAATAGGAAAAAGCTGTAAGAGAAGTTTTCAATTCTGCTGATTTTCCATTTCTTCCTTTTATCCTAAACAACTGCCTTACTTCTCAACTTTGTGATGTTCCGCTAACATTTACTTCCATCTCCATGGGACATGTGAGATTTCAGTCACACTAGGAAGCAGGGGGAGTACCTGGGGAATGAGGCAGCCCGCCAGGACCCGGACGGGAGAATGAGGAGGCGGCCCGCCAGGACCCAGCCCAGAAGGAGGTGGACACACACATACACACAAAGGCTCTCATCTTCGAAAACAAAAACTCCCTGAGAGGTCTGTTGCTCCCCCTTTTAATGCACAGGTGTTCTTTCCAGAATGATAGGCCCAATGCCCTGTGCAAGACAGCCTAAGGATTAAAACCTGGGACCTCAGGGAGCTGAGAGGAGTGGCTGCCGAGGGCTCTGGGCCAGCTCTCACAGCACCAGGCAGGAACTCGGGTCTTCAAGGCATCACAGCAAGGTCCCCAGGCTACAGGCAGACACTCCATGATGCTCCTGGTAAGGAGGCCGCAGAAGGGCCATCCTTACCATTATCAGATTCCCAGGTATGGAGCCAGGGGAGGGGAGCACACAGAAACTCCGGTGCTCTGAGTCTGTCCCCACAGGAATGGACTATCTGCTACTTATAGGCTGAGGTGTGGACAGTCCTTGGAGAAAAAAGTGCTGTGCTCAACAAACCACACTTTTGTGAATCTGGATTACTACACTAACCAATTCTAAATACAGGAGGATTTTCTCAACCTCAAAGAGAAAGTGCCATTTAAAGTCTGGATAAATAGACTCCTTTTCAGTGTCTTAAAAGCAAAACAAAACAGACATGCAAACAAAAAAGTAATATGAAGAAGTATGTTTATCCTACTTCATTTCATTAACTCAGTTCTAGTTAAAAAATATTAGAGGGAGAAAATAAGTCGCATGTGCAGGCTCTGAGCTGCTGAGAGCACAGCCGGCCTCCCAACGCCGCACCCACCTCTCCCGGCACTGCACTCCGAGCTCCCCAGTCCAGTAGGATGGCTAAGACAAGGCGGGGATGAAGTACTGAAGGGAAACGCCTTCGTGGAGCAAATCAAAATGGATGATCTTGTTTTTCACAAT